>JARFIW010001266.1:1310000-1763211 GCA_036346225.1 Platerodrilus igneus
TGTCTCTACCTACAGGGGTGTATTATATTTACGATGAAACTGATGCTATAATTCAACCCAATTCCTTTTGTACCATTTCTGAAAATTTGGATCACACCGCATCCGCTATTTGGAGTCAGCTTAGCACTATCCTTAATTATATTAAAGAACAGCACCCACAAATAGAAACTATTCACTTTCAATCAGATGATCCATCTTCTCAATATAAAAATAGAATTTCTATTATTTAGTAAAATTACTTTTTAAAATAATACCTACAGTTAAAAAAGCTTCTTGTAATTTTTCCATATCTGGGCACAGCAAAGGAACTGCCAATGGTGTTGGAGGAACTTTGAAAAGGACTGCCGATACACTTGTATCTCATGGTGAAGATGTTTTAAATGCCACTCAGTTTCATGATAAGTTAACTGAGGCTTATCCAAAAATTTAATTGTTTGTAATACTCGATGAAGACATTCAAAAGAGCAAGAAACTATTGCCTGAAAAATTATCGGCATTGGCTGGAATAATCTCTATCCATCAAATAACTTGGACTTCTGAAAATCCAGCAACTTTTTATAAGAACTTTGGGTTGCAGCTTCAGCTCGATTTGTCCACATTATACTGTAAAAAAGACTGGTTACTTTGGATTTGATGAGGCTCGTATCCTTTCCTATTTATATTCAATACCTTCATTGCATCATCGGGAGTACCTCAAGGATCAAACCTTGGCCCATTACTCTTTTTATTATTTATTAACAACATACCTTCTGTAATACAGTTCTCTTCTATATTACTGTTTGCCGATGACTTAAAGTTATATGCATCAATTAAAGATATTCGAGATTGTGAGAGGTTACAAGCTGATTTAAATAATATCAGTGAGTGGTGCAAAGATCACAGGCTGTACTTTAATATAACCAAATGTAACGTAGTTTCATTTGCCAGAAAACATAATCCACTAAAATATGAATATAACATTAATGGCGTGATAATACATCATTTATTAGATATAAGGGATTTAGGGGTTGTATTCGATAGCCGCTTGACATTCAATGATCATATTGCTGAAGTATCAAACAGTGCTTCTAGAATGTATGGTTTCTTAGTGCGTAACATGATACACTTCAATAGTATTAAATGTATCAGACTACTGTTTATAACTTTTGTTAGGACTATATTAGAGTATGCATCGGTTGTATGGAGTCCCCAATATGAATGTCACAAGTACAATATTGAAAGAATACAAAACAAATTCTTAAGGTATTTGCACTACAAAGAGACTGGGCAGCATGAGTTTAATACTCCAAAAGCTGATTTAAGGGTGCTATATGATTTACATTCCCTAGAAACTAGAAGAAATATAGCATATATTTTGTACTTACATAAATTATTGAATAATGGGGTTGATGATGCACAATCATTATCTTTAATAAGTTTTAATGTACCATCTTATTATACAAGGAACAACCTAACTTTTCGTGTTAATTGTGCTCGAACTAATATTTGCAATAATACTCCATTGAATGTAATGTGTAATTTATATAATGCAATACAAAATGATTGTGATATTTTTAATATTGTATACAGCAATTTGCAGAATTTATTATTTAAGTTAATGTAGAAATAAGTATTATCAAATTGTATGAACTTAATTACTACCCTATAATTGAGTCTTGTACCTGTTGGGTTTATATTAAATAAATATAAATATAAATATTTATTGTTTCGTTTCCTCTTATCTAAACTATTAGTAATTAGTAGTTTTCAATAAATATATAGTATTGTTTCCTTAAAATCATTTTTAGCAGCTTTGCATTTAGTTGAAACCAATGTTTGCAATACTAATCAACAATTAATACAGTTGGAATTAAATGTTGGTGATTTTGTGGCTATATCATGGGAGGATAACTGGTATCCTGGTAATGAAATAAATGACAATTTTAAAATAGTATACATTTCTCCTTTCCCAACAGGTGAAATAGAAAATAAAACTTCAGAAGTTCTTTCTATTAGATTTATGAAGAGAAATGGCAACTACTTTATATGGCCCAGTAAAGATGAAAAATACTGCATTAGTGAATATGAGATCATGGCTGCATGTTCAAAACCAATTGCAATCACCAAAAGGAACTACGTTATAAAAGAAAGTGCAGATATTGACTTGTTGTATCAATCTCAAATGTAAATGTTTGATTGATTCGATTTCATATGAATATAGTTTTTATATAAACGATGTACAAAATTGTAATATCTATTACAAATTAAGTAACTATTATTATATACTTCATCATCATCATTAGGTCTTCAGTCCTAAAACTGGTTAGACGCGTACCATCATTGTATCCTATTCTGAACTAACCTACACATTTCCCTGAAATTTGCACAGTCTGCATCTATAACTATCTGATCTAGGTCTACATCTACCTTTTTTTTATCTCTGCTTGTAATATATCCCATACTATTCCCCAAAATGCTTTAGAACGTATTCTGACCTTCTATTTCTCCTATTTTTCTCCACAGATATCCTTGTTCCCCTACTATTTCTATAACCTATTTGTTATTATCTTTGTCAGTCCATGCTATCGTTCTCATACATCTGAAGCACAGCATTTCAAAAGGCTGCTACCGTTTTTCTGTCTGCGTTTCAGACGGCCCGTATTTCATAGACATACTGTGCTATGCTCCACACGTATGCTTTCAACAATTTTCTTCTTCTTCTATGTTTGTTGTCTTTCCTCATAGGCGCTGTTCTTTCTTGTTAGATGCAGTTCGGTCACCTTCTATTGTTTTACAATTATACACCCTATTTCTACGATCTTCAGCGAGATAAGCAGCCTGTGGCTACCAAGATCCCACAACACTTAGACATTTGCTGAAGTAAGTAGTCTAACCTAGGTCTGCCTCTTCTTCTCTTTTTTCCTATCTCTGCTTCTAATATATTCCGCACTATTCCCTCATGCCGTAGTATGTGGCCTATCATCCTATCTCTCCTATTTTTTTTACAGTTTTCCACATATTTCTTTCTTCCCCTACCATTTTTAGTACCTCTTCGTTCTTAACTTTGTCTGTCCATGATATCTTCATCATACGTCTGTAGCACCACATTTCAAAGGCTTCTACCTTTTTCTTGTCTGCTTCTCCTACTGTCCAAGCTTCACATCCGTACAGTGCTGTGCTCCACACATATGTTTTAAGCAATCTTTTCCTTGTTTCTATGTTTGTGGTTTTTGAGCACAGTAGTTGCTTTTTCTTGTTAAATGTAGCACGACCTAGTGCTAATCTTTGTTTTATATCTTTTGTGCTTTTCCAATCTTGCGTTATTTGGCTTCCTAGGTAGCAGAAATCCTTAACCTCTTGTAAGTTCGTGTTACATACTTGTATTATTGTTTTTGATTTATTTTCCCCACCTTTGCATACTAGAACTTTAGTTTTAGTTTTGTTAATTTTCATACCGTATCTCGCTGTTAGAACCGTTTCCATTTCATTAAGAGCAGCTTCTAACTCTTCATTGCTAGACGCTAATACCGCTATATCATCTGCAAATCTAAGCATATCAATTTTTTGTCCTTGCATAGTAATTCCAAATGTTTTCCTGCATTTGACAGTATTTATTGCATCTTCTATGTACAAGTTAAAAATCAATGGGGATAGGGCACATCCTGGTCTCACCCCTTTCCTAATGTTTACTTCTCTACGTTCCTGCTCTAATTCTATTACTGCTGTTTGCTCTTTGTATAAGCTATGTACTATTCGTCTATCCCTGTAACTCATTCCAATCTTTTTGAGTATTTCAAACATTTTTTTCTATTTTACATTGTCGAATGCTTTTTCCAGATCTACAAACCCTATATACACGCTTTCCCCTTTTTCTATTGTTTTCTCCATTATCACTCTAAGACCTAAAATAGCCTCCCGTGTTCCCCTGTTTCGCCTAAATCCAAATTGGTCTTCTCCTAGTATTTCTTCCGCCCGTTTTTCCATTCGTCTTTGTACAATTCTAGTTAATATTTTTGACACGTGTGCTGTCAAACTTATTGTTCGAAAATTTTCACATTTATCCGTGTCTTTCTTCTTTGGTATAGTTACTATGATGCTACGTTTGAAATCTTTGGGTATCTCGCCTGTCTCAGACATATAGCTTACAAGTTGGAAGAGACGTTCTGTTACTGCTTGTCCAGCGGCTTTTAGAGTTTCTGCTTGCACCTTATCTGTACCCGGTGCCTTACCATTTTTCAGACTCTTTAATGCTAATTCAAACTCATCTGTAAGTATAGGATATCCCAAGTCATCATTTTCAATGTCTGATTCCTGTTCTAATGCCGTTAGATCCTCTCCTGCATATAAATTCCCTATATATTCTTGCCATCTACCCACTTTCTCTACGTTTTCTATGATGACGTTTTCTTGTGCGTCCCTTATATTTTTGCTATACGGTTTTATATTACTAAAATTCATTCTAATTAATTTGTATGCTTCGTCTGTCTTTCCTATTTCCATCTTCGTTTGTACCTCTTTTCACTTTTCATCAATCCATTGTTCTTTAGCTTTCCTGCATTTGCGAATAATTTCCCATTTTATGGCTTTGTATCTCTGTTTCCTGTTTCGTCTGATTTATTTATGTATTTTCGTCTTTCTTCTATTAAATTCAGGATATCCTTTGTTATCCATGGTTTCTTATTTTCTTTTTGTGTATACCCTAGAATATCTCTGGCCGCCATATCTAGGCTGGATTTAATGTTATTCCATTCTGTTTCTACTTCCTTAGTACAGATATTTTCCCGATATCTTTGAGCAATTCATTTGACATTTTTTCGAATCTTTTTTGAATATCTTTATCTTTTAGTTTCTCTAAGTCCAAGTGCCTTTTTCCGTTTCTTTTTTCAATTTTTTTAATTTAAGTACGGCCTTCATAATTACGATGTTGTGGTCAGTGTCTATATCTGCTTCTGGGTAGCTTCTACAGTCTTTTACTTGATTCCTAAACCGTTGTCTAACAAGAATGTAATCTATTTGATATCTTCCAATATCTCCTTGCATCTTCCACGTATATCGTCTTCTAGCATGATGTTAAAATAATGTGTTTGTGATGATTAAATTGTTCTTGTCGCAAAATTTTATCAGCCTATTTCCCCTGTCGTTTCTCGTGCCTAAACCAAATAAACCTACTACCGCTCCTTCCCTACCCTCACCTACAACGGCATTAAAATCCCCCGTAATTATTAAATTTTCATGTCCTTTTACGTATCTTAATATGTCTTCGATATCTTTGTAGATGGCTTCTACCTCTTCGTCACTGTAGCTAGAGGTGGGTATGTTTAGATTCTAATCTAACCATGAGTACTCTTTCGTTCTTTTGTAAGTAATTTTCTACACAGTATCCTATCTTTTTCCACATAACTATCCCCACACCCAAATTTCCTTCCTCTGCTCCTGTATGAATTACTCTGAAGTCTCCACTCCAAAAATTCCCCGCCTCTGGCCACCGAACTTCGCTGATCCCTACTATGTTTAGTGATAACCTATTCATTTCGATTTTTAGGTTCTCTAGCTTACCTACTTGCTTCATACTTCTAACATTCCACGCTCCGACTCGCAGAATGTTCCCGACTCTTATTTTTAACTTTCTGATCGCATTCTCGAAAGTAGTTCCCTCCCTGAGATCCGAATGGGGGACTATTTTAACTCCGGAATCTTTTACCCCAGAGAATGCCGTCATGTTTGTTACAATTTAAGTACGCTGTGTACTTGGGAGGTAATGTTGTGGTTTCCCGTTGCCTTCCACATCGCGGTAGTGTGTCTTAGACTGCCATACCGACCCCTATGGTATCTGCCAATCTAAGTACCGAAAGAGCCGCTGCCCTCTTTCGGGGACCTGTCTTAGTTCCTCACTAACGACCCTACTACTTTGGTTGACCTGTAGTCTGGCTCTTTAGCTCATTAGAACACGCAAGCCATTTCGCCTGTTCTAGTAATTTAGAACTTCGGCAAGGTGCAGGTCCATTCGAAATGGATTAAATACTTATGTATGCATAAATCCATAACTGCATTCTATGGATTCATTCCTGTTTATACATTATGCTATAAATAAATAACAACAGTCCCTTTAAATGATAACAACGGTCCCTGTGCATTATAACGACGGTCCCCATTAGTTTTTATTACTCTAAAAATAATCGTCATTATGAATGAAGATCTACAGAATATTGTCTTATAATGTCCTTAGTATAAGTCGCAGTGAAAAAATTTTGAAATTTGGATTATTTTTTTTTGAAAATGTGGTCACTTAAAATTATCCCATTAGTAGATTTTGATCTTTGATGAATTACTTATATCTGGCATTTCCAAATCTACAACCTCAGAATCACAAACATCTGGACTATTCGTTTCGTCCACTTCAGAATGATTATGGTCATCTTCATCAGGATGTATCGGAATTGTCTTTTTCATAGACATCATTTAATATTTCCCATCTATAATAGCCTATTATTGATTTCAACAACTTTATTGTGAATGAGAGCTCGTACACAGTAGACGTGTGTTTTGTTCTGCAGTTACTTATTTAAATAATCGTGCTTATAATCTAATTTTAAATAAATTGTGCTCAAGATGCCAGATACGCGTAGCAAGTTAACATCTGATCACCCATCAGATGAACTAGCTGACAGCTTAGTTGATAAATTAATTACTTCGCATGCACTTATTGAATTATTATCGAATGTGGTAAACCAGGCTATTCGAGGACAATTAGGTTAAATAATAAACAAGGTTAATGATAAGATTTCTGGTCTTGAGACCAAAATAAAACGACTTGAAACTGATTTAAAAGATGTTACAGAGGCCCAAGAACAGTACTCGCGAAAAAATAGCTTAAGAATTCTTGGTGTTCTTGAACGCGATGGCGAAAATACAGATGATGTTGTTCGGAGACAGTTATTAGATAAACTGCAAATTGACATTTCAGCTGAAGCCATTGATATTAGTCATCGTTTAAAAGGGAGGGAAGGTAAACACAGACCCATCATTGTCAAATTTGTTAATCGGCGTATAAAGTAACAGGTTTACTATAATAAAAGAAAATTGAAAAATTCCAGTTTGATTATACAAGAAGATCTCACAGTTTTGCGATTTCGTTTATATAAAGACGTAGTTTATAGATACGGAATAAAAAAGTTTGGACAAGCGATGGTGTAATGTGTGTTAAAACTAAGGATGGTATCAAGAAGATAAAAAAAATTAGCGATTACGATATACCTGAAAACACTTCTAAATAATAATGGTAACTGCGGAACATAGTGTACTGAATTCGGATTTAGATACAACTATATTGTATAAATTGTATTTCTGTTCTTTTTTTCACTTAACTATAATTATAAATAATATACAAATCTAATGGTTTAATTGATTATGAATAATTTAAAGGTAGCACTAATAAATATAAGATCTCTGTTACCAAAAATTAATCAAGTTAAAGATCTCGTTGATAACAATGGTATTGATATTTTAGCAGTTGTAGAGACGTGTCTTAATTTGAGTATTGATGATAACGTAGTTGCAATTCCTAACTTTAACATTATTAGACATGATAGAATAGGTAGGGGCGGTGGTGTGTGCATCTACGTTATTAAAAGCCTGAAATTTAATGTCATAGTGGTCAATAATAACATTGAACAACTGTGGTTAAAGATTGCTGTAAATAAGCAGCTACTTGTATTTGGAGTAATATATAGGCCTCAGACCATATCCTGTGTTGATTTCTGTGACATTTTTGAAGAAACCATGCTACGTTTAACTTCTCTCTATGAAAATGTTGTGTGCGTGGGTGACTTTAATTTCAATATGCTCGATACTGTCAATTATGAAACGTCAACATTTCATGATTTGCTGCAAGCTCTGTGTTTGCAGCAGCTCGTGACAACTCCTACAAGATTATCTAGATACTGTCAGTCATTACTAGATTTAGTTATTACCTATAATGTGGCCATTGTATGTGATGTGGCAGTACAGAATGTCTACCTAGCGGATCACGATTTGGTATCCTTTAAGCTGAGGCTAAAATCTAGTGTCTATTGTAAAAAGTATGTTAGTAGTCGTAATCTTAACTTTATTAATACTGAATTATTTAATAATGACCTTCAACGAATTCCTTTTCAACAGATATTTTTTATGACAAACATTAACCAGAAAGTGGAATTCCTGGTAGACAGCATTCGTCAACTATTTAATACACATGCTCCCATCACTTCATTTAGTGTATCTAAACAAAGAGAACCGTGGGTTACTGATAACCTCCGATTGCTAATGTCTCTTAGAGACAAAGCTAGGAAAAAATTTATAAAAACTAACAAAGATAAAGACTGGCAATATTTTAAAGCTCGTAATTTGACCAATAAAACAACAAACGCAGAACGAAGAGCATACTATCACTTAAAATTAACAAATATGAACATTAAACAGACTTGGAAGGAGATTAGAAATTTTACCAGTAAAGCTAGGGATGTTGCGCAAGTCCCACCACATCTATCTGATTGTAACCAATTAAACCAGTATTATGCTAACCAAGGTACCATCAATAGTAACCCATTATTGGACGATCTACTAATGTCAAATTACAGGGTGCCTAGTGTGGTTAATGAGAATATGATGCACTTCAAATATGTGAATCAGGATACTGTCTATAAAATTCTACTAAATATCAAAACCAGTTCGACAGGAATTGATGGTATTAGTATAAAGATGTTACTGTTGTGTTGCCCAAAAATCCTACCATATTTAACTCATTTAGTCAACGAATGTTTTCTCCAAGGAATTTTCCCCAACAACTGGAAGGCTTCTATAATCATTCCTATACCAAAAATACCCGTGCCAGAACAATTTAAAGACCTGAGACCCATTAGCATTTTACCTACCTTATCAAAAGTTATTGAACAAGTAATGAACAAACAAATAGTCGATTATATTAATGAAAAGAGCATTCTACCCCCTTTTCAATCAGGATTCAGGAAAAATTACAGTTATACAACCGCTCTGGCAAAAGTCACAGATGATATTCTAATAGCTACGGATAATAGGAAAATAACTCTTTTGGCCTTGCTAGACTTTAGCAAGGCATTTGATACAATCAATCATGCGCTCCTATTACATATACTATCTTTCTATGGTTTTAGTGCATCATCTTGTAGCTTGTTAGAAAGTTATCTGTCAAACCAAATACAAAGGGTTAAAATAGGCACGGAATTATCAGATCCTCTACCTGTTGTGGCTGGTGTGCCTCAAGGATCTGTTCTTGGGCCACTACTTTACAGCATATACACGGCTTCGCTTTGTAAAGTTCTTTACTTTAGTAGGTACCATATGTTTGCGGATGATATCCAAATATATGTCATTTTATCCAAATGAAGTAACGGAAGCCATCTCGAACTTTAATAAAGACCTAAACTCTCTTACAATTTTTTCGCACCGGCATAATCTATTACTCAATCCTTCCAAGACTGTTTTACTTCTATTTGGTAATAAGAATTATGCTCGAGATATCCAAAACAATATATCAATTATAGTTATGAATAATACTATACCAATCTCTCAATCTGCACTCAACCTAGGACTTACAATGGACAACTCTTTCAGATACAGCTTGCATATTAAAAAATGCATGCAAAAGTGTTATGCTAACTTGAAAGCAATATTTCCCCTGCGACAATTATTGCCAATATCAACCAAACTTATGCTGTGTGAAGCGCTGGTCCTAAGCCAGCTTGTAAATTGTGTACCTGTCTATGCTCCCTGTTTGGATTCAACTTCTACTTACCAAATACAACGGATTCAAAATTCTTGTTTGAGGTTTACATATCTCATTAGGAAATATGAACATATATCGCATAAGTTGAAAAATGCCAACTGGTTGAATATATGGTTAATAGACAAAAACTTACAACTGCCTGTTTTTACCATAAAATTATTAATAACATGAAGCCTCTGTATTTAGCTCGTAAAATTACTTATCTTTCTGACGTACACAACATAAACGTACGCAATAGGGGTGTAATATGACCAAATTCGTCATGGTATTTATCAATTAATAATGGAACCAGGTTTTTCGGTATGCACACCAACCAATCCTCACTATTATCTGCTTTCCTGAATAGTATATCTCCGTGTAGAACATACTTCTTGTGTAACCCCTCCTTCTTTCCATTTTGATCTGTTTCCAATTCGTCTCTTACCCACTTTAATTGTTCATCTTGTCCCTGATGCATACCTAATTGTTCTAGTGTGTACATCAATTCCGACTTCTGTCACCCTTCCTTTCTCTTCCTTGCTGCACCTACAATAATAGCTTTGCCAATTGATATATGCTGATCTTCTTCGTATCCATATCTTGATAAGAAATCCGCTACTATATTTTCCTTTCCCGCAATATATTTTATTTCGAGATTATATTCCTATAGCTTTAATACCCAACGCGCTAATCTACCCGTTAACAATCTCGTATTGCCGAGGAACGACAAAGCTTTATGATCCGTTAGAATAGTAGTATGAAAACCTGCAATAAAGGTCCGAAATTTTCCACAGGCAAATACGACTGCCAGTAACTCTAATTCCGTTACTGTATAATTTTTCTCTGCCGCCTGCAGTAGCCTACTTGCAAAATATACGTTTTCGATTTTAGTATCTTCTCCGACTTGAAACAGACATGCACCTAAGGCCATGCCCGATGCATCTGTGTATATAAAAAACGGTTTGTTAAAATTCGGATAGCTCAAACACATACCCTTTATAAAACATTCCTTTATCGCTTGAAATACACTTTCCTGTTCACCATTCTACTGCCACTTCTCTCCCTTTTTCAATAAATGTGACAACTTTCCTACTTTTTCGGAATATGTTTCCACGAAATGTCGATAAAATCGGTGATGTCTCTTAAAAGACTAATTAATTCGGAGACCGTCTTCGTTCTAGATCGGCATCAAATGCTTTCGATGTGGTACGGAAAGTGTGTCATTATTGCCTGTACGATAATTGCTTCCGAAAACGGCGGTTCCAAGTATCTCGTTTTCTTAGCCCAATGCCATACGTAATGCTCATAGTCGCCCAGCTTCGGATTATAGATTCTAAGTTCAAACAAACTTATTCTTATTTTATTCTGTACTTCTTCCGACCAGTAATTCTTTAAAAACTCCACCTTAAATTGCACATAGTTATCCCATCTATTTTCAAGAATACTAGCCCATATCTTCGCATCACCTTCTAAACACTCGACCGCTATTTTTAATTTATTTTCTTGTCTTACCCCTTTCTCTTCACAATAGTCCTCCGGAGCTTTCAAAAATTCTACAGGACGCTTTCCTCACTACGTCGATTGTCAAACGTGGCAAATTTCTTTTCAACTTTACCTAAATTCGCTAGGATCTGGCTCATTTGCAGTAATCCTTCTCCTATCCTATCATCTGCTCGTATCCCAGCTCCCGCAGTCGTCCCTGCTTGCGACGTCGTCGTTTGCATACTGGTTCCCGCACTTGTGTCAAATTGCTTAATTGGCGTTGAAGGTCCTTGGAACACTTCTTTGTCATTGTTCCTTTGCTGACCTTTTAGCTTCTTGAGGTCTCTATCGACTTTGTCCTCTAGGTATTTTAAACCTTGGTACAGATCTCCTTGTATCTGCTGGATTTCGTTTCCCTGACGTTCCATTTTTTCTTCTAGCCTCTTCTCCATTTGTTCCAGGAAACGTAAAAGTTTTCCCGCCTGTTCGTCCTCAGTCATTTTTTTTTAATTACTGTTTAATTAATCTATTAATCTCAAAATTCTTTAATTTACTAGCCCACCTACTTTTACTTAATTTTAGAGCATGAAATTCAATCAGACGTACGGTTTATTCGAGCCCTACGCGTTGGACGACAATCTGTAATGTTTCCCTTAATTTAATATTTGTTTACTTTATTTGTATCAGTGACAAATCACCATTTAAAACGGGTACCTACAGTTCAATAAAAGCTAAGCTCTTGAGCCTTTTACTATTTCTTTTATAATTTAATTCTGCAACATAGTATTTCTAAAAGATAATCATTATCCCTTATTAAACACGGTAGGGGATACTTCTAACCCCTTTAAACTTTTGAGAATTTCAATTTTTTTTAAAAAGCTTTACACTGACTTCCAGTACTTGTTAGTGAGCCACTTACAAGCTTTTACCTAACTGTATTCGAAATTATTTAGAAAAAATAACACTATACAAGAAACTTCTTTACTCTGATGTAAAAACAAAATACACAACGTATCTATTTCTATTAATACCTAATCCCCTAACTAAATGCTCTTAACCTAGTTATCTTGTATACTACAGACAGGTATGTCATAAATCGCATTAAGGGTCAATTTAACATTAAAACTACTTACATTACGGGTGACGCTTTTCACCACCAGCACTGCGTATAAGAACAGTTGCAAACTCCAGAGCCTGGGTCGGTGTCCTAGTTGACGTGATGGCCCCGTTGTTTATAATATACTCGCATCTGTGTAGATTGGAATTCTCTTCCAACCATCTGATTTAGTTTATTTGTTAGTAACTCTTGCATGCTAAATAGTCTCCAGAGTTCACGTTCACAAAATGATGACACTAGCACCCTTTGTAAGCTCCAGTGCAAACGTTTCCTCTTCTTCGTCTATAATACCATTTCTTACCAATGCACACCATTTATTTGCTTCAAACCTTAAACCGAATTCATTTCCAAGTTGAAAATGTACGTTTGCTAATTCCACACCGTTTTGTCAAACCTGTTTTCCATGTCTAGTAAATTGATTCAACGTAAGTTCTTCACGGAAGTCGCACATATTGACCCAATCATCAACCCATAACTTGATAGTATGCCTATGGCAGTATCTATTGCGGCACACAATTTGAACTACTGGTCGTAAGCCATACGGATCTAATCCAATTTCTACTTTATGGTAATGAGAAGTGACAGACTGTTCGTATTCACTTCAATTGTAAATAACCTGATCAATCAGTCTGTTGACGGCTACCTGAGGCACTCTAATATCTGATGTAACCTGTTGGACATTATTCAATTATGGGGTAAGAAGAAATATAATACTTATTGCAAATGTAGAATATTGATTGTATATATATATATATATATATATATATATATATATATTATCCTCAATAAAATTTTATATAGTTTATATTAGTGTTATCCTATTCTTAAAAACTGAATGTAATACTCTCCCGTCGGGGTGTTGGGCTGAGAAGTGACCTGAATTGACGCACAGGTTCTCCTTAAGGGATTTCAATGTTTGGTACAAAAAAGCGCAAAA
Source organism: Platerodrilus igneus (assembly GCA_036346225.1). Classification (NCBI taxonomy): domain Eukaryota; kingdom Metazoa; phylum Arthropoda; class Insecta; order Coleoptera; family Lycidae; genus Platerodrilus; species Platerodrilus igneus. The sequence goes on from JARFIW010001266.1 coordinate 1,323,294, forward strand.
TGAACCTTAGATTTTCTTATGAGAAAATACATGTAAAAATGTTTGATTTTGTCCTCGTACATACACATCTTATCTACTAACATCATTTTGAGTTTTTTGCATACAAAGATTTTAGTTCAAAAACACAGAAAATTGAAACGGAAGAGTTTTGGTAGCTAGAAATTTGCTACAATTAAATCTTCAACGTAACGTTTCGTGTCTTCTGGACATTATCACTTTTCTTTTTAAATACCAACTTGTGTATTTTATTACAAACATTGATAAACCGTCGAAAAACTATTTCAGTGATATATTATAATTAAGGCTTTTTAAGACCTTTTTCTTAAACAATAGCATCATCAGTATCGATAACGGATTTTCTGTTTCATCATTTTTTTTTCAGACTTCAACACTAATCTCTATTTTAAGGCCCATTTCACGAAGAATATATTTTATTAGAAATATTGATGTAATTATAAAATCCTAATAAAATGTTAATTCTTGTAGCTTGTTAAGATGTTTTTGGTATGTATTTACCAAAAACATTTTTTTGATACCTAGCACTTTCACAAAAGAAAGAATCGTGATTCATTCAATTCCTTTTTAATCGTCTAAAAACTTTAGTGATTGGAATACAGTTGAGATACAGCTAAGTACTGAGCATTCATTCAAAATGTCTTGCAAAAAAGGATATTTGCATTTTAGTTTTTTATACTTAAAAGTATTAAAATAATGAATACCCCTTTACCACAAAAAATATTTTTTAACAACTAAATACGTATTTCGACCACTATATGGTCATCATCATTAGTAAACAAATAATTCATTAAAATTCGTTTTGAACACCTTTTTTTATAGAGGATTAGGAACATTTTATATGCACTCCCCGGCTTGGATGTTCTATGCTGGGGGTAGTGTCAGGCTCTCCCTACTATTCGGGCCTACCAACTAAACCCTTCCCTCTCTTCCTGGTAGTGACTAACAGCCTTGGTACCGCTGTTAAACATGACTTTGAGGCTGACTGCAGGGTATATTTCTTCATGTCATCCTTTGTTTACCGCTAGTGCTTCCTATGTTCAGTTTCTCTTTCCTTTTGTTTTTTTGCGGACATTATGCTCTTAATAAAGTTTTCGATTGCTTTCCAGGCAGTTGCTGAGCTTATCATTTTCTCGATGAGATTCCCCGTCGTTATACGTTCCCCTAGTTCTATTTCGAGAAGTTTCCTCTTTCTATTTCATAAGACGCATGCGGAGACTGTATGCTCTGGGTCGTCGTCTTCCCCACACATTATGCATTTGTCATGGGTGTATTTACCAATAGAGTACAAATAATTAGCAAAACATCCATGCCCCGTTAGCACTTGGGTCATGTGATGTCCGATTTCGCCGTGTGTTCTATCCACCCATGGCTTGACCTTCGGGATTAGGATCTTTGTCCATCGACCCTTTGTCGAGGTGTCCCACCTTTCCTGTCAGCGCCTCATTGTTTTGGCCCTTGCCGTCTTGCGGTCCATGTCCTGTAACCACAAACTTCTCCTTTCTTCCGCAAGCAGGTCCAATGGTATTAGGCCTGCAACAACTAGGATTGACTCGGCTGATACAGTCCTATACGCATTTGACACTCTTATCGTCGCACGTCTCTGGACTTTGAATACGATCGCTCTTCGGGCCTGTACCTTCATGCTCTCTGCCCATACTGGTACCCCATATAACATAGATACGACCACTGAAACCAGCACCTTCCTCTTGCTTGCTCTTGGTCCTTCGGCGTTTGGCAGCAACCTACATATTCCCTGGAGGGCAGATAGGGTCCTGTCAGCTTGTTTATTCAAATGTTCTTTAAAACACATTCTCGCTTCTAGGGTTATCCCTAGGTACTTTACATGTTCTCTCGGCACAATCCTCTCCCCTCCCTACCTGTACTATGATGGGTTGGTGTTGTCTCTTACCGGTCAATAGGATCACCTCCCTTTTTTTTTTGGCGCCAGTTGCAGTTTCATCTTATCCATCCATGTTTCCACCATTTTGATGGATAAGTTAGCCTTCTCGGCTAGGGCTTCCTTATCATGGGCGAGCACTACTATCACTAGATCGTCCGCAAACCCTATTATTCTGGTATCTTCTGGTAGTGGGAGCTTCAGAACTCCGTCATACAATAGGTTCCACAATGTCGGGCCTATTACCGATCCCTGTGGGACCCCGATTGTCATTGGCATAATATATTCCTCACCATTATTACTAGTATATACTATACGCCGTTTGTTTAGATAGTTGTCTATAACTCTCAATAGGTACGGGGCAACATTAATCGTTCTAAGTTCGCCTATGATCTTGCTCCAGTTAGCGGTATTGAAGGCATTTTTAACATCTAATAATATTGCTATGCACAATTGCCGTCTCCTCCAGGCACCTACGTTGGCATATTTTGCCATACTCACCACTTCTTCGATAGCGTCTATTGTCGATCTCCCCTCTCTAAACCTAAATTGCATTGGTGACAGACTATTCTTCCCGTCAATTTCTGACTTTAGTCTAGCAGACAGGAGCTGATCTGCGAGTTTGCACGCTGTGTCGATCAGGCATATCGGTCAATAAGACGCAGCATCCTCGGCAGGCTTGCCTGGTTTCCTGACACCACTTTAGCACTTTTACCTTCTTCTGGGAATTCCACATCTAATAGCATTTGATTCTTAGCCGCGAGCATCGTTTTACACATCACCTCGCATGTAATCTTCACTACCTTGGTTAGGATTCCATCCGCTCCTGGGGCTTTCTTCAATTTCATCTTTTTGACAGCTGTTTCTAATTCTGTTTCTGAGAATAGTGATATATCTTCCTCTTTCAGTTCCAGGTTTAGGTATGTTGGGTTACACTTATCCTCCTGTGGGAATAGCGACTTTAAGATTTCTCTCACTTTTTTGTCCAAGAATTCATTCCCTATTTCGTTTCAGAGCTTTTTTTGTCACAATTTTGTATCCCAGACCCCACACATCGTTGTTTATATCTTCGCACAGCTGCGCCCAGCTACGCATCTTGCTCGCTTTGATCTGTTTTTTGAGCTTCCTTCTCGCATCTAGGAACGCATTGTGTTCATATATGAAGTCATCCGGTTCTTTCTTACGCCTCCGTTACATCGAACATCTCTTTTTAAACGTTCTTTTTCATACCAAGCCTATTTTTGTTATACTAAAATTAATCTGATATATCCTGGTATATTTAATAAATCTTTAAGTACCTTTAAAACTACTCTCAGGAGATACTTATTTAATAATCAAAATGACCCTAGGCCAACATGGTAGTGAACACGGGTGTGGGTGTTCACGGGGACTTGAGCATGAATATGTGTGTGTATGGGTATGTGTGAGTGTGCGTGAATTTTCAGAGTGGGTGTGTATGTCTGCATTTGTGTTTGTGGTTGAGGTTAGGTTGAGCATGCATGCTAATGAGTATGTGGTAAGTTGTAATGAACTGATGAGTACATGGATACATGTGAGTGTGTTGTATAACCGCCTGCAGGTAGCTTTGAAAATGTCAAAATAGCCTAATTATTATGTTATGTTAGTTGTTTGGGTAGCAGATGCTTACATCTAACTGTGTATTGAATCTATTATTAGAGCGAATATGGTAATCATTAAATTTTTTAACTGAATTTAAATTAAATTAAACCTAGTGAATCTGTATTGTAGTATTAGATTGTTTGTTTTTCTTCTGTCAATTAAGGGGTAGTAGGTAGAGCAAATTATATTTGATACTGCTCCTTAAGATTGTTCATTTAATGACAATAAAGAATTATTATTATTATTTGAGGGTGCATCAAACTATTGTGAATTCTTGACTGAATCCGATACACAAGGTAATAAAATTCCAGCATTTGGATCACTATGAAATCTAAAGTACTACTGCTTGCCTCTGACGAGTTGCAAGGCCATTACCAAAATATTTTAAGATCGCGATTGCATTCTGTAATTAAATTTAATGATTTTAAAATTATCTAGTACGTTATAATAAATAGCCACTACACTGCGAAAAACACGCATCTCCAATACAAATAAATACAGAAATCCGCATATATCCACAGCTGGTATATAATCTCTTACAATCGCATGGTAATCTAATTTGATAAATGTACGATTATAATAAAGTTTAAAAATAATGCTCTTACCTTTGCATTATGTCATTCATTTAAGTATAAACTGTTTTTTGAAAGATATCAGCATGCAAACAACATCACACATGCAAGCACCTGCAGGAAGATTAACCAAATGGCACTTCTGTGATTTTCTTAGCGAGAAGTGGGGAGTTGGAATTACGTTTTCTAAATATTTTTTTAGTGCCAAAACAAACCCATGTAGTTACGTGTATTTCTGTAATGGTGCGTTCAATATTTACTACTAGATGACGTTAAAATCTTAATTTGGGATATTAGTAGGGTTACGTGGTTTTCTTACTAAGGCAACGATATGTGTCAGGACATACTACATTGCCATTGTCACAACTAATTTTAAATTGAAATTAAGACAAATATATATTAACAGAAAATGTACAATATAAACAAATTTTTCAATTAAATTCATATTATAAATCTATTTATTCCTTATCAAATTTGAAAAATGCTGAAGTGTTTGAAAAATACTTGGCATTGGCTTCATTGACTTTAACTTCGGCTGCTTGTGGATTTACAATTTCAAGTCCCTGCAAATATATTATTAGTACAACTATATATACAACGATAAAATTCACCTGTAGTGGAGTAAATGCAACACTCGAAGCAGTACCTGATATTTGCTTTTTAACCGTAGTACTCCCACCCCAAGCATGCTGTTTTTGCAAATTCTTCTGAAGTGTTTTTGATATTCTAACTTTGGTCTTTTCGTCAACTTGTGGTAGACGTATTCTACTGGCACTAGATTTGCCAATGGTACCTCGTGTATACCCTAAATCTTCTTGATATGCATCATCTTCTATATCAGCAAAATTCATACGATTAGCATGTTTTCTAAATTCAGTCATGGCATAGCGTTCTTTCATTTTACGTACCCTTTTACCACCGCGTTTTTTACGAGGTGCTTCGACTGGTTTAGGCAATGGTTTTATAAATTTAACTGGAGGAGGTTCCTGTAATTTATCCAACTTTTTTTCAATATCTTCACGGAACATTTTTCCAATACAGCCATCACTACTTTCATGACAAGCATCGACCCGTGCTGCTAAAATACATTTTGCTGCTACTAAACGTGCTGCTTTTCTTCGCAAATCTGGTGGTGAATTTTGTACCAGTTCAGAATAATAAATAAAACCAGTATGTGGCAGCATGTTCGCTTGTGAAAAACCCGACAATGTCTTTTTTTGTTGTCCTAATATTAAAACATTACAGGCAGGGATTTTGCTTAATCTTGTAAGACCACCGGCAACCCCCATTATTTTAGCAGCTGTGGAAGCACCCACTATTTGGGAAATATTAGGTGCAATAAAAGCCATGCGACTTTCAACGTATTCATAAATTTGAAGCTTGAAATTATTTAGATCAATACCCATGTCGCACGCTTCGTTAACTTGATACTTTTCAAAATCGGTGAGTAAAGTACCTTGTGTAGTTGATGCCGTAACTGAAACAACCATTATTGTGGCTTGGGTTAAATATTGTTGGAGTGCTTCATTATTCTTCGCTTGGTCCAAGTCGTTCCCTAATTCTTTAACAGTTCTTATATATTCCAAAGGTCCTACAACTAATGACTCCAACTCGGGAAAACGCTTTTGATACTTTTCTTTAACAAATTTATGAACTGTTTGAATTTCACCGTCAATATCAGCTGCGATGTTATTCGCTTCCACAATTAGTTGATATTCTGGATCGCTTTCCACTGGTCCTATAATTTCAGATGCTCTACGCGCCTTACTTCCGTAACCCTTTATCTGTTTCACGATATTCATTAATGCTTGGGAATTTCCTAACTTGCAGAGTTGTTTTACAGAAGTTATTTGAGTAGCGTTATTAATCAATAAATCGAATTGTTGCTTGATATCTTTTTCCTCCTGTACTTCCTGTGCGTCCATAAGTTCCTGCAAATCATCTTGGTCATTTTCTTCTAAATCTGCTAATAGTTCATCAGCTAGAGACATTTTCTTTCGCTTACGATTATTAACGTATATTTGAGGTTAGAATTCAATAACACATCTTTCTACGTGTCTACATAACCACTATAAAGGGACCATAATAATTAAAATTCAGATAAAACTAAATGAGCCCTTTCTACCAAAGTACACAAGATACAAATTAAAATTGAATGATGAAAGTTCAAATAAATTTATAAATCTATTAATAACTTAATTAGTGTTTAAGAAAATAGTTCTATAATAAGCCTAAATTTTCACAAAGACATAACAAGAATATTCACAAGTTTAGCAATTAATCGAATTTATAACTATCCTCGTACGTGTACCACCTAACAGCCCGTACACTAATACATTAACGTACAATAAATTTAATATCGTTGATTGAGTTCAATCAACGGTAATATAATGACCTCTTTATTAATGACCATAGCTTGCTTACTTAATCTTTGTTTTAGGACATGAGTTTATTATTAAAATTTCTTAATCAAATGAGAAAGTCTTTTCAAGGTTAAATTACTTATTCATTTACTATTATAAATTTGCACTAACTCGATTTCTAAAAGATTCTGACCATTTTATTTTTAAGTATGAGTAACAACAACAAACTGTACGCCTATGAAATGAGGACGGTAGGAAAAACAGACAAGAAAAATGTAAAAAGACTGTTGGAATATGGTGCTTCAGATGCATGACGATGACAGCATGGCCAGACAAAGTTAAGAACAAAGAGGTTCTAGAAATAGTAGGGGAAGAAGGTTATTAAAAAAAATAGGAAAAATAGAAGGACTGGACACGTTTTAAGACATTTGGGATATAGTGCGGGATATATTACAAGCAGCGATAGGAAAAAGAGAGGTAAACTAGATCAGATAATTTTACGTAGATAGTGAAAGATGTAGGCTGTGAAAATTTCAGAAAAACGTGTAGGTTAGCTCAGTCTAACCAGTCCCAGGACTGTAAACCTAATGAGGATGATCAACAAACTAAATATAACAGGGTCGCGAAATCATTTACAATATCTAGAAATTTATGATTGACTAAAGAGGTGACAGTAAAAGTGTAATTACTTTGTCCAATTTGAGTAAATTTGTATTACGGGCTTAACAGGTAATTGAAAAAGGGACCACTCAATCTGTTAGTACCAAATTAAAAATTAGCTCTCCAAGATAAACTATTACTAAATGCATTCCAAAGCCTAGTAAATAAATTTTTCTAGAGAAATGGTATGCAAAATTACATAAAAAAAATCTTCAAGTGCATATAATAAAAAACTTTTGATACCTGCTGTATTCGAAGAAATTAATTCTATAAAGAAAGTATGTTCCTTTATGCAACTTGAAGAGATAAGTTTTTATTTTACATTAAATTGGTTAAAATAGAATAGAATTTTCGGCTTTCAGAAGTTGCAGTGTCGTTATTTAATTACATTTACTGCAAAGCAGATGTATGTTTTCTTATTCACACGTATTAATCATCAACTTTCACTCCTTTTCTTGTATCCCTGTTTCTGATGTCTATAAGTACCGAAAAATAGGACTAGGTTCAACGACCCGCGACCACCGTTAGAGACACCTACTTCTGTATGCAACACGTTTTAAGATATTAAGAATAACTATTCAACTAGAATTTGAAAATACCGAATTTCATGTATTATTGTTTAAAAATATAAGATTTGCAGAAATGCAATGAATTTACTACTCAATCTGCAGAGTTTAAAGATGGCAGATTTAATTTTGCTGAAACGTCGCCAAATTGATAGCGGTTTACTTCAGAACCAGCCAGCGATGCGGAATAATACCTGGAAAATTGACGAAGCACACAACGTCCGCATTCATATGTGTGCGTGTGTGTGTTGTGTGTGTGTGTGTGTGTGTGTGTTTCATGCATGATAGCCAAGCTCGAAGGAGCTGGAACCACTTCTATTGCTGTAAATCAAACCTATCATAAAATTCATTATTGTTAAAAGTTTGCGTTTTATAATTTCTAAATAAGATATGTTGAATGGACACGATTCGATACCGCCATGAATTTTGTAGGAAAGTGTAGTATAAAAGTACAATTGAAGTCAAAAATATATTATATGTTTATAAATGTATTTTTACACTTTAGTGATAGATAAAATTTCGTAGAGCAAATGTGTAATAAAATTTACAAATATTGTTAGAAATTTATCGTTTCAGGAAACACACTGTACACGTGATCTCCATTTCGTTGTGAAGTTCGAAAGACTGTCGCAGGAAGCTTTGTCAAAAGATTACGATTTACGTTTGGACACGTCTATCTGTGTAAAAATGCATTTCACACAAACATTACAGCTCCTTTGCCAAACCCGCGAAACAAGAACGCGCGCAAAGATATTTAATACCACTAGAAATTAGGGCGATACTGATGGCGCTACAGCTCCACGTATCTCAAAAGTCAAGTGCCGTAGGGACTGGAAACCATTTCTTGTTGAACCAAAATTAAATGATATTAGTATAATATCTGGCAAGAAGTTGTATTTAGGATAAAGAGTCCAAGTTAGGTTATTGTTATAATAGTTAGTTACCTAATATACGATGCTGTTACTATTTTTAATGCAAGAATGTGTATACAACTTGATAAGACGAGCTTAGATTGTTGGTATAATTGTCCTATTAATATTATTATAAAACTAGTAGTACTTCTAATACAAAAATTTACATATAATGATGGGACGAGATAAAGTTATTGTTAAAATAACTGCACTGTTATTTAATATACTCAAATAGCTACAACATAGTTACTTGCATAACAAATCAACAACAATATGGCAAAAATGTATTTTTTAATGTGCATTCTTGTATTTTCTGCTATGATTTTTGGCCGTTTTAGGCCACAGGAAGAAAAATATATTTACCAATTTCAAAAACATTTATACAAAAAAAATTGTGTAAATTCTGCAATTTTTCTTTTAGTAGACTATATATATTATTCTTGATGCTTTCATTGTTTTTTATATAGTCGATCACGTGTTGTAAAGCGCCGCCAATCAATCAATGATTATACATCTTTTTTTTATTACCTAGTTTTGTTAATGAATTTGTGTATTACGGAAAAAAGCAACCACAACACTGTGGTACGCTAGACATTTCCATCCTTTTTTAAACAGCTATTGTGGAAGCTGGTTGACGTGTAATTTCTAGCAAAATGAGACTTACGCTTTTATTACTTATTTCAGCGTTTACTGCTGTAAGGGCTTTTGGATCGACCCTAGTATTATTAGATCATCCAGTTATTAAAGAAACCCATTCAAAGTTTTTTAAGACATTACAAGGTATGATATTTTAAGGTTATGTACCGGCTTTCAATTATTTTTTAGATCTTGGCTTTCCTCTAACATTTAAATTAGCGGACGATTCATCACTGCATTTGTCAAAGTACGGCGAATATTTATACGAAAATTTAATCATATTTGCACCATCTGTTGAAGAATTCGGTGGATCCTTGGGCGTTGATACAATTACAGAATTTATCGATGATGGCGGTAATGTTTTAATAGCTGGTGGCGGTACCACAGGTGATGTTTTGCGTGAACTTGCATCCGAATGCGGCTTTGAAGTTGATGAAGAAGGTGCTTTTGTGATCGATCATTTAAATTATGATGTAAGCGATGAAGGTTTTCACACTAAAGTAGTAGTACCTTCGGACAATCTTATAGAGGCTCCAATTATAGTAGGACACAAAAAAGATATTAAACCTTTATTGTATAAAGGAACTGGGATTTTAGTGGATGTTGAGAATCCGCTTGTTTTGCCGTTATTAACTGCGGATAGCACCGCATATAGCTACAATCCTCAACAGGCTATTAAAGAGGTTTATTATTAAATTTTACTTAAATACTTTTTTTTTTAATTAGTTTTATTTATAGTATCCTCATGCTGTTGGTAAAAATGTGGTACTTATTGCTGGATTACAAGCTAGAAATAATGCCAGAGTAGTTTTTTCCGGCTCTTTGGACTTTTTTTCCGACAAATATTTTGATGCATCTGTACAGAAAGTACAGGTAAGTTTGTCTTCAATGTTTTTTTCTTGTAACCATTTCAGAAGAGGGTTTTGGTTAAATTTTTTGTATTCACCTTGTCTATTATAATCTAGTTTTCAAGTTAGTTAAACAATGCATGCAATTCTATTAGGATGGTGATGGTCAAAAACGAAATCAAAGATGTGCCACTGCAAGTAGATGTTAAGTAGGGTTGGCAAATTTAAACCTGCATGGTTTTAACCGGGCGGTTTAAACCGTCCCTGAAGAAATCAAGTTTTGGCCAGTAACATCATACTCAAATTGAACAGTAATTTATTTCAATATCAAGAAAAAGTACAACAGTATTTAGCAATCGTATCCTAGCTATGGTGGCCCCAAGCACAATTGAAGTCTAACTCTGATTGAAACCGTGACAATAATAATTTGTAATTAAAAAATTCTACTTTAAAGTTTTAGGTAAGATTAAGTAGATATGCAATACCTTGTATGTTTTAAATTATGATGAGTTAAAAATACACTAAAACTTAATAATCATATTTACAAGTTGACAATCCATCTTTATGAATGGAATTAAGCATTTTATATAAATTAACTAACTTTCCACAAGTTTTTGTCCTCAATCTGTTTCTTGGTTTTGATTGAATAAAATGAAGGTTTGAAGACAATCTCGCGATCGCTGCAGATGAAGCAACACATCTAAAAAGATGTGTCTCAAACTTTACAAAACTTGGATTTATATTTTCATGATGCAATGCTTCCCAAAATTCAATTGGAGTTAGTGTTCTTTTATACCACCAGCAAAAAAACGGTTTAGGAAATGGGCTCATCTGCAGGCTGAATTTTACCACTAGTGGTAAAAACTGCACTTACTTCAGTGTTCACCCACATTCTTGCATTCTCCTTTTATTCAGAAGTTAAATTTCTTGCCATATAAATTGGGTGCAACATATGTGCTACAATATGGGCAGGGGTAATCGAATCATTAAATCGATTATTTAAAAATTTTACATGGGGTTTTGAGGGGTAAACCGCTGACCTGATTTTTGTACATCAATTGCACTATTGCTCAGTTCGTTATAGAATTTGTAGCATTGCTCAACAAATTTTTTCATTGCACCATATTTTCCACTATTGCTTAGTATCGCTTTACATTGCTCACATTTTCTTAGCATTGCACTCCATTGCTCGAATTTTCACACATTGCTTTCATTGCTTTTCATTGCTTCATGTTGTTTTCGAGGGTAATTGAATGTTGATGCATCATATTGCTACGTTTATAACTGTAATAAAAAATAAAACGCTAAAATGTAAAGATTACAACATTTTGAACCTTAACTATTTCATTGAGGAATGGAAAATAAACGATATAAAAAACAAATTTTTAATTTCAATACATCACCTACTAATACAAATCCGAGTATAAGCCCTAACACGTTTTACTGTAGTGAAAATATAGGAATTCCAAACTTCAGCTGTATAAATGGTTGGGCTTCGTGGCGTAGTGGTATGTGTGTGACTACTACGCCCAAGGTCCCGGTTTCGAACCCCGACACGGTCCGCTTGAAAAATGTTAGGCGAGCATTTTTCATAAAAATACACCCTCGTTCGGATGAGAGGTAAAATGGAGGTCCCATGTGTGAGTGTTGTCTCACACGTTAAAGATCCCTACCTTCTCTGGAACGGCAAGGGTTCGGCAAAATTCCAAATTTTCCAGGTAAAAAAAACCTCTCTTCCTGGCCAATGTAGTACTTTCGGATGGAGCATTGGAAAATCACATGTAATGTATAAATGGTCGGTAGTAATGTATAGAAATTAAAGGTTGATTGTGTGTGAGTGTGCTTACTGGAACTCTCTTTATATTTTGAACAGTAATCAAACTCGATGACATTATCTCCTATCTAGGTTATTTATTAAGTCTTGCAATTATAAAAGTCTCGTGTAGTAATACTTCAGCGTCGAGTGCAGCATATACAGTGCCTTTTTTTGAATGGTATTGTTAGGTTAACTTTGTTATCTGAGGAGATAGAAAGTCGGTTAAATGGGCAATATTTTTTATTAGTTTATTACCCGTTTATTATGATAATAAATAAATAGAAAAATTAATTTAAATTAGTGCGAATGAAATACAAAATGGCGCCCTTTATAATTCAAAAATTTCAAAATTGGGACTATTGTAGGTTTAATATCCATGTTGTGATACACTGTTGAAAAGAGAAGAAAAGGGGGATTGAAAAATGGCAGAAACCAATATGACGTCCATAAGAAACAAGAAAGTTGGTGTGTTCAACTCGGCAAACTTAAATTCAAAAAATTTTGTTTACATTTTTAACGGATTTACAAATTAAACTTGTAGCGTTGGTAGAGCAAATAATTAGTAGATTCGAACTTGTTGTTAAATGCTTTTTATTACAAACATGTACATTGAGTACTGAACTAAATAAATGTAAAGACAAAAACAATGAAATACTAAACATAGTCACATAGTTATTTAGCTGCACGCGGAGTTCTCACATTACCGCGGACCGTTGGAACCGTACTACTTTGTCTCGTACTTCTCAAGACACGGCGAGTGCTATTCGATACGGCGGGAATACCTGGTTCTATCCGGTTATTAGATGGGTCGCTACACACTCCCCCTCTGAACTGCACTACGGTCTCTGTGGGCGGTTCAGGATCAGATATAACGAGCTTCTTTCTGGGTCGATCTCGTTGACATTTAGAAATTACCAGCGTCGCTGAAGCAGACGTTCCTGAGGGTTCAACAAACCGAGTTAAGTCTCTGATGTGATATCTTCCTATTTCCGTTTTCGGTTCACTTGGGGTGCACACAAGGTAAGTAGTTGGCGTAACCGCTTTTGAAATAACATAAGGTCCATCCCTTCGAGGAGCAAAATTTGACGTGAAGTTTCTCTTGGCACTGTTTAGCACATGATATTTCACCACATGTTTATCATCTGGCAAAAAGACTTCGGTTCGACGTCCCTTGTCACAAAATTTCTTTCGCCGATCTTGCTTTTTTTTTTTTTTAGATTTATTGCATAACTCAATATAGGTTAATAAAGTATAAAACAAAAATATTATACTATAAAGCACATTATTAAAATACAGTTAATAATATAATTAGTTTTCATTTCTACAACTTAAAATATATTTTTTTAAATTACTCTTGAATTTTCTTTGAGAAGGCTGATTTGTAACTGATTTTGGTAATGTATTATATATCTTAACGCCATAATGAAATACATTTTTTGTGGTTATCGTTTTATTCTTCTTGTATATATAGTAATTGTCTGCTTGTCTTGTGCTGTAGTTATGTATATCTGACACTTTAATTAAGTTGCTAACCAAGTACGAAGGCAGCAAACCATTGATAATTTTATATATAAAAACCATACTATTATATTTCATTTGTTCCTGAACATTTAAAAAATTAAGGCATTCTAACATTTTACGGACTTTGGCAAATCTGCTACATTTTAATAAACATCTCATTGCACGATTTTGTATCTTCTGCAATCTTTCCAAATCACCTTGGTTTGAGACAAATAAAATGGTGCTGCAATATGTTAGATGTGGATAAACTATTGCTCTATATAAAGTTATTCGAGCAAAACTTGATAACTTTGCACTAATTCTTCTCAGAAATCCAACCTTTTTGCTTACTTTATTTATAACCATCTGTAGATGCATTTTAAAAGTTAATTTTCGGTCGATTATTACGCCAAGGTATTTAATGTTCTCTACCAGTTCAATATCAGACCCATCTATTTGTACATTCCTATTTTCTGTTTTTATCATTTGATAACTTCTATCATTCGTTAACAACATCCATTTTGTTTTATCAACATTTATCTTCAGTTTATTTCCAACTAAATATTTGCTAATTCTTATTAAGTCACTATTTACAGATTGAATCAAGTTTATTACATTTGCACCTTCAGCATATATTAAAGTGTCATCAGCAAACATATGTATCTTTGTTACCTTCACTACATTCACTATATCGTTTATGTAAATTATAAAAAGCAATGGTCCCAAAATACTTCCTTGTGGAACACCCCACTCAATTTCTGATTTATTAGATGTTTCCCGTTGCCATCTCGTTTCTTGCTCTCTGTTTTGTAGGTAGTCTTTAAACCACTCTAACGCATTGTCTTTAATCCCATATTTTTCCAATTTTTTAATGAGAATATTTCTACTTATAGTCTCAAATGCTCTTTTGTAATCTATAAAGACTGCACACACTGCCTTTCCTTTATCCATTGATTCTTTCCAGTCATTTATAATTAGCTGAATCGCTGTTTCACACGAGTGTTTCTGCTCGAAAACCAGACTGATAGGTGGTTAATATATTAGTCTCATCCAAGAATTGCTTCAGCTGCTTATATATTACTGTTTCTAATACCTTTTCAATTGTGGCCAACATATTTATAGGCCTGTACTCTTCGCATTTCTTTGTTGATACTACTTTTGAATTGGTGTAATTGTTGATATCTTTAAGTCCTTGGGCACAATACCATGCATAAGAGACATATTTATTATGTTTAGTAGCGGATAACCAATAATATCAAAAAGTTCTTTAAGAACTCTACTGTTTACACCATTCGGCTGCTTTTATTTGCTTGCTTATATACCAATTCTTTTAGTTCATGTATTTTAATAATTTAAAAGTACTTAATTCCTTCAGGCTTGTACGTATTGGATCGTGAAACTCAAACTTTTCAATACCAATTGATGATGTAATTTCTGTTATACTATTTATGAAGTAAGTATTGAAGTTTTCAGCAATAGTTTTGTCATTAGTTTCTAGTGTATTTTCAAATATAATGTGCTTACTATTTTGAATACGTTCGGTTTTTAATACAAGTTTTAAAGTCTTCCACATTTTTACTGGGTTACCTTTATTTTCATCTATTTTCTTTTCATAATATTTAATCTTAGTTCTACAGATCATGAATATCACATTATTTCTGCATTCTTTGTATGCTTTCCAATCTTCCATACTTCTTGTGAATGTAAATTTTTTATAAAATTTATTTCGTATACTAATTACTCTTTGTATTTCTCCATTAAACCATAATTTTGAACTATTTTGTGACACCTCCTTGTCATATAAATTATGGTCAATTGCATTTTTAATGTTTGTGTAAAATGTTTTATAAAGTTTATCGATGTTGGTTATTTCATACTTCCAATCTGCCAATATTAACTCGTTCTTTATGGCCTCATAGTTAAGAATTTTCTTTATTTTGCTTTCTGCATCAACTTGGAGGTTTTGTGTGATGTGACTAATGTCTGCAACAACAATGCTATGATCTGTAACTTTTGGAGTGTGCCATACTGTACTTTTTAATCCATTATTATTAGTTATCACTAAATCTATTAATGTTTCAGATTCTTTAGTAATTCTTGTACTCTCAGAAAAGACGCATGATACATTGTTTGGCATCAGTAAGAGCACATCCTAATTTCTTTAGGTACGGAGTTATTCGCGGAACAAAATTTTCGGCTTTGACCACTTTTCTAAAATCGTGAACAGCATCCATGGGTGCGCGTATCTCCCTTCCAAAGGTAAGATAAGCGGGTGTGTAACCAGTGGCTTCCGTACTAGTAGAATTTAAAGCAAAACGTATACTAGCGAGGTGATCGTCCCAAGTAGTATGTTCGTTCTGTACCAAAATAGATAATTGAGTTTTCAGATCTCTGTTATTTCGCTCTATAGGGTTACTCTCTGCGTGATACATTGGAATGAAGGACGTTTTTATCCCAAAACAATAAGTGACTTTCCGGAAAACTTCACTTATATACTGCACACCGTTATCGCTAACTAGTTTCCTAGCCGTTCCGTACCGAAGGAATATTTCTTCGATCAACACTTTTGCACAAGCGTCTGCGGAAGCTGTTTCAAGAGCAAAAAGTTCTACCCACTTAGAAGCGGTATCTTCACATATTAAAATCTATCGGTTGCCGTTTTTAGTCTCCGGCAAGGGACCAAATAAATCCACTGCCATAGTTTCAAATCGTTGAGCCGGGGCAGGAGTTTGCAACAACCCAGCGGGCTTAAGGTTTGTTATCTTATATTTTTGACAGGCTACGCAATTTTTCACGTAGTCTGCAATAAATCTTCTCATGCCCGAAAAATAATATTTTGAAGCAATCTTCTGAAAAGTTTGATGTACACCGTAATGACCAGCCGTAGCAGCGTCATGGCATTCTTTTAATATTTTGGAACAATAATCAGCGGGGATGACAGCCTGGGGTCTTCTATATTCCAGTCCGAGTTGAAATGGTATAAAATCCCATTAGAAATGATAAAACCTCTCTCGGACCATCTATTGAGTTCTAGGGCCTCTTCGTTTTCAAGAGCTTCCATAATTCTTTTGAGCTCTAGATCACCCATTTGCTTCTCGCAAAAAGTTTCTGAGCCTACCGTAGGCACTTCCACTGTTACGAAACATGTAGAACACTCGGCCGTCACATTATGCGAACAAAATGGTCTGGATAAACCATCAGCAAGAACGTTCAACTTACCCGGGGTGTAAACTATTTTCATGTTTAACCCTTGAATTCGCAATGCCCATCTGGCAAGTCATGCTGAGGGCGTTTTTATAGCCAACAGCCATTGAAGTGGCTGACAATCAGAAGCTATAACAACCTCAGCACCTTCAAGATACGTTCGAAATTTTTCTACACTCCACACTACCGCAAGAGCCTCTCTTTCGTCTGTAGAGTAGTTTTTTTTGGTGCTAGTCAACAAGCGACTAGCGTATTCAATGGGGCGTTCATCGTTGCCCTCCCCCTGTAGTAAACATGTTCTGAGCGCATAATCACTAGCGCCAGTGCGCAACACAAAGGGTTTAGACAAGTCAGCCTGAATTAGGATAGGACTGCTTGTAAGTTTCGATTTTAAAGTTTCAAAAGCTACGCGTTCTTTTTCTCCGAACTGAAACACAGCATTTTTCCTTAACAAGTTCGTCAGCGGACGTGCAACGTCAGAACAGTCTGGTATAAATTTTCGATATCATGCACACATTTGGACAAACGACTTCACTTGTTTTGTGCTCGAAGGTGGCACTGTCTTTAATAGCGGCAACTTTACTATCGTCCACGCGAATACCTTCCTCTGTAATTAAATGTCAGGTATTTCACGGACTTCTGCATGAAATAGCACTTATCACGGCGAGCACGCAACTGAAATAATTTTAGTCTCTCAAACACCTCAGCAATATCGTTGATATGCTGTTCAAAAGTCTCTGATAGGATCAAAACATCGTCCAAGTACACATATATCAATCTGTCCCAGAGTCCCGCACGAAATCTGTCCATTAACCGCACAAAAGTCGCAGGAGCAGTCTTTAAACCAAACGGCATCCGACTCCACCGGAAGGTTCCAAAAGGAGTAGTGAAGCACGTTTTGTCCTCGTCTTCTGGAGCCATAGATACCTGCAGGTAACCCGATTGTAAATCGATGGTAGACATAAACGGCGTTCTCTTGGTTGTATGCAACAATTCGTCAATGTTAGGCATAGGATATGTGTCAGAGACCGTAATTTTATTTAAAAGTCGGTAATCAACGCATAACCGGTATGATCCACCTGGTTTTGGCAGTAAAACCACCGGGCTTGACCACGGAGAGTCGCACTCTTCAATAATTCCCTCAGCAAGTAATCTGTCTAATTTGGCTTTCAGGAATTCTTTCTTGGGGCCGGAAATATGGTAAGGAGCTGTCGAGATTGGCACATGATCAATAGTTTTAATACAATGTACCGTAAAATCTGTAGGAGCTCCCCCCTGACTGGAAAATTTCATTGTGATCCACAAGAAGTTTATTAAATTTGTCCTTCTGATCAACTGTCAGTGTATCACCTTCGTCTATACGCAAACTATGCTCTGTTATTTCACAGACTGATAAACTACTAGTTGTCCCTTTACCTTCGGCAAATTTAAGATGTTTAGTACCTTCTTCGGCAAAATACCACGATTGGTTTGGAACATTAAGTACAGTATTGGCCTTTTTCAACAAATCAACGCCCAAAAGAGTAGTATTGCTATTTTCTTTTGGTAAAACCATGAATTCTGTAGGAATTGTTTTTCCTTGAAGGACTACATCAGCCTCTGTTTTTGACACTTTTTCATCAAAACAATTTCCCATCGGCAAAAGAAAGTCTTGCTGAAACTTCTGCAAACTTGTGGCCCTTTTGCTTCAATACTTGATATAGCGTGTGTCCCACAATACTAATTTGAGCACTAGAGTCAGCGAAACCCGTTCTTTCAATGCCATCAATTGAAATACGTAATAGTGGTCTGCAAGTTTCTGAAGTAGGAACAGAAATTTGATAAAATGTTGTCGTGCAAGCATTTACGCTTGTGGAAACACTATTTTGACATTTAGGACATTTTGCTCTTATGACACCTGAAGTGCCACACCCATAACAAGATATTTTATTTTTCTTGGCTGGATGAGTAGATGTAGTAACTACTTTTCCAGTACTATTGGAAGCTTCTTTCCTTGCTAGTTTCTGACAATCATCGCGATCGTGTCCAAAATTTTTACAATTCGATCTGGTATTCTTTTTACGTAAAGGGTTACCAGCAACGTTCTCAGTCTGGATTTTTCCTGTTGAAGGTAAATCTTGTAAAGATCTCTCAATATCTCGAGTACGTTCAAGAAAATTATCGAACTCTTTAAAATCATGATGTAAAAGTCGTTTTCTAACTTTACGATGCAGAAGCCCATGTATAATATCTAACTCCGCTTCTGTAGGTAATGTATATGGTAACTGAGCTATAAGCGTGCGTATACGACAAATAAAAACTTCACTCTGTTCGTCTGCTTTCTGTTCTTTTGAAAAAATTTCTCGAAAAACTAAAAGTGGAAGAAGTTTTTTTGAATATGCTTCTTTTAAAGATTTCATCGCTTCTTCTCACGTTTTTATCGAAGGTTTCACACCCAACCACCATGTTGCCACGTTGCCTTCTAACACGATGGATAAACCGCGTAAAGCGTGTATGTCTGATACGTTAGAGCACTCTTTAAAAGTTTGAACGTTATCCAAAAATGCGTCCACATCCTCGTCCACTTTTCCGTTAAAACGAGCCGTACATTTAGTGAAATTTCCTGAATTACTCACTTGAGAAAAAGAAAGTTCTGACGCATCAAGCGATGGAATTTGCTCACGTGATAATCGATTTAAAAGCTCTTCGTTAACAGTTTTTTAAGATTCCCAAATTTTGTTTATCAAGTCTTTAAGTTGTGATTGTGGCATTGTTATAAAAGGAACATTCCCTTCAGAAACGCCTGCGTCTGCGTCTGGGCTAGTTACTGTCTTTTTAGGCGGCATAACGTAAACAATGCAATCGTCAACTTCTTAAACCCATTGTCTGTCACTTTTCGTTTTTTTTACTGTTTTAATGTATACAAAGTTCTTAAAGCAAGCAAAAGCATTTTAATAAACGTTATCGTCGTATTTGTCATACTTAATGTATAAAATCACGCTTACCTTTCGTTGCAGCTTTGTATAAAATTAAACAGAAAGCAATGTTGTTTACATACGAAACAGCTGATGAACCTCTTTGCCCTTGAACGACATCCATTGTGGAATAACAGATGTCCACCCCTAGTAGTAATCCTGTTTGGAGGTCAAGCAGGTTAGCCTTATCTCCACTTTCACTTGCTAATTTTTATAACACATTAAACGAAAACACTCTCGTTTAACGATTACATCCACAATAATTATGCACCAGTGCGAAACGTCAGGGTTACTAACGAAAAAGCACCATGGTTAAGTAATGAAATAAAAGCGATGATGTCAGTTCGAAACAAGGTGCATAGTACGTTTAAACTTACCAAATTTCCTATACATTGGCAGCAGTATAAACAACTACGTAATGCAGTCACTAGTGCAGTAAAGCGTGAAAAAAAAGCTTATCTTCAGCTCATGAGTAATCTTTCAAATAAAGATGTTTGGCAAACGTTTCGTGATTTTGATGTGCTATCACGTAAAGAACATGATATTCCTGAGAATCTACGTCAACCAGACACAATTAATCAATATTTTCTAGATTCTGTCAGGACTGATAAAATCACCTCCTTCAAGACAGTACGACTATTATAATAATAATAATAAGTATCATAACAGGACTTTTCGTTTTCTCTGGTTACGCCTGACAAAGCATTTCAATTAATATGTTAAAACTATGTAGTCATATCATTATTGAACCTCTTACTAATATTTTTAATAATTGTATGCTTCAAAATTACTTCCAAACTAGTTGGAAATCATCAATAGTAATACCGCTACCGAAAAAAGAAGTTGCTACGTTGTCTGATTTGAGACCAATAAGTATTTAACCGGTATTATCCAAAATACTCGAAAAATATTATACGAGCAAATCTATGAGTACGTTACAGTTTATGAAATTCTACCTTCAAATCAGTCGGGTTTCAGGGGAGGTCATGGTACTACTAGTGCATTAATAAAAATTACTAATGACATTATTCGATCATCGGTCATGGGTCTTGTTACTGCACTGGTTTTGCTGGACTTCTCTAAAGCCTTTGATACAATCGACCATAAATTGTTACTTGCAAAAATGAATTATTTTGGATTTGATGAACCAACTAGGCAATTTTTTGCTTGTTACTTGTCTGACAGAATGCAGTCAGTGCGAGTTAACCGAATTATGTCAACTTACGAAGTTGTATCTAGTGGAGCTCCCGAGGGGTCAATACTCGGTCCATTGCTGTTCTTAGTATATACAGCTGATCTGTCTTCATCGCTACATCACTGTCTTTTCATTATGTATGCTGATAACTCACAGCTGTATATATCTTTCCATAAAGATACCTTGAAAGAGGCTAACTATTTATTCAATAATGATCTAGAACATATATCTCGCTACGCTGCCAATAATTCATTAGTGCTAAATACTAAAAAAACCTCAGCCACCATTTTTGGACCAGTTAATGATAGGAAACAAGTGGTTGATAACTTCAACCTCATGCTCGATGGTGATAGTATTAAAATACAAAACAGTTGTGAATCTCGGTATATTACTTGATTATAAGTTGCATTTTGAAGGACACGTAAATAATCTAATTAAGCGTTCATACATAATTTTACGTAAGTTTTATTTAAATAAAGATATTTTAAGTTATAATCATCATGTGCTATTGTGCGAATCATTAATTTTGTCTCTGTTTAATTATTGTGATGTTGTATATGGTCCTTGTTTACATTATAATACTTCCCTACGCATTCAGATGATCCAAAATTCTTGTCTAAGATTTGTTTACGGTTTACGAAAGTATGACCATATTACTAATTTTTTGCGAGAATCAGGTTGGCTGAATATGGCTAACAGGCGTAAATTACACCTTGCAGTTTATACACATCGCGCTCTAACCTCGCCCACAACACCAGAATATATAAAGTCTTTACTAAAACCGCGTTGTTATTACCACTGTATTAACTTACGATCACTCGATGTATTGCATGTTGAGCATCACACGTCCACCTTCTATCAAAGATCGTACCATTATTCGGCTGTTGCATTATACAATTCTATTGATGCTTCTCTAAAGAGTAAATCAGTATACAGTTTCAAGAGATACTACAAAAAATATCTGATTAACCTACAATGATCTTACACTTATTTCATTTATTTACTTATTCAGAACTGGGTAGAGAAAGTATGAACACATAAATTTAGTCAACTGTGTGCTGCTGCTTGTTACGTTTGATGCTTGCTGTTTGTTATTATAATGTTACTTCAGGTTAAGTGGAAGAACAGTCTGTGACTGAACTTCGCCTGCACGATTTTTTATGTTTTTTTTCTCATTCTCTTTGCATATGTTAGTCTAGATAAATAAAGACGATAAATAAATATACAAGTGCAAAGTTAAGATTTGTTATCAGTTATTTGTATTCGAACGCAATTCAATTTTTATACGCATTTAAACAAACAAGTCCCACTTTGGGTAGCCATTTACTTATATAGCGTCGGTAGAGCAAATAATTAGTAGATTCGAACTTGTTGTTAAATGCTTTTTATTATAAACATGTACATTGAGTACTGAACTAAATAAATGTAAAGACAAAAAACATAATGAAATACTAAACAAAGTCACATAGTTATTTAGCTGCACGTGGAGTTCTCGCATTACCGTGGACCGTTGGAACCGTACTACTTTGTCTCGTGCTTCTCAAGACGCGGCGGGTGCTATTCGATATGGCGGAAATACCTAGTTCTATCCGGTTATTAGATGGGTCGCTACAAACTTTAATTGTGTATTCATATTGCAACGCCCTATATTTTTTAACCAGTAATAAAACACGATGACATATTAGCTGTTATCTAGGTCTTTTATTAAATAAGTATACTATACTTACATAAATATTTACAAAATAAAGACAACAGTAACTATATTTTGTAATCAACATATATTAAATATACAAATGCTTAAATGTAGCAACATATCAAATAAGTTCATTATTTCAAAAATGAAACTAATACTACTTCAAAATTAATAAGAAAATGTGAACGGTGTGTTAGCTATATAATCAAGCTGTTATTTTTAGTAAGTTTATATTTTTTTGTTATATTGTTAAACTAGTTTGAATCAATGTAAATGGGGTCACTACCGTTTAATATAACTGGCCCATGAAAGATGAAATCTCTTTCAACAACATCCACATCGGCAAAACAAGGCCAAACAAATTTGTTAAACTCATACTTCAAAAACTTGATTTTAAATTGATTTTCATTCAAAACTTCAATTACTCGACCAATAAACCATTGTGTTTCATAACTGACAGCGTAGTAGTTTTCTAACATTAACGGTATGTTAGATTTGAATTCCATTTCATTTTTAAAATCATTATCTGAATCATCTTCTTCAGAGTAATCACTGAGGCTTTCACTCTCTTTGTCGAACTTTGCTTTTTTTCTCTATTTTTTTTCTGTGGATTTTTGTATTGACCTGTACTTGTAGAAGCCATAAACCTTTTTTTTTCTATCTGTACTGAGTCGTCCGGTTGGCTCGTCAAGAAGCCAACATAAAGATGATTTTTTCATAACCATTATTTTGTCTTGAAAATTAATTTTAACAAATGGCGAAATAATGGGCACATCTGTCACTTCATTAGAAAAGTCTTTTAGTTCTAGTGAGGTTGATCCTTCATTAAATAATTCTGTATCTAGATAGTGAAAATTATGCCCTAAATTGCTTAGAATACTATGTACGCATTCATCTATTTCTGCAACCGATGCTTCCTCTATTCCTTCTATAATCAGTAAGTCTTGTGATGCCGGTAAGGAAATGTCAAGGTAAGCCCCTTCGTCTATATTTGAGATATATTTGCTTATTTGATCTACAGCGGCACTTTGAGCGCGTATTACAATTTCTTTAATGCCTATATTTATTAGCTCTTTTTCCACTTAAAAGTTTTTGTTTTAACCTATATGAAGATTTCTTTTGCTCATGTGAGAAAACATAATCTGCCCCAATTTTATGAATGATGTTAATAACATTAATAACATTCAACATTCTTGTGCGAAGTTTTGTTAAAATATGCACAAAATCTTGAAAATAACAGCGAATGTTTAATTCCACATCCATATGAAACCATTGCCAATTAATATTGTTTGTGTAGCAGAAAAACCTGATTGGAGACGCACGGCTTTTAATAGTCGTGAATCTCCATCAGATGAAAATCCAACTATGGTTATTCCAAATTTTTTTGCAGCTTTTATCATATATTCCCATCTTTGATTAACGCCGACGGCGCTAAATTTATTTTCTGTTCGAAAAATAGCTAATATATATATGATGGTGCCTTTAAATTGAGTGGTTGTGCCACTATGATACGCATACGTAGGTTTAGGTGCTTTTTCAAATTATTGAACAGTTTCTGAAGAACTTGTTATAAAGTAGTATTTGTCTGGTATACCATTTTTTAAAGGCAATACAAATGCTACAATTTTATTTATTGTATAGTATTCAGTCTTTCCATTAATTCTAGTACCATCTTCTGAAATCCAAATATATTTAGGTACATTTCTATTATGCAAGTATTTTGCTAATCTAGAAAAAGTAAATTCTCCTTCTTCAATTCTGATTCTACTTTCTTGAAGATATCTATTTAAAGTTGATATTGAAGGGAGGCTGTTTTTCAAGTTAGCATATAAAGTTTCATATGAAAGATGCCCTGCAGTATAATATAAGTAAATAGATGTTTTCTTTGTTAATTCGTCAAGCATGTTTTTATTAGAAGGATGTTTACAATTTTCCAAAGCATTTTGCATAAGCTTTTGTAAAAAATCTTACATATATTCGTTTTTCTTTTCTAAAGTGTCCAAAGTTAAATCATATGAGCCAGAAACAATAATTGTATCAATCATTTCACTTGGCATTTTTAGAAACTTCTTTTACAAAAGAAATGAAGTTGGTCATTAAGGCTTGATTTTCGACACCTGTTTCTCATTTTCTTCTATCCCCTTCAGCTCTCTGATATTTCAAAGACTTCCACTTTGAAGTGTTACTATTTAATAGTATTCCATAGTGACTTTCATCGGAATATATTGTTGTACGTTCAGATATTGTTTTAAACTTTTCAATTTTACCGTACTCCTCAGATATGCCCCCAGTGCTATCATAATTTTCAAAATCTATACTACTAGTTAAGACTGATTGTTGACAGTTTTGTTTAACTAAAACGTTTTTCTCTGAAAGTACATTTTGTGAAGCAGGCGGTATTATTTTTATATCAGATATTATATTTATTTTAGTAGCCGTGGGAGTTGTTTTTAAATAAGATGATATTGTATTAACTTTTGGTGGTCTTTTTATATGTTTGGTTAATAGATAATTCTCAAAAAGGTTCCATCTTTTAGACAAAAATTCATTAGTTTTGCCAGTAGTTTTGTTAAATGATCTTGGAAGTTTAGACGTGACACCTTAAAAGCATTGTACAGTACAACTCAAAACCGAAGCAGGATCAGAAAGATTATAATTTACTTGTATGTTGTCAAAATGAGGCAGGCGTATAAATCATGTCAGTTTGATAGTAATTTTACCACTTCACGATCGGAATGTTTAAACCGTCAAACTGACACTCTGTAATCGTGCAACAAGTTGCCAATGTATAACCGGATTATTTTGAAGTACTTACTACTGAAAAGCGTCTGTATAAAAGGTTTCGGTTGTGCTTCTGATTCAATAATTATTTACTACCGTAAAAACTAAATTGACAGTATAATTGTAAATATGGGCATTTTCGAGCATTTTCTATATTAAAACAGGTTTTAAATAGTTTTATCAACGACTAAACTATAGTATATTCATTATACATGTGTTTACTCACTAATAACAATATTCATTATTCACTAGTGAATAATGATATCATTATTCACTGTTTCATTAAATCTGACATGCAATAATACAATTTTGTATGTAAAAAATAAGAAGACAGCTGGCTATGAAACGTCAAGTGGAGAGCGCTTCCTCTGTTAATTTTAATTTGATTAATTTAAATTGTACAATTTTAAAGTACTTCATTAGAACATGAATACAGATAGTGAAAATTGGATATCTTGTTCTCCACCATATATACGGAAAGCTGCAAAAATCGTAAGTTTGGACATATATATTACCGCAAAAGTAAAAAAAAACTATCTTATTTAAGTTTCAATAATAGTACGCATTTAATGTTATATGAAAATAAAAGTTTATGATAATTGTAGCTAAACTTTAATTAAAGTCATGGATAAAGTATAGTATTCTACTTACATATAATGGCTATTATTCACTGGGTTTATTTGCGACACTCGCCAAGGCTCGTGTCGTAAACTTAAACCTCGTGAATAATATCCATCATTATATGCTTGTCGAATTATATACTATTAATACAATGACCAGCTATTTCCTAATTCAATTACAATTGAGAAAAAACACGTTTCGCCTTCACTACAACAAGCAAAATGACTAGGAAGTATAAACTGCCACTACTACTGAACAGAATACTCTCATGACGTCGCGTCGTTTTGTTCAATCCGACGATGCTTATTTGCTGAGCTGCTTTAAATATTAAAAAAAAACACTATGTAATAGTTATTCAATCAAACGCGACCACTCCGAATGGGTGCGTCCAAATGGGTTCTTTGTTGTCCCAATTGTCCCAGTTGTAAAAAAAAACCCTGAAACAATCGATCAATATTGTGCGGTCATACTCGGTATAGCTGCGCCTACGTGAGTTCTATCGTATGTATAGAAAGGGTAGGGTTTATGATCGGTCCGGTCCGGTGATATATTTGTATGCAAATTTCCACTTGCCATGTATCACTTTGATGATTAGTCGACTAGCCCATTAATCAACTAGTCGTTTGATCGATTCAATTACTCGACTATTTTCTAATTGATTATAATAGGAAGTGTTGCCAACAAAATTCGACTAATTGATTAGTATCGGTTAGATTCTTTAATTGCAATTGAATTCACATGGCCGCAGCTATATACTGAGTGGCAGCATAATATTCAGGTTTTTTAAAAAGAAGATTAAAGGAGATGGCGAGAAATCAAAATTTTGGGTGCAAATGAAAGAACACACGTGGTCTCATCCATACGGAGTATGAATGAAAAACAAACAACATAGTTTTCCTAAATGTTTAATGCTAGTCAGCAAATTACGATTACCTTGTTCAATCTCCAATTACATACTTATAAAAATTTCATTGTTAGGTTTTAGTAAAAGGAAGCTTCAACCTTTCAGTCTAATAACCTTGCGGTGTACCTATACGTAAAGCGTTCAAAAGTTTATGTAGGGTGCTACTTTAGATTTAAAAAGCATATCTGTTAACTTGAATATTCAACAATTTAATCAACATGTAAATTTACTGTGCAATGTTTATTTGCAAACATTGCTCCTGAAATACTATCTATAATGGCACTACATAAATAAGAACAAGGGTGTCAACATTAATATAATTACTTATTTTATTCGTATTCTTTTTTGTGAATGTACGTAGAATTTAAATAGCTTTCCCGTAAGAGGCACGCACGATGCGACTAATAAAGTAACGAATGTTCATGCAGGCATGACAATAAACTAGATTAAAAACTCCGGATAATGTACAATCATCGTCTTTAGTTTTAGACACGCGCTAACAGAACATGAGTACAATCATTAAT
Source organism: Platerodrilus igneus (assembly GCA_036346225.1). Lineage (NCBI taxonomy): Eukaryota > Metazoa > Arthropoda > Insecta > Coleoptera > Lycidae > Platerodrilus > Platerodrilus igneus. The sequence continues at coordinate 1,350,577 of JARFIW010001266.1, forward strand.
TTACATTACACAGTTTCTCCATTGTTTTAATATTGTTTCGACTTTTCACGTATTGCTCAACGGTTACCAACATTTTCTAAGCTTTGCTCATATTTTCTTGATGTAGTGCTAATTGCTTTACATTTTTTTGGCATTGCTTGTATTTTCTTAATATTGCGTCTATTGCTTTTCATTTTCTTGCATTGCTTTTATTTTCCTATAGCATTGCTCATAGGCGGCTCCAGGCGCGGGTGGACTGGGCGGTGGCCCAGGGCCACGCGCTAGTGTGGGCCCTGCGCTGAGGGAAAATTTATGGAAAATTAATGTTCTAAGAAAGGGCCCCGGACCAGAAAAAAACCTAAAATATATACACAGTTTAATGATTCTTTTTATTTAAAAATTACTAACAACAGAGGAATTGCGGAACTAGACAAGGTTTTCAAAAGAATGAAATATGTCGAATAAAGGATTATAATATACTAATTATACGACGCTCTACATTCGAACACAAACTTTCTCAGTATCAATTTATATAAACTTGCGTTGTTTCTTTGCAGTCTTTAAATTGAAAAAAGTTAACGACTTATATTAAACGTAAACATATGTATATGATGCACCTGTAAATCTTTTAATGAAAAAGCTGTGTCTTTAAATTGTAGTCCCCTATTCATAAAATAACGTAAACTTCAGTCGAATTTTACTAACGCTTAAATGCGCATTTCTAGAACTTGTTTATGTCCACTGCCCTCCTGCCGCTGGCATTGTCACAACTACACTACGACCCACTCCACAACAGTATTCCCTGTGGCGGAATAATTTCTAGTTGACAGTTACTCATCAATTCATCATAACGCATTGTATCGGCGTCAGTCGAAATGTAAAGTGGTTTATTGTACAGTATGCGATTTGAATCTTGATTACTTTGTGCTGCGTTTATTTGTTGCTTTGTTGTAACTATCTTAAGCTGCCTTTGGTTTAATAATATTGTCGTTGGTTATATTTAATTAGACAGTTTAAAAATCAGAGTAGATTTTATATCTTTGCTTGAGATTAGATTAAGCTACAATGACCTCTCGTGATCGTGACTTTAGTAGAAAATATGATTGTGGCAGTTCAAAACGGGAAAAATTTCAAAAACGAAAAGAATTTGAACCAAAATGAAGTGGTTCTTTAACAAAATATTTCAAGACTGATAAAATTGCTGATGGAAAAGTAGGGGTTGTGTTTCCGAAATTCAATGAATAAAAGAGCAGAAGTTATTGTTGCTGCATTGGCAGGACCTAGTAATCAGGGTGACACCCACTTCGGAAACAAACGAATGCTGAATTCATCTTCACCTATACATTTGCCACTAAAAGATATTGAAGCGGACTTGGACCACCACGAGGAAACCCATGTTCTATCAATGAATATCACCGCAAGTGACCTTTTTATGGCCTACTCATTTGAGTGACTTAGATCTTAATAGTATAGTTCAAAAAGGCCCTGTTCGAGTCTACAACAAATCTTACCCCAATAATGAAAGTGGACATTTTAGTAACACTCATTACATAAGAACATTGATAAACGGTGAACAGCAAGAGATGCGTTGGTTACTTTATTCAGAGTCCAAAGACACTGTTTACTGTTTTGCCTGTCGTTTATTTTTTCTAAAACTTACTGTTACTACTATCAGCGCTCTTGGATCCATTGAAGGTATGAGTGACTGGAAGCATTTATCAGAGGTGCTCAAGAGTCACAAAAACAGCAAATTTCTCAAAGAATGCATGATGAAATGGCTAAATTTAAAAAAACGGCCTATCTTGTGGAAAAACTTTAGACTCACAAACCCAGATTCAGATTCGAGTTGAACAACAGCGCTGGAGAGACATTTTAGAAAGGTTATTAGCCATCGTACAGTTTTTGGCTACTCATAACTTGGTTTTTAGTGGACACGAGGAGAGGTTGTTAGATCCAAATTCCAATGGCAATTTTCTGGATTTGGTGAAATTTGTGATTATTTGCTGTTTATTCTCGTCATATTTAAGCATTTAAATTTAAAATAAATTATTTTGAGCCACAGTATTTCAATTGCTGATTGGTTGATAATTTTGGGCTTATAATTATGTGATTGGCTCTTGGGTTTGTATGGGGAGATGCCAAGATGGCGGTTTTTGAATAGTAGTTACAGTAATGAAGGTCTTGCCTAGTATTAAATTATCTTTTGTAATTTATAATAAAATATACTGATACATAGAATAAATATAATATTGGAGATTGATGTTTAAAATATTTATCAGTGTCTTAAGTGGTAGCAGAGCGTGGTTAGTGCTTAAATTGCTTGGGAATAATTATGGTATGCTGATATGTTGGCATGGCTGCCAAAAACGAAATCAGGATCAATTGATTTATTTGTGAAGAAGAATTCACCTCTAGATTTTGTCTCCCGTTATCAGTTATACATTTTACATATTTATTTAGATGGAATTTAATGGTTTGGTTAACTTGATCAATGGTTGTTGGCGGATGTACCACGTGTTTTCCTATATTCGTATTTATTAGATAGCATACTTCAAGTATTGCTCCTTTGCTTAATATAAGGGGCCATCACTGTAAGTATTTTTAAGGGTGTTATAAAGGATCCTGATACTTTGTATTTTTGTTTTGTCAACTGCATGATGGAAGCAAACCAGGAATCTGCAATGACATTTAAAAAGCTTAATGTGTCCAATTACACTGGTTGGAAAATCAATTGTAGTATGCTTTTACGTGACAGAGGCTTATTCAATTTTATAGAAAAGAAACCAACTCCTGGCAGAAGGCTCCACACAAAAGCAGAAAGATGAGTTTGAAGTAAAGCGTGGTAGAGCGCTTAGCACAATTTACCTGACTTTGGAAGAGGAAATTCAGCTTTTATTAACCAACACTGATGATCCTCACAATGCTTGGACTATACTTCAAAATGAGTTTGAACTTTCGTCATTGTTACGATTGGCTTTTATTTATAAAGATCTCTTTACAATTAGAAAATCAGATAGTGAATCTATGGGTGTCTATATTTCTAGAATTTTGAGAATTGTAAGTGAGTTAGAGCGCTTAAAGGAAAAAGTTTCAGATAGATTAGTTGCTATCGTAATGTTGTTAGGATTAGGAGATCTTTATGATGCAGTATCTCAGTCGATTTGTCCTATACCTCCTGATAAGTTGTCTACAAAAATTGTAAAAGATAGTTTGTTAATTGAGGAAAACAGGTTGCATGTTAAAAATGAGGGTAAATTAGGGGAAGGGGTAATTAAAGTTAATGCCCAGTCGTTTTTAAATTTAATTAAACATAGAGAACAACATAGAAATTTATTTGATGAACACAAACATAGGGACCAACATAGAAATTCTTTTAATGAAAACAAATATCGTGATACTAGTATTGCCAAGAAATGTTTTAGATGTGGCAAAATAGGGCACTTTAAAAAGAATTGCCATGTAAAGTTAAATGATAATACCAATAATACAAAACGTAATAATGATAAACACATTTTAAAACCCCAACATTATGGCAGAGGTAATTATTCTGGTATCTATGAAAAACAAGGTGGTAGTTTTCACTTTAGTTGCCTTTTAATGGGTCTCATCAAGCCAACAAAACAATTAGATCATGGTTGGATGTTAGATAGTGGTGTAACTCATCATTTTTCTTATAATAAAAGGTGTTTTACGAATTACATAGAAATTGACCCTATTCCAATTTTACAAGGGCGTGGAAATATGCTTGCTGTAGGCAAGGGTGACATTTTATTAGAAATGAAAACTGAAAAAGGAAACCGGTGCACTTTTAAGTTGTATAATGTTTACCATATACCTCAATTATATAGAAACCTAATATCAGTGTATGCTTTAATACAAGAGGGATTCCAGTTCAATTTTGGGAAAGGTCATTTAGTAATGTTAGACAAACATGGATATAGTGTCGATTTACTTCCTAAAAATCGATTATTTATTTTAGCACCTGGCTCAGTAGTTAAATCGTCTCAAAATATAGAACAATCAAATTTTATTTTTAACACAAATCGTGACTTTGAATCTAGTCAAAGGTCAGACAATATGATGCCGAAAAATTCCTTAAGGTTATAGCATTACAGACTAGGGCACATTGCTCCTAATTCGGTAGAAAATCTTTTTAAATCTGGTGCTGTTAGGGCACACTCACTATCCTTAATAAAGGACATAGATGTATGTGATAGTTGCCAAATGGCAAAGAGTTCTAGAGAACCCTCTCGTCGTTTGCTAGGTCATAGATCTGCATATCCATTGCAATTGTTGTTCATGGACTTATGGGGTCCATCTCCAGTAGCGTCTATGGTGGAAAAAGATATTTTCTTAGTATTATTGATGATTATAGTAGATATAAAATTGTGGCACCATTAAATAATAAACATGAAGCTGCAGATGCTTTCTTGGAACTTAAAATTAAATTAGAACACTTATTTCAATTGGAAATTATTGAAATTCAAACGGACAATGGACTAGAATTTTGCAATAGTAAACTAAACAGGGTATTTGACAGTTGTGGTATTAGACATAGGACAACAGCTGTATATACTCCTCAACAGAATGGTATGATAAAGAAACCTAATCGTGACTTATTGAATGGCGTTAGAGCAGTATTGATCGACTCTGGTCTGCCTGCTGAATTTTGGGTAGAAGCACTTTTTACTATAGTGCATACTAAAAATAGAGTAATTCACACTAGTTTAGATAATCAAACACCATCAGAGCTATGGCATGGCCATAAACCAAATGTCAATTATTTTAAAAGATTCGGATCGTTGGCATTTTACCACATTCCGAAACCATACCGTTCTAAATTACAGGCAAGGGCAAAACCTGGAATTATGGTGGGTTATGCATTAGGAACCCGAGGCTATAGAATATATGACCCTAATACTAAATCTATTGTTGAGACAAAGCATGTTACATTTAACGAATCGAAAGTGGGAATTCGATATTTTGAAGAACTGTAGGGCAAATTGCAGGAAAATCCTTCAATGATTGACCCATTTATTTTTACTGATGAGGATGAAAATAATTTGACTGCACCCAGTGTAAAACCTGTTGCCCCAGGATGGAACAGAACTGTTTGTACTCGTCAGTCTGGTAGGTCTAAGGGCCATCAGGATATTTATTATCACTATAAAGGTCATTCGAAGCTAAGATCACTACCTGATGTGAGAGAATTTTGTAAAACTAAAAAGATAGGATTTAACGAAAACTGCTTTGATTTTAGGATATCACGCGGACTAGCTGTGGACCCAAATAATAGAGAAAATGTTGATATAAATTTAGATAAAGCTTATGTTGAAAACGTGATAGAAAATAGCTCTGAAGAATGCGAGGCTCAATTTAGTCAGAATGAAGAATCTTTTTTATTGGATTAACTGGTGTTCCACATAATTATGAAGATGCATTGGTCTCACCTGAAAGAGAAAAATGGATTGAGGCAATGCAGGAGGAATTGAACACGTTAAAAGAAATGAATGCATGGGAAATTGTCCCGCGTCCTGATAGTCATATAGTGATATCGAATAGATGGATTTTTAATAAAAAGATAAATAGTGACCGGACAGAAGGTAAGTGTAAGGCGAGACGGGTAGCTCATGGTTTTCGTCAGCAGTATGGTATTGACTATAATGATGTGTTTGCTCCTGTTGTAGAGTTTGTTCTTATCAAGTTTTTTGTTCCGTTTTTAGTTTGTTTGCAAGGATATGTTGATGCACATGTAGACGTTAAATGTGCATACTTGTATGCGGATTTACAAGAATCAATATACATGGAGCAGCCTAAAGGCTTTGTAGCTAACAACACAAAGGATTTTGTAATTAAGCTCAGCAAGGCTTTGTATGGGCTTAAACAATCTGGAAGGGAGTGGAACTCCTGTATCGATTTAGTACTATGTAAATTAGGTTGTACTGCCTCAGAATACAGTCCTTGTTTATATAACAAAAGTTCGACTATATTTATTTTGATTTACGTTGATGATATGGCCATTTTTGCGAAGGGCAGTGTATTACTAAACTTTGTAATTGATAAACTACAATTAGAATCTAAATGTGTGAATCTTGGTTCAATCCATAGGTTCCCCGGCGTTCAATTTGAACGAGTAGATAAAAGTATTTTATTAAACCAAAGAATATTCATTGAAAAGCTAACAGAAAAATTTAATATAAGTAAAGAACAACGGGTTGAGATTCCTTTAGATACCGCAATAAGCTTGAGAAATTTGGGAAACTGCGAAAATGAATATCCTTGTCAATACAAGCGGTTTTGAACAGATGGTATATTGCACGATTTTGTAGGTATCGACGAGAATGGGAGGCCTTGTGCTTATTGCTGTTTATTCTCGTCATATTTAAGCATATAAATTTAAATTAAATTATTTTGCGCCACAGCATTTCAATTGCTGATTGGTTGATAATTTCGGGCTTATAATTATGTGATTGGCTCTTGGATTTGTATGGGGAGATGCCAAAGTGGCGGTTTTTGAATAGTACTTACAGTAATGAAGGTCTTGTCTAGTATTAAATTATATTTTGTAATTTATAATAAAATATACTGATACATAGAATAAATATAATATTGGAGGTTGATGTTTAAAGTATTTGTGTCTTAAAATTGATTGCACAATTTGACCCAACTTTACACGAGCACTTGCATCATGCTATGAACAAGACAATTGCCATAAACCACTACCTCGGCAAAAATATTCAGAATGAATTTATTGAGATAATAGCCAATCATGTAAAAGATAAAATTGTGCATAAAGTGTTAGAGTAAGTGCTACGCAATCATTCTGGACTGCACACGGGATATTGCTCGGATTGAGCAATTATCTATCATTTTGAGAATAGTAAACCAAGACATTGCGGAGATCGAAGAATATTTTCTGGAATTCGTAGCTGCAGAAAAACGACAGGTGAAAAGCTGGCCGACTACGTAATAAACAAGTTAGAAGAGTTAGGATTGTCCCTTGCTAACTGTAGGGGACAAAGATATGATAACATGCGCGGTGAAAACAACGGCGTACAAAGAGGGCTACTCAACGTAAACCCCTTGTATTCTTTGTACCATGTGGTAGCCACAGCTGGAATCTGGTGTTGGGCGACTTTATCGTGTGTTCAAGCGCATGCAGTTTTTGGTCTTTTACAAAGACTATTTGCCATTTTCTCTTGCTGAAGTGAACGATGGAGTATTCTTAAGCCGCATGTCAACATTTCTCTGAAACCCCTTTCCGAAACGAGATGGGGGTGCAGAAGTGAATCTGTAAAAGCTGTGAGGTACCAATTAAGCAACGTTTGTGATGCTTTGACAGGTCTCTGTGAGACTAGTACAGACTGTGGTTTAGTTAGTGAGTGTCAATCGTTAGAAAACGAAATCACCACATATGACGTTGTTGTGTCTTGTAGTGTGGTATGACATTCTTGTCAAAATACGCACTATCAGTAATGTCTGGCAAAATGTAAATATGCATTTGGATGTGGCAGTTAGACACGTAGGAACATTTGTCAAGTGGTTAGATGAATACTGTCTCAGTGGATTTAATTCGGCGTTGGTAACAGCAAGAGAAGTAGCGGAAGATGCTGGTATTGAAAACATATTTAAGACTACTAGAAGACAGGGTAAAAAGAAAATGTTCTTGTATGAAAGGGAAGACGAAGATCCTGTGCTTTCGCCTGAAGACAATTTCAAAATAAACTATTTTCTGCTGGTAGTAGATGCAGTACGAACGAGTTGTCAGCTTAGATTTGCAGCTTTCAAGTCCTATGAAAACAAATTTGGCTTTATGTACCACATTAAAGGCCTTCGAAACATGAGTGATGAAGACCTGATGAATAATTGTAAGGACCTACAACTTTTGCTAAGCGACGGAGATAAGCATGATATCGACACTGTGGAATTGTTTGAGGAGCTGAAAATGTTGGTTCTTGTCTACGATGGAGATCAAGACGATGTGCTTTCACTTCTTAAGTACATTACACACAACAGTTTGAAAGATGTTTATCCAAACGCTAATGTTGTATTAAGAGTAATATGTACAATTCCTGTCAGTAGCAGCTGCTGAAAGAACTTTGTCCACGTTAAAGCTTATCAAGATCTACCTAGGAAATACCATGACACAAAATCGACTATCGTCTTTAGCCCTTCTCTCCATAGAAAACGAGTTAGCAACCAATCTCGATTTTAGTGAACTCATAGAAGACTTCAGTCGAAAAAAAAGCCGCAGGGTTACATTTTAAGGAAATACATTAATGGGCACAATATATTGTGTTGAATGATAAATAAGTATAGGTGTTGTAATCTCTTCTTTTTGAATGTTGTAGTTAGATATTTTCCACCCTGATGTAAAATCTCTTTCTTACTAAGTTCACTATATTTGTTATATTTTATATTATCTATTAGAGTTATAATACTTTCAATATTTTGCATAAATCTATTGTAATTGACTACTAATTGTTTTACATTCGGATTTAACAAAACTACCGTTTTTTATGTTTGGTTCAAAAAATGTCATTAATTTGTGCTGTTGTTATTTACCGGTACAATATCCAAATTTAATTCTGAGTTCATAGTGACAATGGCCTATAGTTGTTTTAGAAGAAAGGTATCTTTTAGTACTGTAGTAAATGTGTTCTTATTTCTCTTCTTTGAGAATAAACCCACGTATTGTTTGCAATATGATTTTTCAAAAATTATATATTCGATGTTCAACAGTCGTAAAGAGTAGACGTGCGGTTTACTGCTCTGGCTAAATTATACATTTATAATTACTTAGTACTTGCAAGTTATTCGGTATTAATAATTGTCTTACGGGATAATATAAATATATAATAATGCTTTTTACCCGTGAACAGAAAAACAAGATTGGTGAAATTATAAAACAAACTATACACACATTTTTAGAGGACAAAACTTTTATAGCAAAATTAGCAGATGAGGTGTGGAACAAAATAGAAATAAAAATTGATGCTAAGCTATTGGCAATAGAAACCCAAGTGGAGTTCTTAAAGAAAGAAAATGCAGTTCTAACTTCCAACATTGATAGCTTACAACATTACAGTAGAAGAAATAATTTAAGAATCTTCGGAATTCCTGAGCGTGAGCACGAAGACACGAAACAGCTCTTAATTTCCACATTAAGTGAAAAGTAGGTATTAGCATAACTAAGGATCAAATCGACCGATGCCACAGAGTGGGAAAACAGATGGTAAACAAATCGCGTCCTGTTGTAATAAAATTTATAAGTTATAGAATAAGAGAACATGTTTTTAAAAACAAACGTAATTTTAAAAACACAAATATTACTGTCAGAGAAAATATCTAACAAGAAATCGCGTTGATTTTTTGAATGCAGCCTGTAATAAATTTGGAAACAGATGTGTATGGACAGCTAATGGCGTAGTAAAGGTTAAGCATAATGATAAAGTCATATCTGTAAACAGTATTCAAGATTTGGAAACAATATTATGACCGGTAATATCTACCAAACATGTATGCCGGCGACGCAGCAATTTTCTATCATGGATAGCAAATTTTGAATCAATTGTTATATAACTGGAATGATGACTCTTTTATCACCGTATGTATTATTGGGTATAATATTATTAAATAGCACTACATAATAAATTTTGATGCCAAATAATTAAATAAGATAAATTTCAATCATGAAGTAAGTAATTATCTAGTACGATGTTATTAATTAAAGATCTAGTCAGTAGTGGTACAAAATCAGAACAGCATTACATTCGTCAATTGTTGAACACCGTTTTTTTTTAATTTTTCCTTTTTATTTCTTTTTATTATAAAACTTACATAAAATTGGTTGGCATAAGTGTGACTGAATGAAAACAAACTTAAAACTAGCTCACGTTAACATTCGCTCGTTACAAGCGAACTTTGAAATCTTCAAAGATTACGTTTTATCAAACTGTTATAATTTAATCGCAATTTCGGAAACTTGGCTTCAATCTCATATACCGAGCGACCTAATCAATATTAATAATTACACACTAATTAGAAATGATCGTAAGACTGGGCATGGTGGTGGTGTAGCGATTTATTTACAAAATTCCTTAAAAATTAAAGTAATTACTACTAGTACACTCATTGAGCAATTGTGGATTCAAATTTGGACCGATGCTGGAATTATATCAGTGGATGTGATTTATAGTCCACCAAAATCTAACCTGGACTTTTTGAGCACACTGGAGGATTCCTTTTCCAGGGTATTACCAGTAAGTGATGGTGTTTTTATACTGGGTGATTTTAATATAAATTGGTTTAAGGTACATGACTCTTCTGTATTGAAATTATCCTCCTCTTAATGCCTTCGGTTTAATCAATTAATTAGGAAGCCACCAGATACCAATAACAGTGCAACACTGATCGATTTAATATTTACAAATGTGCCTAATTTAGTAGTAAACTTCGAGTTATAGATATTAATGCCGCTGATCATATGCTAATTCATTGTGAAGTTAAAATCATCATTTCACATTCAATTATTTACAAAACTTATCGTACTTTTAAAAATTTTGACCATCAACATTTTCTGAGGAATCTAAGACATACATTATGGCAACGCATATTTCATATTAATGATATCAATTTAAAAGTAGCTTTTTTTAATGAAAATATTATTAAACTGTTTAATAAACATGCACCATTAGTTACATCGCGGTTATCTAAACCGAAAGCATACTGGTTAACTGAAAATATACGAATTTTAATAAAGCTAAGGGAGAAAGCAATGTTACAGTTTAAGAAAACTGGAAATAAATGCCACTGGGATTACTACAAATCGGTAAGAAATTATTGTTCGCTTGCAATTCGTAAGGAGAAAAAGGCATATATTGAAACGTTTCTAACTAGTACTAATGGTGATACCAAAAAACTTTGGAATGGGTTAAGAGAACTTAACATTTCTACTAAAACACACAAAAAGCCATTACCTCAAAATGTTTTTGATGTAAATAAAGTCAACGACTACTTTATAGAATCAATTCCTACTTCGAAACGGTCACCACGGGACACACTGACATTCTATTCGAACAAACCAAAAATACATATAACTGAACCCTTACTATTCCGTACTGTCACCAGTGAAGTTGTGTCAAATGTATTATATTCCATTAATTCGCAATCAATAGGCACTGATGGTATAAGTATAAATATGTTAAAGTATTGCATGCCATACCTACTACCATACATTTCCCATATAATTAATTATATTTTAACAGAGCACATATTTCCTTCATGTTGGAAAGAAGCAGTTGTACATCCATTACCTAAAGTAAATAATCCATCACAAATTAAGGACTTAAGACCAATAAGTATCCTACCTGTGCTTTCTAAAATTGCAGAAAAATTATTAATTTTCAAATTAAAGAACACGTTACTAAATATAGTTTTTTACCTGCAATGCAATCGGGATATCGACAAGGATATGGTTGCACTGCAGCACTTTCTAAAATTATTGACGATATAATATATGCCACTGATAACAACAAAATTACGGCACTTATATTATTAGACTACACAAAAGCATTCGACACAATAGATATCAATGTTATGCTTGATATATTATTGTATATAGGCTTTGGCAGTGGTGCACGTCAACTCATGAACAGTTATTTGAGAAATAGATCACAACGTGTATCTTTATTTGGTATATATTTCAATATTCGAAAATTAAAGGCCCATTACTGTTTTCTATTTATACGTCTCAGTTTTCATCTGTAATTAGTAGTTGTTCAGTGCACTTTTATGCAGACGATACACAACTGTATTATTCCTTTCCGATGGAAGAACTAAATGTTGTCGAATTGAAAATCAATAGTGACATAAGTAGGTTAGTTAACATCTGTAAACAACATATGTTAAACATTAACCCATCGAAATCTAAAGTTTTAATTTTTGGACGTAAGACTCATCGTATAGTGGCAGCACAAAAAATCATATTAAAGTCAATGACATAATTATTCCACACTGTGTTGAGGCAAAAAACCTGGGGTTAATTATTGATGTCGATCTAAGATTCAAATGCCATGTTAATAAACTAATACAAAGAGCTTATATTAATATAAAACATGTGTATGCCAATAAACATTTATTAAACGTCGGAATTAAAACGTTGTTATGCGAATCTTTGGTGCTGTCTTTGTTTAATTTTGGGGATGTTATTTATGAGCCTTGTCTTGATAAGGAATACTCCAGGAGGGTTCAAAAGGTTCAAAACTCTTGTTTGCGTTTGATTTTTGGAATTCAGAATTTGAACATATTTCTCATAAGCTAAAAGTTGTAAATTGGTTAAATATGGAAAAGCGTCGTTTACTACATCTAGCTTGTTTTTGTCACAACATTTTATTTAGTAAAACTCCGCCATACCTATATAATAAGATAAGATACAGGACGGATGTACATAATATAAATATTAGGCGAAAGGGTATGCTGACAATCCCGTCACATAAGACTCAAATATTCAAACGTTCTTTCTCATATACTGCAGTACATATTTATAATTCAATACTTCTGGACTTTAAAATCATGTTACCCTAACGCTTTAAAATCAAATTAAAGAATCATTTGTTACAACAAGGTTTTAAGTAGATTATTTTTTTTCCTATTATTTTTTCTTTTTTGTTTTCATCTCATTGCTAATTAAGTCAAACTTTGCCAACCAACTGTACAAAATAACACATATTTATTTATGATTTAGGGTTAAGTGTAAGAACAGAGGGTTCATTGTAACTCGACTGAACTTCGCCCTTTACACAAAAATTATATGTACACATAAATGTAAATGTTATTAATTTGTCTATGTTGTGCAATAAAGTCATTATTATTATCATTACTATTATATACTGAGGTTTTATAGGAATTTGATTGGTTGCATACCCCTCAGGTCATATTTTCTTTGGTTTGGCCCTCAACAATAAATAACCCAGGGCCCCGCATAGTCTAGGGCTGCTATTGGCATTGCTACTATTGCTTTTCCATTTTTTTTACCCTTGTACACCATATTGCTTCAGTGGTTTACCCCTCGTGTGGTTCTAAATTCTCACTGGATAGATGATTCAGCCACTCCTTTAATGTGTCTGTGATAGAAGCATTAGCTTGCAATTGAACAATTACAACTGCAATTGGCTTTAGTTGTTGCTGTAAGTGCTTAACCTCTTTATAAATTGCCGTACTAGATATTATTTTTAAAATTTGATTGTCTAATTCATTTTCATATTCAAGAGATATTTTGATATAAAATTATCTGTTTTTGAGAAACACTTCTAAGCAAGCAATTTGACTGTTCCATCTAGCATTACCTGGAATTTGAGATTCCAATGAACCTTCGTAGCCTTTTAGAAGACCCTTTGGGGCGTGGTGGATTCGAAAGTATTTTGATATCTGCACAATGACTAAGAATCGAAGAGATGCTTTTTGTTTTGCATATATCCTGCCCTAAGAGATTCAGATAATGGGATGCACAACCATATGAAGTGAAAAACGTGTTTCCATCACTTTCTAAATCATTTGTTCTAATCTTCCTGTTTTTAAGATCTTCTCGCATGTTTCTCATTTTATTCTCATTATCACTTACAAAACTTTTAACTTGACAATCAAATTTTAATTCACATTCTTTAATAACTTCTAAAGTTAATTCCAAACAGTACTCCGACGTTTTGCGATCTGAACAGGTTCCAACAGTTAAAATAAAATAAGGCCTATTTCCATCTAATATGCAGTTGGTAATGATGGAATCAAATGCACATTTGACCATCCGTCTTGCATCAGTGTTACAGTTTTACCTCTTAGCAATTTCTCTGCTTTTATGGTTACTTCTTCGTTGATAGTATCTATTAAGTGAGAAGCTAATTGTTTTCGATTTGGTGCAACATATCCCAGTCGTGAACTGTCAATCATCGGTTTAAAGTAATATTTTCTGCATGCACAAATGGTACATTACAAGCATAAAAGTACTTGGCAATAGCACTGTCAATTTGTTTTTATCTCGACTTGTAAGTTTTAATTTAAAAAATGCTTACTTTTGGTTGAACAAGTACTTTGCTACTGCTAGCTCTAGCTAACTGACTTGTTTGCTGATTATCCGAAGCAATATAGGTGTTGGAATCTGAATCAAAATCATTAGCAGAAGTGTTTTTACACTTATTTTTATGTGTTTGTAGCCGCAGTGGTTTGGAGCTAACTTGCTTGTTACATTGTTTGCAAATTTGTCCAATTACATTACCAGTGCTGTCTGTTTTCTCTCTATAGGAAGCCCAAATTGGGTCTTTATGGCAACCACCCCTTCGACCTCTTTCGCCATGGTTCGACTTACTATTAGGATTACTGCTACTTGTACTCGTAGTTAGACTGCTCTGGACATGGCTCTGAGCATTCATAATGAAATAATTAATACTTTCGTTTTCCTGAAATAATTACCCAACTGTTAATATTTATGAAGCGATTAGCGAACGTTAATGTTTACAACTTCCTACCGTAATTATTTGAAAGTTTAAAACTCACAAAAAATTTAAAAGTACAAACTAAATAAATAAAAAGCCGCACAACCCTACTTCATTCCCTAATTCGGTTATAATTAAGGTTTAATTCAATCATTGAATGGGATGAGTTAAAAAAAGCTATAAAAGCAATCAATTTATGATCAACCAAAAGTAAAACTACTACCTAGATAATTGAAGTTTTATGCATCTCCATTCCTGATATAAAACTAAAATGAACCAATTTTATAATAAACTAATAACTAATTGGGTACTTACAATGTTATTATTAAATGCTCTCAGCTCCGCTTCTGCTTACTTTGCTTAGTAATTTTTAACTAACTAACAATAATAAGACACTGTAATACATAAACTCAATTCAACAGGAAGCAACTTGTAAGAACAAGCAGAATGCAAATAAGATTGCAGTGGCGTGCCGTGAGATTTTTTGGTGGGGAAGCGCTTCAAGTTGGCACTTATACTTCTTGCACGTGATTTTCCAATGCTCCACCCGAAGGTACTACATTGGCCAGGAAGCGAGTTTTTTTACCTGAAAAGTTTTGAATTTTGTCGAACCCTTGATGTTCCAAGCAAGGTAGGGATCTTTAATGTGCATGACAACACTCACACACGGGACCTCCATTTTACCTCTCATCCGAACGAGGGCTTATTTTTGTGAAAAATGCTCGCCTAGCATTTTTCAAGCGGACCATGTCTGGCACTTATACTACTTAATTCCATCTCTTTTTGAATCTTAGATTTTAATACTCCTCTTTTTTAACATAAGTAAATTGTGTGTGACATGCGTGTGTGTGACTTAAGAAGCTTGAGCTTTGTGTTTAGAAGCTGTTACGTACACTGACGTAGCCAGGCGAAAACGTAAATACCAGGCTAACTATCAATCGCAGAGATTGGGGGCGTATTACCTAAATAGCAAAAAAAAAACAAAAGAAAACCTAAAGCACATTGCCCACAATTATCTATTAACAAATAAAAAAAAAATTAAATACATAAGTCGGTACAAAGAACGCAATAAAATAAGCGTTATCATTTCAACGCCAACAATTATATTGTACGGGCAAATTGGATAGTGGATCCATGAAGTGCGCATTTCGCGGCTAACATGTAATAAAACTCAGTAAAAAAGGAAAATTAATGCTTAAAATTTTTCAATCGCAAGTATGTTAAATTTAGGTATTAAATGTAAATTTGCTCCCTAGCAAGTATGTTAAATGAAGTATTGTAGGTAAATTTAGGTTTTCAATCTAGTGCAGGTGTTAAATTTAAGCATTAAATACAGCCCATGTTGTAGCAAGAATTAACGACGTATACCCAGAAGCACCAGCACAACCAGCTGCTCAATAAGCATGGTGAACTGGTTTTACACCATCCACCGTTGATAAATAAAAATCCTTCACATGCATAACCGAACACAAGGCACATACTTCCCTGCGTCAGGATACTTAACTTGCCAACCGGGGGGGGGGGGGGAGACATAACAACGTAGCTACCATTGTAACTACAGCAGCTGGTCCACGGCAACGAACAGGTGGGCTACACCCAGCAAGAACGTCTTTGGCCTCTAGCAGAAAAAGCAATACACGCAAGACATCTCTAATTGGCAAAACAACAATAAACGTGTATTGCTTTTAAAGTGATTGAACGAATAATGTAGAACATATTTTGTTGCACGGGCTGCAGAATCAAACTCAGAATGAATTTAAATGACACCAATTCGAAATCCAAACATCCATGTTATCGAAACGCGATTCAAGCTGGAAAACACGGTTTTACAGTAGAATATTGCGCGATCTTATTTCAACAAGTCGTTACTTTGTCACAATAGAGAAAACCGATTATACGCAGTTGTAATGTTGAACAAATTGGAGGTTACCTAAAAACAGGCTATGAATTATTTAATTATAGCATAATAAACTTTACGTTTCAAAGCAAATAGATTTAAATTGAGGAATTATTCGAAAACGTATTTATTGCAGAAAAATAAAATATACAGGATGTAAACTATTTAATTGTAGCCTAAACTTGTCGTTTTTAAAGCAAAAGGGATTTGAGTTGAAAATTATTGGACCGCGTATTTATTATTAACCAGTAAAATGTACTGGATGTTCAAAATAAACGTAACAAAGCAAGAAAGTAGATATAAGAAAGTATGTTGTTTTGGAGGCATATTACAGCATATTGCTTTATTTATTTGGATTTGAAATAATTAGTTTTGCTGATTTATGTATTGTTAATGTTTGTATTATTTTTAATTTTCAAATTACCTAAAAAGTTATTCAAAAGCTTTTGATGCCAATTAGCTTCCATTCAGAATTGAACCAACCCTTTTAAAAAATATGCTAAAAAATAACCAATAAATTATTCTGCGAATTTTGCATTAAAAGCCAGCTGTTAAAATGTGAGGAAGACCACATTGCTGTTTTAGTTTTTGAATTTTAAGAATTGCACTCACATTAACAAAGAAAAATCTTTAAAACCTATTTATTATTTGAAGTAAAACTAAATCGTCTTATTTTAGAAATATTAAAAAGGCATTTTTTAAAAAAATTATAAACCTAAGGACGTACAAATTCAAATTAATGTGACTGTATTTTTCAATTTACTTATCAGCTAGTAGAAATATTACTTATACCATCAGTCATTTGTGATACAAAATGCACAATACTTATAAAAAAGTTTAACTATAGTTTATTCAAATTAACGTTAGGATGATGTCAAATGCAGTAATTAAGTGTTGGCAACCGTATACAAATAAATATCTAGATTTGCACTTGAAGAAAACTGTCATTTAACAAAATAAAGGTTGGCAGTTCTGTACGGTGTTGCTACCAACTCTTCTTGCCTATGGGAATATTCCTATATCTTTCATTAAATATATTATGATTTAAGCTACCATTGCAATATGGTATTTTATTCAGTTGTGACGTATTCCTAAAGTTAAAGCGAATGGACTATACCTGATATTTCTGCACAATTCGTATATGTAAACAATTTATGTAGTTAAATTTACTTATGCTCTAAGCATTAAAAAAACTAAGTATTAATAATTATAAACAATAAGACATACGAATATACACACACTTAAACATTATATACAGTGTTGACGACGCACTTTTTTCTTTTATTTATGATGCAATTCTATTATTCTATAAACCTGTTTATTACATCATAAACTCTTGGATTCTGTAGCAAGTTACTAAATACATTCTTTTTCTATAGACAACACAGCTAAATGGGATAGTCTTTCTTCACCAGTTGAATTTCTGGTAAAGGTTTTAATGCACTTTAATGTAAAAAAGTTGTGTTCAACTGAAGCACTTGTTGCCAGGAATTGTTAAAACAAGTTGATACAATTTAAAGACTTTACTATGGGACTCAGCCAAATCAATTTCTTTAAGAAAATGTAGCATATTTAACGGTGTTTTTTGATTATTGACTTCTGGAATGTTGTATAAAACATTTAGCTGTGAATTTAATGCCAAAATGTCATAAAATTTGCATAATTAAGTTTTAAACTATTAAAGGCTTCTTCAGGAAAACGGGCTTTATTATAGTTGTTATAATTACATAATTTGACGAATTTTAATTCACTGAAGTTCTGAATTCTGCTTCTGAATTGTTGAGAAATATTATAAAAATTTCTAAATATAATCTACGATAGGAATTTACCATATCACCTATATTGTCAATTCTAATACGTTTATTTTGTGGTTCTAAACTCAAATTTAGTGTTTTGTCTCAAATTTCTTGAAAGTTTTCTTTTTTTTGTTGATTTAATTGTTTTTAAAATTATTGATGTTTTAAATGCAGAAACTAATATCATTCGATTTAGTTTGCAAAATATCAAACAAAAGGTCTGTGTAAGGAAAAATTTCTGAAAACACATCGACCACAAAATTAAAATCCGTTTCCATCAGCGCTGTAAGTAGCCTCTAGAAGAATTTACCGTTTCAGGATCCCACATTTCTTTATGCTCTAAAATATTTTTAAACATTTCTATTAGAGCTTCACTATATTGCGACACCGTCTGTACCAGTCGTGCGCTGCAATTCCAGTATGTGGCAGCAACTCTAGGAAATTTTTTTTGAACATGTGTATCTAAAGCGCGAGTTTTTTTTAGTGGATTTTGAAAAAAATGCAGCCATTCCATTTAACGTCAAAAAAACACTTTACAATCTTTTATAAGTCCAACACTTTGTGATAATACTAAATTTAATCTGTGTGCCAAAAAATGAACAAAAATGGCATTTTGAAACTTTTGTCTTATTTTTGCTTGAAGA
The DNA here is from genome assembly GCA_036346225.1 of Platerodrilus igneus. NCBI lineage: Eukaryota > Metazoa > Arthropoda > Insecta > Coleoptera > Lycidae > Platerodrilus > Platerodrilus igneus. The sequence goes on from JARFIW010001266.1 coordinate 1,369,379, forward strand.
CCGCCCAAGTGTCCTGCCATTACAGCAGCTCGTCGTAACTCTGAGCAACAAGTTTTATACCACATTGTAGTTCTTCAATAATGTCAAATACTTTTATAAACATGGCATCTGCTGTTCTGTCGGCGATTATATCCAAAAATTTTAAAAACCATTCTTGAACATCTTTGCCCAATTTTACATAACGTATTACCACAGCTAGCTGGCTAAAATTAGTTATGTTGGTTGTTTCGTCTAAGACAATTGATACAAAAGATGCATCCTTTACTTCTAGTTTAATGCTATCCAGTACAATATCGGATATGCATTTTATTAAATTATTTTGGATTCAGTTAGATGTACCACGAACAACAGTTGAATCCCTTAAATGGGTTTTTAAGGTTTCGTCATACTTAACAAGGAACTCCACGATTATTAGATTCTTTATCTTCTTGGTGACCCCTAAAACTTAATTCATGATTTCCAAGAAAACACGTAACGTCAATTAACCGCTTTAAGATGTTCCTATTTTTACTCACTAGGTCATTATGTTGCTTATGAGTAAGTTTTAACTGATTGTCCAAACTATATTCAATACGAAACTTAACCAAATATCTTTTCTTTAAGTAACGAAGTTAAATGCCCTTTGCTATTAGTGTGTCTTTTAACATTTTTATGGAAGTTGTTCAAGTCTGAAAACCGTTTGAGTTTCAAGAGGTGTTTTTAAAAATATTAAAGAGCAAACAAGGCCAACAAAATAATTTTTTCAGTGTGTCACATCCCGTTAACCATTTATATTTATCATAAAAGTCCATTTTAAAGTGTCTAATAAATTGTTTAACGGAGTGTTCAACTTTAGTTTCTAAATTGATAGGCGGAGTAGGTCTACCTGAAGAAATTGTTATATTTTTCTTGAAAACTGTACCGAAAAAATCGTTTTTTTTTTAAATTTTACACACCATGCACATTCAACTACTATTATCACTCTCGTTTGTTTTTAATTGTCTATTTCCCGGCACTGAGGAACAAGACGGTTCATTGATATGCTCCATTGTAACACAAGTTATTCTTAAATGGCACTAATAACAAATGCAAACACTACCTCATTATGGAATACTATCAATTATTTCGTAATTTCGTAATTCCAATTAAAAATGATATAAAATATGGATGAAGTGCAGTAATTTTCAAAATAATTATCGCTACACATAAGATTGACTAATACTTTACCTATAAAGCCGTGCTATTATTAAAATAATGCCAATTCCAAATCTATATACACTTTACCATCATATAACAACGGACGTTTAATTTTAACACAGTACAAGTACGTATACGATCTACCAGAAGTTTCAGTGAACAGCACTTCCAGCTCGGCTAATATCATCAGCATTTGACAATACACGATAGTGATGAGCACACTGCGTCTGGGATGAACCGTAACTACAATCGTTTGAACTTTGGAAGCGTTAGAAAATGCCGCAAGTTCATTTATTTGTGTGCAGGCAGACAAGGACGGGCGATTGTCTACGGACGGTTGTATGCAGATTGTGAAGGCGTCGTGATTCATGAATTTAGAAGTTTTTCTCTTTGGCTTTCCTGTTGTTGGTGTTTTGCACTTGGCTCGAGGAAGTTAGTTCTGAATACTGAAAGATGCCAGGAGCAAGGAGAATTCTATTGAATATTGAATACACTGTTAATGCGTGGAATTTCATATTTCTACCTATAACAACAAGGGAAGCGGTGCTTCCATTGACGGCACGCCGCTGTAAGATTGTCAATTAAAAACCATTTCAGTTAAAAAGATAGACACTATTGATAAAATAGTCAAAGGTAGCAATTTAATTCTGGTGCACAGAAGCTATAAACTTTTAAGAGTGGTTAAAACCACTTTTAGTGGTTTAAACCAGTTTTGACCACTGGCCTGGTTTTTAATAAAATAAAGTGTTTTTGCCAACTCTGATGTTAAGTGACATCGGTTTTAGATGCAGTAAGAACATACAATCTGTAGTTAGTAAAAAATGGACTAGTATCGAATCTGGGAATTTTTTCTTTTCATCTCTATTTATTATTGGCGCTTCTAAGGCTGTAGAAGCAGCTGTTCGAGTATGAGATTTAATTTTGTATGTATTTGTTACATTTAAAACTGCTGTAAGGTAATCTCTACTTGTAGTGACACATCGGCCTGTTCTTTTTTTGGTACCACACTAACAAAATTGCATTCATAACTCAAATCGAGTTTTTTGGAACTAGTATGAAAGTTACAATTTTTGTGTTACAAATATGCAATGCCAGTTTAAAATATGGTAGAACCTCAAATATGTGCTCAATATAGACTAATGCAGTCTTAAACTAGACAAGACTGATAACAAGTAGAATGAGTAAGGTTGCCGACGAAATTTATTTATTTTTAATTTTTTTGCCCATGTTTTTACTGTATTCAGAGAGTTGAAAATAGGTACTCACAAATTTTTTAGGTGTTCATTTTTTTTACAGTGACCATTTTGTACAGGTGCGTTAGCATATTTTGTAATTTACAGAGGTTTGCTTTGAAACCCATAGCTTCTTTGTTTTTTACGATACTGAGTTCAAACAAAAACCATACCGAAGAGCACAAAAAGTACATTTTATGTTGTAGTTTTTTCTTCTTAACTTTAGGATGTCATCACAACTGGCAACAGCATGAAGAACTATATATCTAGTAAAGGAATGCATACTTTGCAAAATCTTATATTTTTATAATTATTAGTATTACTGTTCACAGCCAACAGTAAGCTTTTAACACTTCTAGCGTTAGAATCCTGCCATGATTTTCCAATACTGCCTGTAAAGTGCGGTAACAAAACTACGATAGCTAACTAGGAGAGAAATGTGGACTGTATATAAAATTTAAGTGATAATTTAACAAACAACATATAATTAATGTTTTTAATCAGTTCAAGTGTTTACTAAAAGCACTCACCTGGTTGTTTACGAAGCCGTGCCAATGAAAAAAACGATGTAACATCTACTCTGCTTTTTGCGGGTGAAGCGAAGCACATTTATGATTATAGCGGTTCTGAAGAAAAGCGGTTTATAATTAATTTGTTCTACATAGAATGTGTAAAACAGCGATGCGGACTGTTCGAACGACAAATCGATTCTCTATTGCTTCGTGGATTTTCCAGTCAATACTGTGTTCTTGCACATGCGGAATAACGATTATCACTCGCGGCACTTGTTGGCACGTGCTTCCAGTAAACCATGGAAATTTTACTAACAAATTTAAATATACCGAGGCGAACGTAAAATAATCAACAAACTCAATGTAACATGAAATTTAGTTTTAATTATTTACACTATAAACGGAACACTGCCGTTTTTAAAAATCCAGCTTTCATCAACAAATACAAACTGTCGTAGCCCCTCCGTTTTAGCTTGAACATATTGTCTTAAAAATGTCACCCTTTTTGAAATGACATTATGCACTTCCATCAATCCATGACGAGGATCATCCTTGTTATATTGAAATCCGATATCCTTTAAAATTGTCCACAAGAAGTTCTACCTCTGAATAAGTCTCGTTCACAAAGGTTTTCTTGTAGCGCTTCTATAGTAATGTGCTCCTCTGAAATTATTCGCTTTTCATGGGGTTTAAAAATTGCTAACTATTTTTATATATCTGGTAGATTGCATCTTTGTCGAAACCATCTATATCAACGACAGGTTTCTTGCATGGACGTTTTTTTTTGGGGCCTGTTAGCACTTCACAACTCAACAAACAACTTTTAATGTAACTGTTTAGTTTACTTAACCTCATCAAATTTGAAATTATTCGAATGGAATCAAACACATAAATACAAAAATTAGTTAGTTCTTTTGCAGAAGTGAGTGGTAGAAGAGGCCCATTATTATCATGTTCTTTTTCAAAATGGTCTATTAGTGAAGCTACCATTTCTTGAACACGTGCATCTAACGGTTTAGGCATTGTGAAAACTTAATATATATTATGTATTCACAATTCGAATAATATATTTTAGTTATGAAAAGACTTGTTTTATAAAATATCCAAGAACTTAAACGATAAAAACTACAAATAAACAAGAACCAGCAGGACAACAAAATGACAAGGTGTCGAATGACAAATGCTTGGATTTGCAAAAGAAATTGGCAGCAACACCGTACAAAACTACCAACCTTTATTATTTTAAATGACAATATTCTTCAAGTGTAATTCTAGGTATTCATTTGCATACAGTTACCCACACTTTATTACTACATTTGACGTCATCGTAAACTTATTTTGAATGAACTGTAGTGTATATTTTGGCCTACTAATTGTAAATAAACCAAAAAAGGCAGTTATTAAGTTTTTTAAAACAAAAATCTTCACTTTTGAATTTAGAAATTTGAAAGATAGAACTAAGGCTCATCTGGCCATTTTTTTTAAAAATAATGCCTTATGATGTACTACTTCTTCAGAAAGTTTCAGGCCTTAAAGTCACATTCCCTTTGTTTAATGAGCCTTTGAATATTGCGATTTGTCCGAATTGAAGAACTTTCAATCTCAAAAATCTCAGAAGGGACACACTTGAAAAATTCAAAATTTTGGAAAACATTGCTTAATTGCGTTGTAATAAGCTGTTCAAATTTTATCACTGAGACTTGATTAGTTTTTGAGTTACTGATTTTTAAAGATTGCTTCGATTTCAAGAAGTGCTACAAAGTGCAATTATCACATATCTTGTGGTATAATTATAAATAACACATTTTAGTAACATTAAGCATTTATTTTAACTTATTCATAATTCCCAATCTTAACAAATCGTTGTAAGAAGTTTACTAATTGCTGTACACAGTTTTTCACCGATATTGAAGCTACAACCTGTAGCAGTTGTGAATTCTGTTGGCGTCAGTTTCCATATAATCCTACTGATTGGCATCCACACTTTGTTATTATTAGAGGTTTGAAGAGATATTCTTGGACCATGTGGATGAAAAAAGTAAATAAAATGGTCATTGTTTTCCTCCGCTATTTGCTCGATTCTTCCGATCCACCATCATTTTTCTTTTTAAATTATGGCCTGGAAGTACTGAAGTGCTGCAGCCAGTAAATTTTTCAGATTGTGAGTACACATAACATCTAATATGTGTTTGACTCAGAGGTACAAATCTGCGAAAAGATCTTGTCCGTGGCACAGGTATGCAAGTATCAAACCTCTTCTGTAATTTCATTCTGTTTAATTCAACTTCTTCTGATGTTACATAGATAAAATGTCTGCCTGGTAGATTATCAAAACAAAACCTGTACATTGCCTCAGCCGTTAAAATTTGAGTGTTATATGTTCGCTGCAAGCTATCCTTAGTCACAGCTCGTTGTGTAGAACCACCAATTCCATCACAAACATTCTTCCTATGTGAAAAAGCAAAAAAGTTCCACTGAGCTTCAAGATCAAAATCAGCTTTGTGGTGGCAAATATTGCTAAAGTTTTTGTTTTGTTTTTATACTGGCTGCTGGTACCATCACTAAAATAGATTATTGTTTTTAATTCTGGTGCTACTTTCTTATCTTCTTCAACAATGTATTTTTGAAAAGTGTTTACTTTTCGAGTAAATTTTGACTTCATCATATTTTTTATAGTAAAACACAGGGATGTAAGGTTGCTTGTGGATTGGACCAATGGAAACATTGAATTTCATCTTGTATGACAAATATGAAGTTCTCAGCAAAATCACATAGCATTATACATAAATCTTTTGATAAATTTTCCCTGAGTTCTTCCAAATATTAGGACTGAGCTTTTGAAACGATGTTTGTTTAATGTTAACAGCTTTTCAACTAAGACCTCAAGATAATCATCAATAGGCATAACCCTAGTGATTAGCTCTGCTCAATCAGTGTTAACCCACTGCATAAAGTTACATCAGCAGGAAGATCGTCAGTTTCAGTGGTTAAAAACGCGGGAAGAAATTCCTTCCTTGGACAGAACTCACCATTATCAAGCTAGAGTCACGAACCAGTAAATCAATTAAGTCTTTCTATTCTGTGTTAAGTTTTGCTTCTGCAACCATAAGTTTCACATTCTGGTGGTATTTACATACACATACATTGTGAGTACCAGCTGATCCAGGCAATACACAACACTTAGGCCTCAAGGAGCAAAAAGCTGACTTACTAACTTTATGATTTTGGTATTTTTGTTTAAAGCTAACAAATAATCCATTCAAAGTATACAATATTAGTCTTTTTTGTTTGTAAACTTTGTGACCTAATGATACACATTCCTTCTTCCCGGAACAAATATCTTGGATGCCACCTAATCTTGCAGGGTTTCTAGGGAAAAATCCTAGAAAGAAAAACAAGAGGGTGCCAAAATCTGAGATCAGGAGAGAGATTCTGGCTTAAAATTTACTTGAGAAATTGTTAAGTACACTATTACCTAAATATAAAACAAACCATAACCATAAGAGCACTAATAGACTCCATTTAAAAGAAGATTTCCAAAATCAATTGTTAAATGACCTGAAGTCCCAATTATGTTTCTGGGATATTGCAAAATAATTTTTTAAACAAACTGTAACTATAGTTTTATATTAATTGAAAAACTGATTACAACACATTACTTTTCATTATTATACAAGACTCTTATTTCTAACTGTGCACACGTTTGTTTTCATTACAAATACACGATACAGTCTTAACTAAAATCTTAACTATGAATCTGAAAAGTTTCAAAATGCATTTTTTTGTTGGTTTTCCATCTTAATCACAATTACTCTGCTGAAATGAACCATCTAGAGTTCTTATGGTTCGACTTATACTGATTCTAGGAAATATGGGACTGCCAATGTTTCCTAGAATCGATATAGGTAGAACCGTACCTCGCCATAGAATAATAACACCCCTAAAAGAAGTGACACTCTTAAAAAATCCTTTGTTTTTCATGTACCAAAAATACATGACCTTCAGCCATTATTTTGTAGGTTTAGAAATGCAGAGGGAAATTTAAAAAAGTTGGGTTAGAAATCGATTTAAAATTTAAATAGAGTATTGTGTGCATAACTGTATACTTTATGCTCTAGTATTATGAAGTTAGTAGGAATGTTTGAATGAAATTCAACAAGTGCATTGCATTGTCAGAGTGATTATTTTTAGTCTCCTACAAAAGGTCAGACATTTGTAAGAGTCACTTTGAAAATAATATATTGAAGTACCAATAACCATTTACAATTATAATACAATCACACCAATGCATTAACATTACCGAATCAATTTATCGAAAAGAAAATTTTATTTAACAGATTACAAAATAGAACATGCACAATAAATTAAACAATAAAACAAATGTGTGCACAATCAGAGAAGTTGAGGTCGTACACCCTAACGACAAGAATCACTTGCACACATTGGCTAAAAAATCAGTAGATTCTAATATCAAAATATGCTGTAGATATCCTAGCAAACACAAATATGTAATAATTACATAATAAAAATATAATCGCAAAAATGTTGTACATATACAGTGTGTCTACTTAAGTTGGCGGCATATGGAAAACTTTTTCATTTTTAGGTTTAGGAAAATAAGTTACTCTTTATAAAAAGTTCTGCTTGATATGAAACCTAAAATAAAACCTTAAAATTTCAAAATTTATTAGTCATATACGAAGTTTATCAATAGATGTGAATTTGGTGCAAAAGTACGTTTTTTGACAATTTCGAAAATTGTTATTATGAAATGTTCAAAATCAAAAACTAGGTTCAAATATGCAAAAATTAATCGATCATATAAATTTTTTTCAAACTTTTCTAAAATAAAAATTTATTTAAGCTAAGATGCACTGGGAAGAACTGTCCATGAAATATAATTTCTCAGCATTTGAAAGACTTTTTTAATAACAATAGTACAATAATAATGCAATAGTTTTTGTTACACATACGGATCTTATTATTCCGTCCCTCAAGTAACTACCGCTTCAACATATCCGCCTTCTCTGTAAATACAGGTAATCGTTCTATCTCAAAACTATGTCAACACTATTCTAATCATAGTCGGTGTTATACTCTGAACGGTTTCTTTAATGGTTCGTTCTAAATGGACATCATCTGTGAATGGCCCTTGGAGGTACAACTTCTCTTTCAAGTAGCACCACAAGAAAAAGTCGAGTGGGGTCAAATCTGGAGAGCGAGGTGGCCAACGAATTTCCGAAAACCGATGCACAACTCTTCCATTAAAACAATTTTCAAGGTATTGTCTTACATCTAACCTGCTATGGCATGGGGCACCATCCTGCTGAAACCATAACTGTTGACGTTCAAGTAGGGGTAGATCATCAAGAAAATCATCTAGTTCTTTTTGTAGAAAGAGTCTGCATTCAAGGATTCTCGAATAAAGATAGGTCCAATTATTTCATTTTTAAAAATTCCACACTACACATTAATTTTGAAAGCATACTGGTTGCGAGTTTTGATTGTAACATGTGGATTAGTCTCACTCCACCAACAGCAGTTTTGTGAAGAAACTGTTCCATTTGATGAAAATGTTGCTTCATCCGAAAAAAGACTATGTCTTGCCATAAATGGATTATCTTCCAACTTTTTTTGGATATCACAACAGAATTCAAAGTGTCTATAATGATCTCCCGACCTTAACGTATGAATAAATTGCAGCTTGTACGGGTGCAATTTGTTCTTTTTCAAAATTTTTAAAACCGTGTCTTTACTTACAGTATTTGGCATCAAAGATGCCCTTTTTTGCAAAGAATGTTTCGGATGTTCAATTGTTGAGAGCATTACTTCAAGCTCCATCTTATCATTAGTAACCAGTTTTTGACGTTTGTTGGTATATCTATTTTTTACATCTCCAGGATCCTTAAATTTCATTAATAGTTTTCTTACTGTTTCATTGTGAACCCTTTTTTCTGGATTGCCAGGGTTTTGAAAATGCCGGCAGCTTCACAAAATGCTTTATAATTTTCACCCACAATTAACACAATTTCAATTTTTTCTTCCAAACTCAATGTTGCTGGCATTTACAAACTGAAGTCTTGAAGTTTATTGTCAAACAATTTTAGTCAGTGCATCCTAGATTAAATGTATTAGAGAAAAGATTGAAAAAGTAAGAAAAAGTTTTTTACGATAGTATAATTGCATATTTTACCGTAGTTTTTAATTCTAAATAACTTTTTGTAATAACAATTTTCAAAATTCTCAAAAATAAAGGTACTTTACTCTTGTACCAAATTCATATTGATTGATAAATCTCGTATACGACTGATAAATTTAGCTTTTTGAATGTTTTATTTTAGGTTTCATACCAAGCAGAACTTTTTATAAAGAGTAACTTTTTTCCTAAAACTAAAAATAAAAAAGCTTTCCATATGCCGCCAACTTCAGTAGACACGTATATAAATACTAAGTTTTACAAATGATATGATAGATAATCTACAGCTAAATGTCGGCTACATCGACTATGTATACTTGTATAAGATAGCTAAATAAATGTATATATAGATTTTATATAATTTAATATATGCTACCTACATAATTACTATGTCGTATGGATATATAGCATTACATAGTATTAATGAAAACATTATATTTGTTTTACGTAGTAAATATAATACACAAAAGGTGAGTATTTTTCAATCGCGTTTCAGCATGCCAAGAAATGAATTTTCATATTTGCACCTCAAAATACGAGGAAATCATGATGAGGATTCTTAATCTCGAATGCTACTATTAGAAATTCTGTTCCATGTAAACAAAGTGCAGAGAATCATATTTATTAAAACTGAAATCATTTACTACATTTTATTTTTATAAACAGGACTATTTAGATCGATGTCTGAAAAATCATTAGAGGTAATATAGAAAGTTTTAATGATAATACAAATTTTTCGATCATTATTCAGGCAGTTTCGAGCTAGTCGCAACCATTCACTCACTTCGGTTACAAAACCTTATTCTTTTATGTTATACTAGCTGCACAAGTCGGCTTCGACGACAACTCTTGCGAAGAAATCATTCTCAAAAATAAGGTTTCTATCCTTGTGGGTGATAGTTGATATAATTGTATACCTTTTGTTTTTGGTGCATGCCAAAAAATGTAAATTGTGTTGTGTAAAATTTAGTCCACTATTTTATAGCATCTACGTAAAATGTTGTACAACAATTACATAAACCATGGTACTTGAAAATTATCTTAAAATTATATAGCATTTACATCATGTGTTTCGCTTTGCTGGATTATTAATAATGAGCGTTCATTTAAGTGAATAAAATACATTTGTCTAATACTGCCAAGACTATATTTATTTTCAATTGACACAAACACAATTGTGGAGTTAAAAAAGCACAATGCAAAATAATTTTCAAAGTACTTGATTGTACAAGTTTGTTACTGTTTAATTATATAAAAAGGTAGGTAATATAGGTAGATCATCATCATCATTTTGTTTTCGACCTTACTTAAAGTCGGTTTTCGCAGCTCTAACTTCTTTTCTATTCTGTGCTAATCTAAAAAGCTCTACATACCCTTCACAACCTAAATTTTTAATAATTTGACTAATATAGTTTGGTCTAGGTCTTCCTATATCCTTCTGTCTTTTACCTATCCAGCTGGCTCTACATAGATATTAGCAACCTGATGGTTGTTAAAGAACTCTATGTTTACATGATTACCATTTATAAGGAAATGAAATATAACCTGGTTATCCGCTTCAAAAAAAGGAAAAGTGTTAAATTATATGTTATGGTAAGGCTTAAGCAACGAAACGCTACCAACATGCCAGACCGCTAACTAATTGTGAGTTATGTTCTGGTGACATTTAGTTAACTGATTTTTATTTTTTTTTGTTTTGTTTTCGAACTTACTTAAAGTCGGTTTCACGCAGCTCTAAATTCTTGTCTATTCTGAGCTAGTCTAAAAAGGTCTGCATACCCTTCACAACCTAAATCTCTAATAATTTGACTAATATAGCTTTGTCTAGGCCTTCCTACTCTATTTTTATTTGGTAGTCTATAATCTAAGACTTTACTAAATAGTCCCTCATGTCTTAACTGGTGTCCTATCATTCTATCTCTCCTGACCTTTAATTGTTTCCACATACAGGGTAGATAGGTAATAATAATAGGGGGACAAACTCCAAATATCCCGTTTCGAAACATGTGATTTCTAAAGTATCTTTTTTATCTAATGTAGTTGCAGTCCTAAAAGAACTCCTAGTGTATTTTCAGAAAATTGCATGATGAAACTTTTTGGAGATTTTTGCTAATTTGTAAACTGAGACTGGCTTTAAAGTTGATTGGATCTATTGCATCAACATCAGGCCCTCTATTATTATTGAAATCACTAGAATTAGGTTTTAATGTAAAGCTAACTACAATTACTTTTAAAGAATGTGCAGTTTTTTCCAATAAACTTCTTTGTTTAAGTGTTAACTTTTGAGATGCAGTGTAACCACTTATTGTATCCAAAGATATTATGGTTGATTTTAGTTTCTCTTCAGATTTAAGAATTAGAGGTTCTGGAAATTTGACTGGTTTGACAATCAATTAAGGAGAAACATTAACGTTTTTACGATTTTTGTAGCAGATACTGAATTTACTATATTTGCACTATCTGTACTTACACAATCAACCTGATCTAATATGATTAGTGCTTGCATTAGATTCTATTGCAGTTTGTTAAACCCTATGATCAAATAAGTCCCTTTCAAATGGATTAATAGCTTCAAAGCGATCACTAACTGAGTACTCTATAATACCTTTCAGCAAAGTGTTTAAGTTCAAAATAATTTCGTGGTTTGTTACTGGTAAACTATTTGTACATATAATATAATCACACCATACGCCAGAGCTGTAAGTAAGCAATAATAAACATGCAACCACATGATATAAAAATTATCAAATATGAGATACAATTGCAATTTTGTATTTTCTTTATACCCTTATTTGTTCTTAAAGTCCTATTTGAAAATTTAAGGGCATAAAATATTCTTAATCTTATAAATAATTGTAAAACATATGTAACAGGAAAATCTGAACATTCATGTGCTAATGCAATATCTTTCATTTCTTGAAAATAATTAAATGCTACTTGATCACAAATACTACGTGATTCAAATGTCGATACAAATATAGTTTCTAATTTGTAAACATATTGTAAAAAGTTTTCATGGGGAACGTGGAGAGCTCCAAATGTATTTATACTATTATCAAAAGCTTTAAAGTATGTAAATAATCTATCGGTTGATTGTTGGGGTTGGTGAGAAAACTGCTTGCAAATTTCACAGCTATGAATTCTTAATGCCTTTTTAATAAGATAGCCACAAACATATATAAAAGCATTTTGAGCTAATAATGACTCATCTCGATAGTCTGTATCAATAGTAATCAACCGAGGATTGGCTTTTTGTTGGCCATTCACAAAACATTCCATATTTTGATTAAAGTTTGTCAATTTTGTAATAATTTGATCAAAATCATTAGCACAGTTTGAATTTGTGCTGTGAAAATAATTTTGCCAAAATAATTTCTTGAAAGCCCGTTCAAATTGTATAGGAGTTGGATTTCTACAATTTCCACCTTGTTGGCGTATACTACCAAAAAAATTTTCCAACGGATCCTGATTTACTCGTCTAGTAATAAGGTATTTAATACCAACTTTCTTCAATTGCTCCCACAGCTTAATTATTCCACTGATTGTTATGAGCCACGACTTGAAGCACTTAGCCTTAGAAGTAACATTTTTCCCATTGTTCTTAAAAACTTGTAATTGTTTGATAAAGATGGACAATTCATTTAAAACACTCAACTGAAACTGATCACCTTTGAACACTTTTTGATACACTGTAAATGACCTTTTAGGAGTTGAATTTAGCATATCAAATAATTTATTAAAGTTTTCAATAACTTTGACCGTAAACATAGCTTCTGCAGGTAGAGCTCCTAAACAAACGTAAGTATTCATACCGCTTGCAACTGTATGAGATAGAACTTGAACAGCAAGTTTAACTTTCATCTTTTGAAAATTATTGGGATTGATATGGGAATCGGTTAGCTTTGGTGCACATCTATTGGATAAGGTTTTATCTTTATCATAAAATTGTTGTACGTATGACCATGAAGTTTTATTCTCGCCAGACTTCAAAGTATTTCTTAATAAATGGTTGCGTGTTGCTTTTATCAAATGAGGAGTATCAAAATTATATATAATTTTTTTCTCTCCTACATAAAACTCTGGATGGTCAGCAGTCACTCCTAAATTATTTGCCAGATTGATAAAATTTGATCCCATATCAGTTACTACTGCTTCGACAATTAATCCAATTTCAGATAACTTTTCAATGCATTCTTCTAACACTGTTTGCAATTGCTCAGCAGGAAAGCTGGAATTTACAAAAAAATACGATACTGATTGTTTCCACTGTGTACACAGTCCTCTGATCATTATTACAGTGGCATTGCGAGCATGTTCAAACTTTTTTATTCCACTTTGTAGTTCAGTAAACCCAACAATTTCATCCCTTCCAATGTGATAAAAAAGATGTGGTTTTAATGCCATTTCATCTATACACAAAATGCAGTGTCTATCCTTTTCTTGCATTTGTTCTACTTTAATTTTTAAAGCTTTAAAAAGAGGCTCATTATAAACACCCGGTTTGTGGACTAATTTTTCCGTCATACGTTGTAGAACACGTTTTGATGGGAAAACAAAAATGCTTCTTAAATAATTATAAGCTCGTGGACCCAAAAAATATAAAGTCATCGCAAATTCTTTATATTGCATGCTGCATCGTTGCCCATTAGGTTTTTTTCTACAGCTACGATCTTGAAACTTTACAAAGTCCGCTATTTTCTTAGGTAAAAACTTATCACATAACTGCTCGAAATCATTTAATGTTGCTGCTTGCTCTTTCACATGCAACATTGTCTGGAAAGAAAGATTCTGTCTCAATTGTCTAATTTTCTTTTTTAATTTCAATTTACGAGGAGTATGACTACTTAAGACAATTGATGTTTGTGTAGATGTTGTTGGTCTTAAAGGTGATCGAGAGATGGGAAATGCTGAAGTGGTAACAGTCATATCTACAAATGTATGCATTATTATAATATAAATATCTTTTAGTTTACCTAATTGTGCTGATGTAGAAGGCGCTACATTTTCCACTGTAGTTAGATGTTCGTTTAAGTCATTTGCAAAACCCTTAGGGGCAAATGGGGCATCAGCTAGGGTTGTGGTGTTATCAATCTTGGGTAAAATAGTAACATCTGTAATAATATTTATTTAAAAATTAAATTGCATTTGATATACATTATGCAAAGAGAGAATACACATTCAATGAAAGCATCATAAGGATATAGTTAGTATTTTTTTACTTATAAGCAGTCTAACTACATAAATTCTTACTCAGAATGTAACTAAGGGCGCATTATTCACGTACAGAGTTTACATTAAATGGCTATTGTTTATTACAAACAATGCACAAAAACAACTTCAAGTAGACTACTATGTATTCAGAATGCATACAGTATAATTGCCAAAAAATAGTACCCTAACATCCCTAGTTTTAACTATAACAATCGAGGCATAATAATAATCCTTTCAATAATATTATATATACCTTTATTTATTTTCTTACCAGGCATGCAAATTTTCTTAGTAGGCACATTTTCATCTGCAGCAGGCACCAGTTCTCTTTTTATTCCTGCAGATGGTAATTTTTGAATAAACAGAACTGGATATGCTGAGGGTAGCAGTCTATTTGCTAGATGGTTTGTGAACATTTTACGGTCAAAGTGTCGAGAACATACCTTGTAGTTATTATACAATGCAGCGGGAGTTTTATCAATTAAATCTTTACGATTGCAAGCTTCCATCCATTGTTTTGCTCTAAAACATAACTAATTTATGTATTTGCAAAACGGAAAACTTACATAGTCTTAGCTACAATTAGACAACTATAACTAATTATTGAAAAGGAACCCAGGAAGTACTTTGATATTTGGATTCCAAAACACTCTACTTATACCATAGAATAACACTAGCATGCATATTATTATTCGATGCCTAATCCATAAAATTTTCAGAATAACTTACCTTTCAAAATCTTTTGGAAATCTGAATAAAATAATGTCTTTTGTAATTGTTCTGCTTGAACACTCACGCACTGCACAAAAAGTTCCACCACATCTATTCATTATACACAGTGTATGAACTTTCAAACAAAAATTTAATAATAATATAAGATTATAATACTAATAATATTCAGTCTCTACCAATAAAATATTACTTATTTACAAACACTATAAAATTTAATTATAAATCGCAAAAAGTGAGGTTGAAGCATAAACCTACAAAGTAATGGCGGATTTCAAACATGCGCAAAGAAATTTGGTTCTTCTAAAAACGCCGAGTGTCACTTCTTTGGCGGTGTTATTATTCTATGACCTCGCCTTTATCAATATAAAATCTTAATTTAACATTTTATCAGTTCATGCTATGAATTTCAAATGTTTATTTAGTTACAAACTCTCTCTGGTATAGTTTCAGATGGATTCTTAAAGATCTGATAAATTATTGTTGACTATAGTTAAGGTAGATACCACAAGAGATACATGCAGTGTCTTTACAACCCTCAACACGTTTATCTCCAACATATAATTGTTGAACTGGAAACCAATATTTCTCTAAAATTGAAAATAACCAACTTGGTAGGGTATTATCTGAATATTTGATAACTTTGTCTGTTTGAAAACCTTTTTGTCAAAGGTAATTTACCTATTAAAGTTGCATGTTGATTGTTTGGATGTGCACGAAGTGTTATAAGAAAATGAATTTTCTCTTCCTAAAATAATGCAAGATATCTCCTGCAAACTTTGGGCAGATGAATTAAAACTGCAACATGAAAATACCTGGTGCCGTTTTTTTTCTATCTAATCTGTATGTGTAAGGAATTTACAGATATCTTAAGTAAAGTAGAAACCGGGACTTTTATGTATTTTAATTAGCACAAACCTGCAGGTGAAGTCTTCATGCCCACCCAATGAGATCACCTGTATGCGAACATAGTACATTACTTATCAAAACAAATGAAGCATGAAACTATAATAATTTAGAACATTACAATTATGACATCATCTCTAACCTTTGAAAACTGACATAATGAATTTGTCAACCTTCGAGTATAAATCATATACGATACAAAATAATTTTTACCCGAGATCAAAAATGTAACCTGAAAAGTATATTTTTGAAAGGAAATTGTCTAACTCTATTGATGGGATTTACCAATACAGAAACGATTAAAATGAAATATGATTATAAGCATTTCCAAAGAACGTTCCATTTCTTATGGATTGCACTCTTTTTAAAATAATCTACACGTAATTCAGATCTAAATTTATCATTCCAGATGACCGAGTTCCACTATTTTTATATCCAGTTTGGCTATATAGTTCACATTAAATGCTACGAGTAGGCAAATTACCTTATACAAATTGAAAGCAATTTTGTTTTTAACTATTGTACTAGTCGATTTAGAATATTCTTACCCTTTGCTCATTCCATAATAGAGCTAAAGCAATACATGTAGCATGGCAGTTTTTCTTTAATATTTATCCCAATATTATTAATTCTGCAGTGATCACAGAAAAAATTCTGCCTATATGT
Organism: Platerodrilus igneus; assembly: GCA_036346225.1. NCBI lineage: Eukaryota > Metazoa > Arthropoda > Insecta > Coleoptera > Lycidae > Platerodrilus > Platerodrilus igneus. The sequence goes on from JARFIW010001266.1 coordinate 1,386,007, forward strand.
GGTTTTAATGCAATCATTTTCTTTATGGAAATACAAATATTTCTTACACTATATATATATATATATATATATATATATATATATATATATATATATATATATATATATGGTCTCATAGATTTACTAATTTGTTTAAATCAATAATAACTTTACACACATTTTCATGTAATGCTTTACCATTAGTCATTTTTAGTTAAATATTGTTTATAACAGACAAGCGAATAATAACTTAGTAAATTAGAATAGCAACTGAATTATTTATTTTAAAAATGCATTCTTAAATTTAACACTTAATATAAGTAAGAATTCTTCTAAAAATATTACAAAAATTTAGCATAACAATTTTTCTGGATAGTTTTGAATTTAAATAACCAAGACATGAATAATCAGGGCTCTACTATAGTTGATAGTTGCAAAAAACATATATAAAGTGTTTTTTACTGAACTTGCAGGTATTTACAACTCATCTTCGACTCATTTAATATTTGCCTACTTGTAAACTATTGCTTTTTAGATTAGTATATAAATTGTAATTGATTTAAATATATTTATTTGAAGAATGGCGCAAAATCTGAAACTGGCAATGAAGCTGTAAGTGTTTCGATTGCCAGCTGGACATTTAAATTGCAAGGTCAATTAAGAGTGAAATCTATTCAACATCACAAAGAAGGAGAACTAGCACCACCACAGGCATACACAATCGTGGAACAACTTGTAATAAATTTTTACTATAAATTTATATAATGTTTATGAATTTATTTTCAGGTGTATAGTATTGAAATCGATATACTGGAGAATGGACAATGGCAACCATTTAAAACAGATGACATTCAGTTGGCATTTGTGCGAATTGATCCTTTTATTCGTACTAAACTAACACTTAAAAAGCCAGGTGTTTACGAATCTAACTTCAAAATACCTGATGTATATGGCGTTTTTCAACTTGTAGTTGATTACGATAGAGTGGGTTATACACATTTACATACATCAACACAAGTTTCGGTGAGGCCTTTACAACACACTCAATATGAACGTTTTATCCCAAGTGCTTATCCATATTATGTAAGTGCATTTTCAATGATGATTAGTGTATTTCTATTTTCATTTGTGTTTCTATACTACAAAGAAGATGTTCCTAAAAATAAGAAGGACTAGTGGGGAAAATTGTTTTGTGTAATTGTTTTTGTATTGTTGTGTAGAATGTATTCTAATAAAGAAAATAAAGATACGAATATAGTCATTTACAAGAATTATAAAAATTATTTGATAATTTATTACAAAAAAATTTCGTTACACTTGCTTTACATTGCCCTAATTTGGACATCTTTAATAATAAATTAGTATAAACTTTACAGATATAAAAGAAACCTTTGTCTATAATATTCTGTGGTACACAAAAATGCCACATACTTAAATGTTGTAAAATATATTCAAAGTAAAAAACACTTTTAGGAATTTTTTAATTGATTTATTGAAAAATTAAACATGTCAAAAATAATTAATTTTTTTAAGAGTGCTATTCTAATACTTATAACACTTCCGCTCATTTGAAAAAAAATAATAAATGTCTCGATCATCTAATAAGTCCCATTTCAGAACGATGAAGTTCAGAGGGTCCAGATGCCAAAGCCTTCGTCAAAGGATCGATGAGTTGATTTCTAGTTGAAACATGCTCAATTACAAACTTTTCTCTTTGATGTTGCTCTCGCACATAGAACCGTTGCACGCCAATAGGTCTAGTCCTAGCCCGATACTCATCACCCTTGATTATGTTTATTGGCTGGTTGTCGATTTTTAGTTTAGGAGTTTTTATTTCACAGCTGATTTTTCTTAGCCTATGTCGTAACCAGACTATCTCTTGAGCATATTCACTCACGGCTCTGATTCGGTTGTTGATGTTACAACCATCTGTTGCTTCTTACTAGCCCAAGTAATTGCACCTCCACTGTAGAGACAAATTAGTCCTGTCTTTGAACATCCTGTCTTCTCACAGCTAGAAAAGTCTGCATTGCTATAAGCTTCCAATTGTCCAGTTTTAATTCGGCCTGGTAAGAAGTACTGTAATCAAACGTCCCTTATAAATAGCGAAAAATTCTCTTAACGCTATTCCAGTCTGGTTTGTCGGCTTCTCCAAATTTTCAGAAACTCTGTTTAGAGCGTACACTAGGTCCAGACACGTTGCAATCATAAAATACATTAGACATCGTACAGCTTCTCGGTAAGGCACATCGTCAGCTGGCTTATTTGTACCGGTCACTTCTTTCGTAACTGGAGCCTTTATTGGATGTGCTTCTGACATTTGAAAACGATCCAATATTCGTTCAGTGTAATTTGTTTAATGCAATCGAATTGATCCATTACTAATATCAATTTGCATCCCGAGAAAACTTTCCAGGGATCCTTTTGTAATTTTGTAGTGGTTTTCTCGGAATGGATCAATTCGATTGCATCAAACAAATTACACTGAACGATATCGAACCAAGCTTGTATTGGTATAGTTAAAAATCCGAGTAATAATAAAAGGGTTAAACACTTGGATCTAAAATTTAGTTTTATTAAAGATAATTTGTTAATGGGCCATATTGTAATCAACTATATAGAAACAACTCTGCAAGAAGCTGACATTCTTACAAAGGGATTACAATATGTCAATTTTATAAAATTTGGGCACAAATTACGACATTTGGGTTTTAACAAGGAGGGTGTTAATATGTAATCTTAATTGCGCTAAAGTCTAGGTTATACTTAGACTAAGATCAATTCTGTTTTTGTTATCTAGTCTAATATGTGAGACATTTTCTTTTGGTTATGTATAATGGATTATGTATGGTGTTTTTTGGTTGATGAAGGTAACATGTATGGTTGCTAAATTTATATGAAAATAAATAGTTTTTGTCGGCCCAGTTACTTTATTTAAGGATAAAATCAACATCTGCCAGAGATTAAATGTTGCGAAAAATTTTAGCATCATCAGCAAAGATTAGGAAATCAGACACGAGCTTTACCAATATCGTTGACAAACAACAAAATTAGAAATGATCTCAAATGAGAACCTTGTGGTACTCCAGAGTGACAATAAATATCTTTTGATATAAATCTGTTTATACGTACTTGTTGAATTCCGACCGACAAAAATGAAAAAACACCCATTTTAATGAAGTGCCAAAACTTCCATAATATTCCCATTTGAATAATAGTATACCATGTTTGACACTATCAAATGCCATAGAAGAATTAAGGTGATGAAGAGAGGAAGCTGGGTAAGAGATTAAAATTTTTTTATTAAATTTTTCTATTGTGTAAAATTTATTTTCGAGTTTTCGAAAATAAAATTTTTGAATATTTTGTTATTGAGGCTCGATTTAATTGGGTTCATAGATATATATATATATATATATATATATATATATATATATATATTGGCGTGGAACCTAATTAAATCGAGCCTCAATAACAAAATATTCAAATTTTTTTCGAAACTCGAAAATAAATTTTACACAATAAAAATTTAATAAAAATTTAATCTCACCCAGATTCCTCTTCATCACCTTAATTCTTCTTCAGTTCAAGGCTAGCTCAGTTGGGCCTCCTCTTGGATACCTAGATTCACTATTATACTCTGTATCATTCATGCACACTCTCAATAAAACCACAAAATAATACAACCATCATACAATATTTATTAAACACTATTTACAAATAAAATTCACGATTATCCACATTTCAGAGATCAAGTTACACCTCAATAATCCTATTTTGTACTGTCCTGGATTTTAATTTAAAATATCGAACACATTGAATATACCCGGAGTAAATGGGCCCTGAATAATACCTTATTTTCGTTCTTTATTTATAATTTATTTTGAATTTGTATACTCTGGAGTATGGTGAGCTCATGATAACCCAGTTAATTATGAATAATGTATGCTTTTGTACTTCGCATACTCTTACAACAAACAAAAAAAACACACTCTTACAATAAACATTTTAAATTCCCGATGGAACGTTAATAAGCTTTAGATACACTTTTAGATTTCTATTTAAATACCCTAATAAAGTTAGTCATACGTATTATTTTCAATACGCAAAATAATGCACAACACCTTCAAAATTTACTCTCACACGTCACACAATTTTCATAGTTTCATAGTTTATAACAACAATTTTAAAGCGTTACCTGGAATTTCTTGAAGACCTCCACTCCGTTGACGATGCGGTAAAGTTGTTTCGCTCTGCTCTGCTGTCCGCTTCTAGCTATTTGTAGAAGAACCCCATTTAAGTTGTGCTGCTTGTGCTGCCTTCTCGGTGTATCCAATTCCAAATCCAAATTAATTACACTTCTTTCATACTTGCGTACTTTCGTTTAATGTAATTTAAATTTACATTACTTCCCGAGCTTGTTTAAAATAAATGTTGCACCTCAAATTAGAATTTATACTCGACACTGATTCGCGTATCAAATTATGAGGCCAACACTGTACTATTTAATTTAAAATAATTTTATATACTTACAAGCTCGTTCGTAGTCTGAAGCGATCAAAGTACTAAGAGAACGAAGTTTAAAAGAGAGCGAGCCGTGCTAATTCGTCGAGTATTTATATGATTCGACTGTAACCTCCTGGCCACTCTTACCGTGAAAACCGTTTTCGAAATCTCCAAAATTTAGCATGTCGTTATGATATTTTCCAATAAACCCGACTTCAAATATCCCCGTGTTTGTCTATTTTAAAAGTAACAATATCGACCAATAGTATATGCATCGACGTCTTCAAAATCCCGCCTATCTTAACGCTGTTTCTTTCTTATGCATATTATATCTTTCCTTCTAACCTTGTTTAAGTGGTAGAGAATCGATATTCCTGTCCGAGTTCTATTTACCCCTTGTGGACTGAATACGTGCTTTTTGAAATGTACTATTATTATGCCTGTCTCAGTCCGAAGCACTTCATTGACCCTCTATCCTTTCTGCACTTTAAGGAAACTTTTAGTTAACATTTACGCGAATCCTCCAACCGTTTACTCGATATTCTTTGAAACTTGTTTGTTATCTATAAAAATAAGGGGAACTTGACATTTAGAAACATGCAGGTGTTTAATTAACCGACATTTTAACACAACATTTCTAGGAGCTTCTTTTCATGGTATTTCAACCCAACCGATATATTTGTTTGTTATAACGAACGCTACTCGCCTTGGATTTATTGATTTTTCATGCTTTTATGCGTATTAGACGTAATTAAACTCCATTAAATTAATAAATAAATTGCATTGGCTTCTAAAATTTATTTTCTTTACGAACTTAACTGAATTTTATTCATTAATTGTAAATTTTTGTTAATACTTGTTACATTAATCTGAACTAAATGAAATAAATTTCGCACGTAAATTCAGGTTGTTTCCTCTATACAGGGTGTTTCAAATTGCTTTGCTTATAGTTAATTTAACCTTTTACAACCAATTCAATATATATATATATATATATATATATATATATATAATGCTGTGTTATACCCCTGTTATTAGGCCCCACGGTTGGGCAGCCCATAAAATGCTGTGTTATTCGCCTGTTATTACTCAAGCACTTGTAAAAATGTTAAATCTTTTTGTCTCAACTTGCTGATTCAATTAAATAAAGCAATTCTACAATACACAGTATAATGATTAAATATGTACAACCTTTTCAAATATCTTCTCCCTTTTAATTTATTTACATCTGTCAGATTTTTAGAAAATGAAGCCAGCAAAACGATCTTTCCATTACATTTAGAGACTTTTGAAACGTTTCAAGATGCCTATTCTCTTTCATAAATTTATCCAAGAAACCCCAGTTTGTTGGCTCTTACATTTTGAATTATTATTGAAATAAAACAGTTTATAGAAATAAATCATATCAAAATATCTAACCTGGATTGTTTTAGGATGTTCTCTGCATCCCCAAGAATTTTCGTGTCTAGTCTGAATGTTCTGAGTCGAATTTATAAGTCGACATTCGACCAAAATACTATCCAAATCGTTGTTAGTGAGATTGTTCCAATAAAAGGTTTTTCATCTCCGTAATTAATGAATATTTACCATTTTCAGAGATTACCAAATTAATTTAACAGGTAGCATTCTCCAGAGTCTTCCTGACTCGTATCCAAGAGTCGTACCCAAGAGCCCTCTTTTATTTATTTTTAGAAATTGTATAATTTCACTAAATCTGGTTTACTTACATCTGTAGAAGTACGGCTCGCTTACACTATTTTACACTCTTTTAAAATGATTTTCACTTTAATTTAATTAACTGTTCACGTGAATATTTAGCACTTTCGAGTATAGTGACTGCCCAGAAAGTATACTAACCCGTTGTTCAATTGTCATCATATTTATAGGCCCAACCCCTTTTGTTTGCGATTCGTCGACTCCACGTGCTGGGCGATACTAAATGTCTTATCTCTTGTTATTTTGGGAAACTTTACCAATTGTGTAAGTTAATTGCATGGAAGGATGCTCAATTTGTAACGTAATTTATTCATATACCTCACATTTAATTCAGAAATCCCAGGAATCTTCGTTCATAAAATCACGTATTATTGTTGTTGGCTTTATTCTAATCTGAATGGAATAAATTTGGTGTTTGTTTATTTCCTAGTTAAATTGGATTTTTGAACAAATGTAATACTTTTCTATCACGTACGCTTTTTAAATAATGCATAATTTGTGTCTGCGTTTATGATGATATATTAACGCACTTTTTGAATATTTATCTAGCCAATTCATACAGGTTTTTCATTGATTTAATTTCGATGCGTTTCGTTACATTTTTAAATTCTTATCTTTCCTCGTAGCTACTCTTGGATATGCGTTTAATCGCTTGTACTGCTATATACAGTGTGCTCTCAACTAATAATATTTATACTGACCTATTTACTCTCCTAATATCTGTAATTATGTGCCTTTGTTACTTGAGAGTTTTTGTTTATTCTACGACCCCTATGACTTAACCTACCCCTAAATTAACCCTTAATTACAGCAATATATATATATATATATATATATATATATATATATATATTGCTGTGATACCACCAACATCCGGGTACTCCGCTTTTCGAATTGAGCCCCTACGAATTGGATGTCCAGAATGCTGTGAATCCTACAAAAAGCTATTCATTACCTTAACTGTGTTGGTCCATTGACTTTCTTCTGTTAATCGCCTCGGCTGCTCCCCTAGATAACTTTCATCCTCATTCATAAAATTAAACAACACATTCTTACCACAAACATCAACGTTAACTCTATTTACATCAATATTCAGAATACATTAAATTTTCAAATTAAATTTCAGCATAAAATTCAGTTTTAAAAAGAATTTCAAGATTAATTTTATTATCACTTTAACGTGCATCCAGAATTAAAGTCCTTGTTGGATGCCTACTAATTAATATAACAATATAAGCAGAGTAAAAAGGGAGCATCTACCACCCCTTTACGTTAATTAACCAGGTTCGTCTAATTGAGCTCAAAGACATACCTAAAATTTCATCATAATCCAGAACCTCAATACAAAATACCCCTTTCTACTTAAACAAGCAAATTTCATCTTAACATTAAAATTTTATGGTTAGTACAATTTCACTAATGTCCATTTAAAGTAAATCAATTATAAAGTAATTCAACACACACAAAAATGTCAAACAAAATAGTATAATTTACCTGAAGGTTACTATCCTCGTAGCTTCAATGTACATCGTCCCTTTCGTTAATCACACCATTCCAACAGGATTATATTTACGGCTTCTAATTCTCAACGCTTTTAAAATTTTCTCCATCACCATTTATTTAAAGTTGTTTCTGGGCTTTTCCGGAACTCATCTGTGTATATCTGACCCTTGTTTCGTGGATCCAGACACGTATTTGAACCATTTAATTATTAACACCCCCGAAAAATAGCAACGAAATTCATGCGTCTTTCACCAATATACGCCAAAACTGCCTACTTTTGTGTATACATTTGTCGTTGTAAATTTTGCTAATTGGTACAGTGATACTAAATTTTATTACCTTGTATCTAAGTGCACTGAAGTACATTCATGTTAGCACGTAAATAACAAACTATTTTGAATCACTAAAATATACGAGCAAACTTTAAATTATTTTATCAAACTAAAATACACTGTTTAACATCTTCAATCAAGTCGCGGATGTAAGAGCTTTTAACGCATCGAATAGTCAAAAGTCTAAGAGGCCGAAATTCATATTACCACCGGTATATATAGCAAAAAGCCTGTCTGTCGGTCTGTTCCCCAAAACGGGTAATTCTAAAGAATTTCTCATTCTATGTTCCCAGTCCGTCGCTCGCGCGTCGCTTTTTACGAAATTTTCACTCGCCCCATTTAAATCTCAGAAAATTTCCACACGGCACGCAAACATGTCCGAGAAAAACTAATTAATTTTGTACAGAAATTGTTGTTTCTACCTCTGATATTTGCATCCTATTTTCAACCAATTGTGACCCTCGTGACGTTGCTTAAATCACGCCTTTCACGATATGTGTCTTTGCTTGACGCATTTTCTCTTTCCTTTTCTAACCTGTTCGTATTGGTGCAAATTGATATTCCTTATTATCGATTATATTTTGGTCCATGTGGACTATCTGGGTTAAATAACCCCGTATCGCACATTCTCGTGAATATTAAGCCCCGGTTTCTCCAAGATTCTTTGAAAACATTAACTATCTGCCAAATTTTCGCCGTCGTGATATTTAAACTACGCGGTGTTCAAAATAATATTAATTCTCAGAGCTTTTAAATAAACCCTGTTTTGTATTTCGTGCTAAAGCATCTGACCGTTTCCAATATCCTTAGAATCGACATGTTTATCTAAACAAATTAAACTGAAATTGCCTTTTAAAATACGCAGGTGTGTTCAAACATCCTACTTCTAACTAACACTTCTAGGATTTGCATTTCATTGGGTTTTTACAAGTTTCTATAGATATTATCTGTTACTAACGATTCAATTAACTTCAATTAAAAATAATACCCTGTAATTTTTAGTGAATCCTAACTAAATATTAGTTATTATCTGTACGTTTTGTTCAATACCGGTTACTTGAAATAGAGTTAATTAAGATATAAATTTTGCACGTAATTTCCATTTGTTTAGGAATAATTACATTACACGCAGAGCTTTTTAATACTGTTTCTTTTGATATAAAGCGTCTCGTACATAATTTAAATTTCTTATGTTTAATGATACGACTGACCTTTTATGCTTCACGGTTTTAATAAAGCGTATTATTTAATAAAATTCCTTATACACGGTGATTAAAATTATTTGATGTGATTATTTAATTTTCTACCCTGGTCTAAATATGAGTAATATATATATATATATATATATATATATATATATGCATATATATAATAGTTATTAAGATGAAATGAAAACCCAACTTTGTATTTAAAGTTGAATTACCATTTCAAATCGAACTAGTAATTGAAAACCACTAAAAGAACGGCTACAGCAGGATTTGAACCTCTGATTTTCCGGATCAGTGCTCTAACCAATTGAGCTATCTAGCCTAATTGTTTAGATGATGTTATACTTAATACTACTGAAGCTTGGCTCTTGTTAACGATTTTCAATTACGTAGTATTAAGTATAACATCATCTAAACAATTAGGCTAGATAGCTCAATTGGTTAGAGCACTGATCCGGAAAATCAGAGGTTGCAGGTTCAAATCCTGCTGTAGCCGTTCTTTTAGTGGTTTTCAATTACTAGTTCGATTTGAAATGGTAATTCAACTTTAAATACAAAGTTTGGTTTTCATTTCATCTTAATAACTATTAATATATATTAAGCATTCATTTGCATTCCAAATGTGGATTATTCTTCTCTATTAATATATATATATATATATATATATATATATATATATAAAGGTTCTTGATAATTCTTGAGCGTAGTTAAATATATATATATATATATATTGCCGTGGTTTCTCCGCTCTAAATTAGTACTCTCTCAAAAAAACATTGGAGCCCCAACGTTGGACCGTCATATTTATGCCGTGGAACTCGTGTAAAAGCCTTACCAATAAAAATATATTTGAAAATTTTATTAAATTTTCAAAACTAGAAAATAGAAAAATTTTCAAAAATTAAATAATTCAAAAATATAATTTCTTACTCGTTTTCCTCTCTTCCTCAGTTGAATTGCCTTCTTCAACTGCTTCCGGCTAGCTCAGTTGGACCTCCTCTTGGATATCTAGATTCACTCTCATATTCTATCATTCACGCACCCTCCTAATAAAACCACAAAATACAACAAACATACAATCTTTTATTTTTCACTATTTACAAATAAAATTAAATATTATCCACATTTCAGTAGTCAAGTTACACCTCAATAAATCCTATTTTGTAATGTCCTGGATTTTAATTTAAATTATCAAACACATAGAATGTACCCGGAGTAAATGGGCCCTGAATAATATTTTATTTCTCATTCCTCTTATATAATTTATTTTAAATCTAAGTAAACTCTGGAGTATGGTGAGCTCATGATAACTCAGTTAATTATGAATAATGTATGCCCTTATACTTTGCATACTCTTACTACAAACAAAAAAAAACACCCATGTACTCTTCACAAATTGGAACTTCCTGATGGAATGTTAATAAGCTTTATATACACCTTCAGATTGCTATTTACATACCATAATAAAGTTAGTTATACATATCATGTTCAATACGCAAAATAATGCACAATACCTTCAAAATCACTCTCATACGTCACTCAATATTCATCGTATCATAGTTTATAACAACACAATTTCAAAGCGTTACCTGGAATTTCTAGAAGATCTACGCTCCGTGGACGATGGTCTTTGTTTTTTTCTCTGCTTTGCAGGCCGCTTCTAGCTATTAGTAGAAGAACCCCATGTACGTTGAACTGCTAGCACTGCCTTAACGGGTATCCAATTTCCAAATCCAAATTAATTATACATCTTTCACAATTATTTACTTTAATCCATGTTACTTAACGTCACAACACGAGCTTGTTAAAAAAATTATAGGTGATACCTCAATTAAAAAATGTAATCTCGGCACACAAACCGCGTACAAAGTATGAGGCTAACACCATGCAATATACTTTAAAATAAATTTTATTCTACTTACAAACTCGTGATAACTTGCATATGTCGTCTGAAGCGATCGAAATCTTAAGGGGCTTCACCATGTTTTCGAAAAGCATTTATACAACTTAGGCCGCCTTTCGTCCGAAATCCCCATCTACAACAACACGTTCTTAAAATTTTGCTTAACCGATTTCTAAGTCCGCGAATTTCAGCGCGTCGTTATGATACTTTTCTGAAAATTAATATACACTATCCTCGTATTTGTGTCGCGTCCAACTAACAATATCGACCAATCGTATATTTACTGACGTCCTACAAGTCCCGCCTATCTCACGCTGTCCCTTGCTTATGCGTTTTCTACGTCTCTTTCCAACCTGGTGTGAGTGGTAGAAAAACGATATTCCGGACCATCTGCTATCTAACCCCACGTGGACTACTTAACTAACCCTCATTAGTATTTACTGCGAATACGTGATGGTTTACCGATATTCTTTGTAACCATTTGCTATCTACGAAAATTATTGTAACCTGACTTTTACAAAACACGCAGGTGTTTAATTTTAAAAGAAACTTTTTAACACAATTCTAAGAGTTGGATTTCAGCGTATTTCAACCCCACCGATATATTTGTGTGTTAGCAATGCCTTCACCTTGATATTATTGATTTTTACACGCTTTTATGCATATTATACGTAAATAACCGTTCAATTAAACTCAATTAAATTAATAAATTAATGGCATTGGCTTCTACCATTTATGTTCTTTACGAACCTAACTAAATTATGGTTCTACAATAGAATGAACGTGTTTTATTTAATAGCTTATGGGCCCAGTTCCAGATTTCGCGTTTTTAAATAAAAAGAATAAGTATAGTACAAGAAAAATGGCCGTAAATTACATTGCTAATGTTCCGAAATTAAAAGGTCGCGAGAATTACGATGATTGGGCATTTGCGGTAGAAAATTTCTTAATACTGGATGGTTTAGCTAAGTGCATAAATGGAAGTGATCCAGATGTAGATAAAGATGTTAAAACCAAGGCGAAATTAATTCTAACGATTGATACATCTCTTTATGTACATATCAAAGAAGCAAAAACAACAAAAGAATTATGGAACAAATTGAAATCGATGTTCGATGATTCCGGTTTTACCAGACGAATTAGTTTACTTCGTGGCTTGATCTCCACTCGTCTTGAAAATTGCGATTCAATGGCGGATTACGTCAACCAAATTGTTGAAACTGGACAGAAATTAAGAGGCACGGGGTTCAATATTGATGATGAGTGGATTGTATCATTGCTTTTAGCAGATTTGCCTGAAAAGTTTTCACCAATGATAATGGCGATTGAGCATTCTGGTATTGCGATAACAGCAGATGCTATTAAAACCAAGTTGATGGACATCGAAGTTGATGTCGGTAAAACAGGTGGTGCTTTTGCTGGAAAAATGACAGGTTGCCATGACAACAAACACAACACAAACAGTAATCCAAAGAAAGCTGTCAGAAAGGATGTTAAATGTTACAGATGTAAACAAAGTGGTCATTTTAAGAATAAATGTCCAATGAATGGCACATCTAACGTGTTTTTGCATAATAAAAATAGTGGTTCTATACCAAAAACGTCTAATGCGTTTAGTGCAGTATTTTTATCAGGACAATTTAATAAAAATGATTGGTATGTTGTTTCTGGAGCAAGTTTTCATTTAACCGCGGAAAGGTGTTGGATGATTAATGTTTCAGAGCGGAAAGATTTGCAGGAAATTATGGTTGCTAATAAAATGAAAATTCCAGTGTCTTGTAAGGATGATATAAATATCACAACTTATGCTAACAATCAAGATTTTGATATAACTGTTACAAATGTTTTGCATGTTCCGGATTTAACAACAAATTTGTTATCAGTAAGTCAGTTAATACGTAATAGTAATAAAGTGAGCTTTGAAGCAAACGGTTGTAAAATTTATAACAAGCTTAACGAACTAGTTGCTACATTACATGTGATATTCCAATGCTCCACCCGAAGGTACTACATTGGCCAGGAAGCGAGTTTTTGTTACCTGGAAAATTTTGAATTTTGCCGAACCCTTGCTGTTCCAAGCAAGGTAGGGATTTTTAACGTGCGTGACAACACACACACGGGACCTCCATTTTACCTCTCATTCGAACGAGGGTGTATTTTTGTGAAAAATGCTCGCCTAACATTTTTCAAGCGGACTGTGTCGGGATTCGAACCCGGGACCTTGGGCATAGTAGTCACGCACATACCACTACGCCACGGAGCCGCCTACTAGTTGCTACATTATAATTTGAATTAGGGCCGCTATACTTGCGGCCACGTCCCCAATGCTCCACCCGGAGGTACTACATTGGCTACTAGTTGCTACAGCGGATTTATGTGCAAATGTGTACAAATTAAATACTAAAAACTTGAAGCAGTTTTTACTAGCTACATCGGCAAATGTTACAGTGGACACATGGCATCGCAGATTTGGACACATAAATTACAGCGATTTAAATAAAATGAAAAGTGGCATAGTAAAAGGAATTGTTTGTACTAGCGAAATAAAACCAGGAAAACACAATTGCATGGTATGTTGTGAAGATAAACAATTCAGGTTGCCATTTCCACGTGAGGGTACAAGAGCTAAAGCTTTATTAGAAACTATTCATGCAGATTTAGCAGGTCCAATGGAACTTAGTTCGATAGGTCGTTCAAAATATTTCCTAACATTTCAGGATGATTTTAGTCGTATGGCTTTTGTCTATTTCTTAAAACTAAGGATGAAGTTTTTAATTACTTCAAAGAATTTAAAAGTTTTGCTGAAAATCAGATTGGTTGCAAAATAAAAATTCTGCAAACGGATAGCGGTGGTGAATTTTGCGGTGAAGTTTTTGAAAAATTCTTACGAACCTGTGGTATTATTCACCAGAAAACTAATCCTTATACTCCAGAACAGAATGGGTTAGCAGAAAGACTAAACCGTAGTTTAGATGAAAAGGCAAGGTGCTTATTATTTGATGCGGATTTAGAAAAAATGTTTTGGGCAGAAGCGGTGAGTACTGCTGTTTATTTGAAAAACAGATCTATAGCATCAGGACTACACGATAGAACTCCATTTGAGGTTTGGACAGGTAGAAAACCGGATGTAAGTCATTTGAAAATATTCAGAAGTACAGTCATGGTACATGTTCCAAAAGCAAGAAGATTAAAGTGGGACAAAAAGGCAAAAAAAAATTGATTTTTGTGGGTGTTGTAATATATAAAGGAACTACCAATTCAGCATAAGTAAAAAAAGGTTTTTTTATTCAATGTTCAAAAACTTGTTAATCAGACATATAAAACATTAACAACTGTTATCCACTTTTTTGTTTTTTAGGTACACAGATAATTATATCAGACTAAAAACATTCCACAGATCACTCATCATTATAGATTAATATAATTGGCAGTAGTCATCTTAGACTCATATTCCAACAGTGGGTTACAGTGACGTTACCAAAGGTTACAGGGTATATGACCCAAGTAATAATTCTGTTACGACTAGCAGAGATATCGTTATTATGGAAAGTGTAAACACCAACGATGTTAGCATTGTGTCCAATGTGGAATCTAAATCAGAGGTAATAGAATCAGTGGGGACTGATTGCTCTAATTCTTAGGATGAAGAAAAGCAATTGTTTTTTGGTAATTTGGAAAAATATGATACTGAATCATTGAAAGAATTAGATGATGAAGATTATATTCCCGATCGGAAAGAAGATGTTGTAGCAGTAATACGAAAAAGTAAAAGGGAACCCAAGCCTATAGTAATGGATGACTTTGTGACTTGTATATGTGCAGATATGAGAAATTTGGATATGGATCCAATAGATGTTTTAGATGTGTTGTCTAGACCAGACAAGGAAATGTGGAAACGAGCAATGTTGGAAGAAATGGAATCATTTAAGGAAAATGATGCATGGGAATTAGAAGATTTACCAGAGAAAGGAACAGTAGTAGAGTGTAAATGGGTGTTCAAAACTAAAATTAATAGTGAAAATGAGGTGAGTTACAGAGCTCGTTTGGTTGCGAAAGGTTATACGCAAAGGCCAGGTATTGATTTTAAAGAAACTTTTTCACCTGTAGTCAGGCACTCAACGTTAAGATTATTAATTGTATTATCAGTTCAATTAGATTTAGATATAACACACTTAGATGTGAAAACTGTTTTTTTGAATGGTTTTTTAGAAAATATTGTTTATATGTAACAACCAGAGGATTTTATTGATGCAGGGAATGAAAGTAAAATTTTAAAATTAAATAGGGCTATTTATGGACTCAAACAGTCATCTAGCGCCTGGAATAAACGAGTTTATGAAACATTAACTAGTCTAAGATACAAAAAATCAAGGTTAGAGCATTGTTTGTATTTTAAAAATGAAAATCATGGAAAGTTGCTAACAGTAGTGGCTTTGTGTGTTGATGATTTTTTTATTTTTTCTAATAACAAAGCTGAAACTGAATTTTAGAAGGTTCAATTAGGTGCAAAATTTAAGATAAAAGATTTAGGTGAGGCTAAACAATGTCTAGGAATGAAGATAAACATTGATAAAGTTACGGGCATTATAACTTTAGATCAGGAGCATTATGTTAATCAATTGCTAAAAAGATTTAATATGCTTGAGTGTAAAACTGCATCAACACCTATAGAAACAAATATGAATTTAGAAACTTCGGTTATTCAAGAGGTTGATGTTCCGTATCAACAGTTGATAGGAGGTTTAATGTATTTGGCGGTTCTGACTAGACCAGATATCGCATATAGTGTTAGTTTTTTTAGTCAATTCAATAATTGTTATAGTAGAACACATTGGGATTATGCAAAAAGAATTTTGAGATATTTACAGTTAACTAAAAGTTATTGTTTGAAATTCGAAAAGGGAAATGCAGAGTTAGAAGGTTTTGTAGATGCCGATTGGGCTAGCAATAGTCATGATAGAAAATCATATACAGGATTTTGTTTTAAACTGTCCGGCGCTGTAATTTCGTGGGAGAGCAATAAACAAAAGACAGTTGCTCTGTCCAGTACTGAGGCTGAATATATGGCCATTTGTGAAGCATCGAAGGAGGCTATCTATTTAAGTAATTTACTCTGTGAATTAACTAAAACTAAACGGTGCATTACATTGTATAATGATAACCAAAGTGCACAAAGATTGTCTATGAATCCAGTATCTCATAAAAGGTCAAAGCACATTGATGTACGCCTTTATTTTATAAGAGAAGCCATTGCTAATGATTTAGTCAAACTTGTATATTTGCAGACAGCTGAGATGCCAGCTGACATACTTACTAAAGCTTTGTGTTCTGTGAAACATAATAAATTTGTAAATAATTTAGGTATTGTATGTTTGCAAAATTTTTTGATATAGTGGGGATGTTGAAATATATCAAAATATTTGCCTTGCCGCACCATCTACCTTTAGTAAGATAAAACGTAGTTAACCTGTAATTAGCTATTAAATAAAAGTCAGTCCGCTTATGGTTCTACAATAGAACGAACGTGTTTTATTTAATATAACAAAGAGTTAGCTTTACCTTATATCTTATAAAAGAATTCATCATGTACTTTAAAAATCAAACTACATGACCTCAAAATTACTAAAGATATTTTTAAAGTAACACAAAATAACATGTGATATTTATATTGGATAGTTAGATATTTTTGACATCATATGTCAATAACAACTTTTTTAGTGTAATCACTACTGTCTGCCTGTGAAACAATTAGGACAAGTAAACTACATAGTCATCTTTAAAATTTTGCAAAATTACATGTTTAGTACGGGATCTTTCTTTTTCTAAGTGAATTTTAAGATAACTAAATCAAGGTAAAATTTCAACCTTCAATCATTCGTAAAACATTTAAATAAATATAACTGGAATTAAAGATTAAATGTCACTCACGTGCCGAGGTACAGTTCAATCAAAAAAATTTGAACCTTTAGACTATAACCATATAACACCAGATGTGGACTATTCCATATACATCTGCAATGCACGCAACAGGAAACATACCATTACAACTGAATTTAACGCTGGAATTATAAAAGATCTTCTGAACACAACATTATCTAACCAAACCAAATTTCCATTAAGTACGTCCTATTATTTTCTTGTATTTTAAATCTCAACTAAATTTTCATTTCAGTAGTATTTATGGTATTGAGGATATTTATGATATTTACGGTATTGCACTACGAAGAAAGCATTAATAAAATTTATCTAATTAATTATACTAACTGTTGTAATGATGGGGGGACTTCTATCTCATCGGCCTGCAGGAATCAACTGAACTCGCTAAAGGTGGAATACAAAATAAAACCATCACCCAACAGCTACCAGGAACCACATTCAGACACGAAGGTTAAATTAAGAATTAAATTAAGAAAGTTAATTAATTAGTCTAAATGTTAAAGATGATATGTATTCCATCTTTTTTATGCACAAAAAAGTAGTGCTTGTAAATGTCTTTCCAATCGAATGTTTTTCAGATATATCAATTATTCATTGTACCTTTTTAAATTCCCGAAAATAACATTTTTTTTTAAGTAGGCTGTGATTAAATCAGATGCAATAACAAATGCTACACATTTAGTTAATGTCAAACGTAGCTGGTGTTTATTGACATTTTGCATGTTGTACACAGTTTTTGGAAAAAAATTTATTAGTACAAAATGCGCAGACAACAAGTTTTCTAATATGCTGGATATGGTTTGTGTATACACACAGATAAAATTTAATGGACGAAAGAAAGTGTGTCCACAATGGAGACAGCCAGATTTTAGGATTTTCAAAAATATCTAAGACCAACTAGGAGAAACATGCTCTTTTCGTCACAAGCAAGATTCTGCAGAATGCCTTAAAATTAGAACTGGTGTAGGCAAATTCGTCATTTGCAGAATTCTTAATGAAGAGAGACTATCCATATCACTTCATGCCAGTATAGAACTTACTGCCTGCTAGACGCATTCTCTTGTTTCTGTCATGCCCAGCACACTGTCGACCTGCTGTTTTTAATCAAAATATTTACAGATTAAGCAACGTTTACAGATAGAAGTGTTTTCAACTTTAGGAATATACATGTGTGGGATTCAGAAAATCCACATTTAGTAACAACGTCATTTCCAACATGAATTTCAAATTAACGTTTGGTGTGGCATTATTGATAATCATTATTGGTCCCCTTTCGAATTACACCCTAATTTAATTGACGAAATATACTTTAATTTTTTGCAAACTCAGTTATCCGAATATTTTGATGACTTTTCTATAATAACAATAATCATTTTATTTCCATAAGAATGTACAGCACATTACGGAATATGTCAATAACAGACTACAACTGAAATTTATAATATAAATACAATGCTGTATAACTAGCAAACAAGAAATTAAAAGTACCAAGTAGCACCAAAAGACATGAATGATGAAGCGTTATAACTTATTGTATACTAAAAACTTTTGGGGGCTATAATAAGTCTTACTTAAAAGAAACTCTTAATTGCTTTCTAAAAATTTGTATATTTTGTGATCTAATTTCTTTAAAAAGATTATTAAAATTTTTAATACCTAGTAACCTAGCGATTGATCTTACAATTCTACGAAGGCACAGAAGGGACATATTATTTAGCAAATTATTTTTGATTTAATTTCGAGATACTATCTTAAAATTAATTATTATTTCCGAGTAACCATCTCGGAATTAAATCGACCGTATTAATTCCGAGATACTATCTCAGAATTAATTATTATTTCCGAGTTACTATCTCGGAATTAAATCACCGCATTAAGTACCAAGTAGCACCAAAAGACATGAATGATGAAGCGTTATAACTTATTGTATACTAAAAACTTTTGGGGGCTATAATAAGTCTTACTTAAAAGAAACTCTTAATTGCTTTCTAAAAATTTGTATATTTTGTGATCTAATTTCTTTAAAAAGATTATTAAAATTTATAATACCTAGTAACCTAGCGATTGATCTTACAATTCTACGAAGGCACAGAAGGGACATATTATTTAGCAAATTATTTTTGATTTAATTTCGAGATACTATCTTAAAATTAATTATTATTTCCGAGTAACCATCTCGGAATTAAATCGACCGTATTAATTCCGAGATACTATCTCAGAATTAATTATTATTTCGAGTTACTATCTCGGAATTAAATCACCGCATTAAGTACCAAGTAGCACCAAAAGACATGAATGATGAAGCGTTATAACTTATTGTATACTAAAAACTTTTGGGGGCTATAATAAGTCTTACTTAAAAGAAACTCTTAATTGCTTTCTAAAATTTGTATATTTTGTGATCTAATTTCTTTAAAAGATTATTAAAATTTTAATACCTAGTAACCTAGCGATTGATCTTACAATTCTCGAAGGCACAGAAGGGACATATTATTTAGCAAATTATTTTTGATTTAATTTCGAGATACTATCTTAAAATTAATTATTATTTCCGAGTAACCATCTCGAATTAAATCGACCGTATTAATTCGAGATACTATCTCAGAATTAATTATTATTTCCGAGTTACTATCTCGGAATTAAATCACCGCATTAAGTACCAAGTAGCACCAAAAGACATGAATGATGAAGCGTTATAACTTATTGTATACTAAAACTTTTGGGGCTATAATAAGTCTTACTTAAAAGAAACTCTTAATTGCTTTCTAAAATTTGTATATTTTGTGATCTAATTTCTTTAAAAGATTATTAAAATTTATAATACCTAGTAACCTAGCGATTGATCTTACAATTCTACGAAGGCACAGAAGGGACATATTATTTAGCAAATTATTTTTGATTTAATTTCGAGATACTATCTTAAAATTAATTATTATTTCCGAGTAACCATCTCGGAATTAAATCGACCGTATTAATTCCGAGATACTATCTCAGAATTAATTATTATTTCCGAGTTACTATCTCGGAATTAAATCACCGCATTAATTCCAAGATATTATCTCAAAACTAATCTTGTGATTGGTTAATAGACAGTGTCAATTGTGAAGAGTGATTTAGTTATAAATCTGAAGTTCCCGTAAGGTATGGTGTAGACAGGCCGTACTGATTGTGAGTGTTAAAAATAGTAATTGCATGTATTATAGACGTTTTTTATAAATCCATACAAACAAGTCGTACTTTAACGTGATGAACGTAGGTGACATATATTAAAGACACCAACGGTGCCCAATAGTCTTTCTTTCAGGTATACAACTAAAATTATATATAAACTACCTCTCTTTCAGCAATGGCGGAGGAATTAGAAGAGTTTTTATTACAGAGAGGGTTGGATGAAGAAAAATTGGACGGAATGAAAATGAAAAGGTGAATTTTATGTCACTGATGTCTTGGTTAATACTTTTAAACAAATAATAGTCGATTTTTTGTATAACTTAATAAAAAACTCCCAACCCTGTTCTTCAAGTAAATTGCGATACATGTTTTATGATGGGGATAACTCTCAGTAATTCAGTCTAAAGCAACCGAGACAAATTATTGCGTAGATTGTTTTAAAAATTGTTAAAAAAGGTTATTAAAAAGTAATCATGCCTGTTGAATGCTTCTGATTGTGCTAGTGATGGATGTAATTTCAGTTTCATGTATGATTTATAGTAGCAATGAAATTGGTAATTTAACACATTAATAATAATTTAGGTGCATACCATACTTTCTATACATGTTAAAGATGTCAAAGTAAGAAATTTTAACTTTTTTTTTGCTGTTGCAGTTTTTCAAAAGTTACTAGTAATAATGATACAGAACATATTGTTTCATAGATTATTCGAGTTTTGTGTGAACCTAAATTAAGGTACTAATTTCAAATAATAATAGTATTGACATTTCTTTCGATAGCAGCCATTCTTATAAAGTGCATAGTTTTAAAACAATCAATGTGGCTCTTTGTTTAAGTTAGGTACCAAAGCTCCAAAAACAACAACTTTATACTTTTGCTGTTGTAGTTGAAAACAGGAGGCATCACAGTGTTAATTATTGTCACAATTACTGACCCATTACTATATTTAAAAAAATGCATTATTTGAAGAACTGGTCTTACACACTAAATTTTTTTTCTAGATTGACGTTGCAGCGATTTTACAAATGAGTGAAGACCAACTGAAAGAATTTATCCGCACGACCGGAGACCGAATTGCAACAATCAACTTTTGTAGAAAACAAACTCGAACCGTGCTTCCCAATACCAAAAACAGACCATTGAGTTTAATTGAAAAACTAAAAAAACGCCAAATCCATAATGTAGAAGTCAGCAGTGCGCATGAAAAAGTAATTAAATCACACAAAGGGCAAGAGAATGCTGTTAAAAAAAAGGCTGCCCTTTTCAAGAACACAGAAAAATCAATATTGGCTGGCTCCTCGACGGAGTTCTCGTTAGACAAAGGAAAGGAGGTGGAAGCTGAGAAGTCACGATGCCCAAAACTGCAAAGAAATAGACATTTTGAGCGAGGTTTTGGAACTCTTCTTTCCGGAAGGAATTTCCCCAGAAGGAAACATTTACTACGTTAATCCCGGCATAGTTGAACCCGATTGAAAACCGACCTGATGGAATGTGAACTCGATCCGAACGTGTTTATACCGAACGTAACCTACCCAATCGTTTGGACCCTCTTTTGATCCTCTGAATTATGTACACAACTTCAGACAAACTATTAGCTCTGGGATAAACATAACTTTTTGCACTGGGCAACCTATTCACAAAGGCACTGAATAATATAACCTAACCTCATTACACGGTGATATTCTCTAAGGTCACCGCTAAAGTCCCGGCGCGATTGATATGAGCCACTACGACAGTTGGCAACATAATAAACACATACATAATATTGTGCAACAAGTTATTACGTCAGAATTGCGTTTGAAATTGTTATCACATACCAAAAATATTATCGTGATAACAGAGGCGCCTAAAGGAAATAGATAAAATGTACTCACGTAAAATGTGGAGCTCTTCACGACCTTGCAGTTATCCTTTCTATTGATCTCGTTGTTGGGAATGGGCCGGCCTTCGGCTCGTCGGAACCAAATTAATTTGTTCCCTCTTCCTTTGTTGTAGCGATACGATAGGAATAAGGTAAGGAGCGATAAAAGGTACGATACAGGAAACCTACATTATCTAAAAGAGAAGACAAGATAAAAAACGACACAGATCAACCTCACTGTTCAACGTTTCGTTGAGTAGTCCCTGACGTGTCGGAAACTGCCACTTACTTTCTCACTCCACGTCTGCGCATTCTCTTGCGCCGACGTAACTGTCTGAAGTGACGGAAATGCACGCACAAGTCTATTTTTTTAAAAATTAGCGCGAATTCAGTCAATATTTAAAATTTAAACCAAAAATGTTTACATAGCCGATTTTCGGCATGTAACAACGGCCAGTAACTAGGATAAGTTAGCAGCTATTATAACTTGATCCACTCTGACCCTTTATGTCGTCAATTTCGATCCGTAAATTCAACTCAGCCCTAGTGCTAAAGTGGGTTGAGCTCAGTGCTTCGATCCAATCGAAAAAGTGTTTATATCGATCATTTCAACCCGCTAACTTTGATCCGGTTGGTTTCGATCGGATCGAACGATTTGAGATAAACATAGTAATTGAAGAATTTTCATATGATCTCCTAGATTTCAAAGAACATACGTTTGATGATAATGTCAGTATTTCAACTTTATTCCATGTAACTAAATTATCAAGTTTGAGATTTCATTTGGCAACAAATAGACGACAGGCTAAGCCAAAGATAAAACTTGCGGCAGAAGAAAAACAGATGAAAAGAAAGAAGAATGTCGATGATTCCAAAATTGATGTTAATCATTTGACCGCCAATTTTGATAAGATCCACAATGTTGATGCTTACTTAAATTTAAGTGAATTTTTTAGTTTTTGCTATTCACCTCTGGCTGTCTAAACTGATGATATTTGTCAAGGTGATGTTGACAGTAGTAGTGAACCAACCGAAACTCAGCCTGCTCAAGCAAGCACGGTTCTAAACTCACTCACAAAGGTAATGATACATCGATGTCAGATTTTCGACGACCTGGCGAACGAATTTTTGATGATAGGGAGTTTCACTTTGTCTTCATTAATAATTGAAATTGAAATTATTGGTTCCAATGGTATGCCTGAAGACGCTGTGGATGGTGGGGGAGTATTGAAGGATGCCCTAAGTGAATATTGGGATACATTCTACAAATTTTGCAATGGAACAAATTTCAAAATTCCTGAGGTAAACCACTTGGTATGAGTGAGGATAAATGGCAGGCAATTGCTAAAATTTTGTTGGTTGGTTATAAACAAACTCGATATTTTCCCAATAAACTACCATGTCCTTTCGTTCATTATGCTTTTTTTAGGGATTATAGCGGCGAGTTGTTGGATTCGTACTTTCTTTATATTTCCATGTATGACGCAGACTTTTTAAAAAATGCTCTTAATAACTTTGATGATGTTGGTAGTGACGAATTAATAGAGGTCATGTGCAATGTGGAGTGTAAATCAATAATTAATAAAACAAATATACGTTCTATATTGCAGGATATTGTGCACACTGAATTTATACAAAAACCCATGTTTATTTTAAAATGTTTTCAAAAAATACTTAACCAAAATGTTATGACTGGAGATGCGTTGGATAGCATTTATGAAGATAGTAAAATCAGCGCCAAAAAAATTACTATGTTAATCGTGCTAGATGGGACGTCTTTTGTAAAAGAAAAAAACTTTAAATTTTGTTAAGCGTTTTTTGAGAGAAGTAGATGATCCTCTACTCGCACGCTTTCTAAGGTTTGTTACAGGGGCCGACATGATTACCTGTAGAAACATCATGGTAGAATTTAATGATCTTCATGGGGCAGTACGACGTCCCCCATCTCACACATGCAATAACATTTTAGTTGTTCTGACAATTTATGACTCCTCCAGGGAATTTAAATTTGAACTATCAAACGTTCTAAATTCAAATATGTGGTCGATGGACATTGTATAGTCAGTATGGATATAAGAACAACACTTTTTGTGAAAAATGACAAAAAATTGTCATTGAAATAATGTACTAGTTTGTAAGGTAAACAACCCGAAATGTTTTATATGCTCTTTATTAGTCTCCATTGTAGAAAACTACAATTTTGTTTTATGTAGAATCTTTATCTTTTTTTTTGTTTGTGTGCAATGCAAGAAGAAAAATTTGTTTTATTTTTGTTTAGTATTTACTTCACAGTTACTTATGACATTTACAACATTGAATGTTTTGTATTATACATATGCATTATTTCCACCTTTAGGTACGCGTCACCACCACACAGCAGTCAACTCATCATTCACATTGCAGAAGCGGTCTTCTGCATTTTATTAATATTACAGGGTACACATAGTCCACATCATGGATCATTTTTATTGAAAGCACTAAGTAAATTTCAGTTTTGCAGATAGCTGTGTTATTGTGTCTTGTTAATGTCAGTTAATGTCAAGTAATTTTAACTAATGTATATGTTGAGTTTTCTGTTCATTAAAGCCTTACTACAGGTTCAATTCATTACAATTTAATGAACAGAACTATTATTACTGGTAAAATGGATCAATGTCTGCGTCCTGAGAAATTTGGCATAGATCCTAACTTACAGACTGCTACCCAAGAATGGAAACACTGGTTTCAAACATTTTAAAACTTAATTGATTCTCTGACTTTTCCAGCAGAAGGTCCCAAGGCAGGTCTTTTAAAACTAAGTATACTCGTAAACTACGTATCTCCGGCTGTATACGAGTACATCTCTGATTGTTCATCTTATGAACTAGCTATAGAAAATTTAACTAAAATATATGTTAAAGAAGTAAATCAGATATACAGTAAACATGTCCTAGCGAACAACGATCTGGTGAAAGCATCGATCAGTACTTGCAAGCATTAAAATCTCTCGCAAAAAACTCTATTTAAATCGGTTACCGCTGAACAATATCAAGACGAATATATTAGAGATGCTTTCATAAAAGGGTTATTTTTGGGTGACATCAGGCAAAGACTTCTAGAAAGCAATACTTTATCTCTTCAACAAGCACTAGATAAAGCAAGATCCCTGGAAACCACTCAAATACAACCAAATCTCTATAAAACATCGCCTATACCCCTACTGTTAACAATGTTTCATTAGAGTCTCAAAACGAAAATTCACAAGTAGGGGCAGTACCGCAACGCTTTGAATCGTCCAAGAGATGCTTTTTTTGTGGCTGTACTAGACACTATAGAAGTATATGCCCCGCTAAAAACTGTCTGTAAATTATGTAATAAAATGGGCCATTAGGGCTAATGTTTGCAAATCTTCAAATGCTAAACTAGTGACTGTGGGAGCTATTTCATCAGCAGTACACGGATCTTATGTTACGGCTGCTATGCACCCAAGCCTAACGAAATCGTCTATTAAGATTAAAGTAAATGGTAAATTTACAGATGCATTGATGGACACTGGTATGTAAAGTGCTTATGAGAATGCATCTAGCAAATATTCAAACTCCGCGTTTTCTTAAAATTACTCAAAAATTTAATAAACGCCAGCCGAAAAGTAGACCGAAAGACGAGCAATTAGTCGTATAATCATTACATAATAGCAAGCACTCTCTTCTGCAATTGTAAGTAACCCTCCTTTGTGTCGGCGTCTTGCAACCATCAACAGGTATAATAAATAAAATGTATGTCAAGCGAAAATCACATGCAGCACCGAAATTAGCATTGAACTCGTGTACAGGATTGTTAAATAATTATTTATGTGCATGTCGAGATGTGCTACACGGTCCTGCAACTGCTATATGTATATGTACGCTCCTAAAAAAAACAGTGTCCACCCACCCAAGTACTGGCCAGAGCGAGGTTGCTTAACTCTGAAAACGTGCGATCTCTAATAGACGCCGCGTTCAGAATAAGAACAGCGCCTCTATCGGGCGGTAGTCCAATGCAAAATTATATATATATTTCATTGTTACTTAATTCAATATATATATATATATATATATATATATATATATATTGCTGTGTATCCTTCTGTGTATGCGGGAACTGGGTCCTTTCAACAAAAAAATTCTAGTCCCACCGATTGGGCGTCATAAACTGCTGTGATCCTCTTTTCGCCTCGGCTGCTCACCTAATTTTATAAACCTCCTCATTCATAAAAAACAACACATTCCTACCACAAACATCAACGTTAACTCTATTTACATCAATATTCAGAATACATTAAAATTTCAAATTAAATTTCAGCATAAAATTCAGTTTTAAAAAGAATTTCAAGATTAATTTTATTATCATTTTAATGTGCATCCAGAATTAAAGTCCTTGTTGGATGCCTACTAATTAATATAACAATATATGCAGACCGAGTCTGAGTATAAAGGAGCATCTACCACCCTTTACGTTAATTAACCAGGTTCGTCTAATTGAGCTCAGAGACATACCCAAATTTTCATCATAATCCCGAACATCAATACTAAATACCCCTTTCTACTTAAACAAGCAAATTTCATCTTAAAATTAAAATTTTATGGTTAGTACAATTTCACTAATGTCCATTTAAAGTAAATCAATTATAAAGTTATTCAACACACAAAAATATCAAAGTTCCAACAAAATAGTATAAATTACCTGAAGGTTACTGCACTCGTAGCTTCAATGTACATCGTCCCTTTTGTTAATCACACCATTCCAACTGGGATATATTTACAGCTTCTGATTCTCAACGCTTTTCAAATTTTCTCCATCACCATTTATTTGAAGTTGTTTCTGGGCTTTTCCGGAACTCATCTGTGTATATCTGACCCTTGTTTTGTGGATCCAGACACATTTATGAACCATTTAATCATTAACACCCCCGAAAAATAGCAAAGAAATTCATACTTCTTTCACCAATATACGCCAAAACTGCCTACTTTTGATGTATTCATTAGTCGTTGTAATTTTTACTATTTGGTACAGTGATACTAAATTTTATTACCTTGTATCTAAATGCACTCAAGTACATTCATGTTAGCACGTAAATAACAAACTGTTTTAAATCACCAAAATATACGAGCAAACTTTAAATTATTCTATCAAACTAAAATGCACTGTTTAACGTATTGAATCAAGTCGCGGATGTAAGAGAGCTTTTAACGCATCGAATAGTCAAAAGTCTCAGAGAGCGAAATTCATATTACCCCCGGTATATATAGCGGATAGCCGGCACGTCGCTTTTGTCCTCAAAACAGACAATTCTAAAGAATTTCACATTCTCGTTTCCCATTCCGTCGCTCGCGCGTCGGTTTTTACGAATTTTGTACTCGCCAGTTGAAAATCTCAGAAATTCTCACACGGCACGCAAAGTCTGGAAATAACTAATTGGCTTTTATACAGAAATCGTTGTTTCTACCTCTGATATTTGCATCCTATTTTCAACCAATTGTGACCCTCGTGACGTTGCTTAAATCACGCCTTTTACTATATGTGTCTTTGCTTGACGCATTTTCTCTTTCCTTTTCTAACCTGTTCGTATTGGTGCAAATTGATATTCCTTATTATCGATTATTTCAGTCCATGTGGACTTGAAATAACCCACCTTTAGCATTTCCCGTAAATTAAGCAACGGTTTCTCCAAGATTCTCTGAACCATTAATTATCTGCAAAATTTACGCCGAATGAGCTTTTTAAACTACGCAGGTGTTCAAACATACTATTAATTCTCAGAGCCTTATTTCGTGGTATTTTAATCTTGGATTTTCACAGACTTTTATGCTTATTATTAATAATGGTTTAATTAACTCCAATTAAAATTGACTTCTATCCTTTCATTTTTAGCGAATACAAATTAAATATTAATTATTATGTGTACACTTTGTTTAATACCGGTTACTTAAAATAGGGTTAATTAATATAAATATTGCACGTAATTTCCATTTGTTTCTTTCTTAGGAATAATTAAATTACACGCAGAGCTTTTTAATACTGTTTCTTTTGATATAAAGCATCTTGTACATGATTTAAATCTTTATTTTTACTGAAACTAATAAATTTTTATGCTTCACGGTTTTAATAACGCGTATTATCTAATAATATTCATTATACACGGTGATTAAAATTATTTGATGTGATTATTTAATTTTCTACCCTGGTCTAAATATGAGTAATATATATATATATATATATATATATATATATATATATATTAAATATATATTTTTTAAATATATATATTTTTAAAAATATATATATTTGAAAAAAATATATATTACAAAATATTTTACATATATATTAGAAAAAATATATATATATATATATATTCTTAAACCTCCCCCCCCCCTTTTTTAGCTTTCCTTATTTTATTTTTTTATATATTTAAACTTTAAACAAAATTTGCTACACGACTTTTGTTGTCGTCCCTAATTTACTATTCAATGTATGACTTCAAATCGAGGTGCTTTAGCAAACGTTTGGTTGGTTCTTTATTTACTAATTACTATATTTTATATGCCTCGACTATTTGAAACTTTAATTTCAGGGTTTTCTCACCTACTCACCGTGAGTTCAATCGTGAGTAGATGTGCACTACCCAACCAAACTGCACCCTCGTTTGTTTTACCACTTTTCAAATGTACTGAATTTACTATGTATGCCAAATTTTAACAGATCAAAGTTACCTGATGCCAAATTAATTTATGTAACTATTTATGACTTTAATTTTGACGTTCTAAGATATTCACGGTACTTACCAGAATTATACCGCGCTGAAGGCCTTCTTTTAACTGCTGGCTCAAGTTCGAAATCACCGTACGCACTTTCACAAAAGATTCTCCAATGTAGTCCGCTTGCGTACTGCCTCCAGGTGTTCTTAAACCAATTTCGTTGACCCAAACCTGAAATAATTTTACCCCAATTTAGAATTTAGCAAAAACCGTTATGTCTACTTCCCCTGCGTTAATTCTTCCTCGTCGTATACTGCTCTCCTGTTCCTCTGCTTCGTACTCCAATTAATCCTCTCTTCGCTCAATCCAAATCAATCCCGCTGTCCTATTACAAATCACTCCTAGTCCTGCTATTCCTTTAATATCCATACGATGTCCTTACTGCCGTTTAATCTGCTCAAATCACTCCAAAAATTATCTATATCGTCGTTGCCTTCTGTATCCACTCAAATCTCCTACTGCCGTTATACCAAATCTATCCAAAACCAACACCAATCTTCCTCAAAACTAAATAATCGTCGCTTTCCCCGTTGCACTAATAACCACTTTCAAATCTTCTTTAAATACTCGTTGCCTTTTCCCGTTGCACTTTTAAACACTTTTAAATCTTTTCTTATTCGTCGCCTATATACTTTCGATGCTTCTTATTACTCACACTTTGACTAAATAATACTCGCTGATACATATAAACTTTTATTTCAATAAATATTTTACAACTTTTAACGCAGGTTTCATAAAACACTTCTTTATCTGAACAATTCGAAAAAGGTAAGCTTCTTATTTATTTTGCTTAGCTATAAGATCAACAACCTTAGCTTACTTGAATTACAATTTTTAAACATACAACATCCAATAACAATTCATCTTTCTTTCCGTGTCCAAAATACCTTCACTACAGTCTTTATAATATTTTTTAATTTCTACTATTGGTCCAAAACACTTCACTAAACTCCAATAAGCTTTTACATTTCGATTCACTTTAAATTTTGATTTACAATTCGTCCAAAAGTTGATTCTATTAAAAGGAAAAGCCAAATTATTTACACACGACCTGGACGCTTTGTTATATTGCAGATATCCATACATGCGTTCGGCTTTCCGACGGCAAATGTACTCTCAACTGGCTCATAAATTATCAACTCAGTATAAAACCTCAAGTACCGTGCATTATATCAACGTCATAAAGTCATGTTATCTACCTTTTGGCACATATGTTTTAAACTGAAATGGTACATACTTTAACGTATGTAAAGTATAGCAAAATTATAGTTTTTAAATTATTAGATCTGAAATATTGATCCTATCGTTTGGCATACACCCCTATTAATACAAATATACCTTTAGAAGCCTTATACCCCCCTACATAATATATATATATATATATATATATATATATATATATATAGAAATTAATAAGATGAAATAATAACTTAGACTTTTTAAGTAAAGCCCAAATGATCATTTCAAATCGAGCTAGTAATTGAAAGAAGGAAAATATAAGGCCTTGGACAGGATTTGAACCTGCATCTCAGTTTTGCCGGAACTGTGCGTTATCCAATTACGCTACCGAGGCCGATGGCTATAATTGGAAAATTTACAAATCTAAATCGTGTACAAGTACCATATATAAACCTAACTTTCAATTACGTTTAGCATTTTTGTCAATCATCTTATTAATTTCAATACGTTAGTATTTATCAACTTACCTTGTGTAAAAAACTACTTATAATATTTATATATATATATATATATATATATATATTTATATATATATATCAGTATTTATTATAGACACAAACGGCGCCTCATACATATTGTGTATTAAACAACAATATATTTATATAATATGCAGTATGCAACCATTCCCACTCTTGTCTAAACACAACCAGCCACAGTACTGGCTCTTTAGTTTGTTTATTCAAACACCCACAGATGGCTCAGGTAGAATGACGTTTTACATTATCCATATGCTCTAATACATTTTTCGAAATCAATTAATTACTTGTTTTCGAACAGAGATAACAAAATGCGACGAGACAAAAGCAGTTACTTCATTGTTATGTAACTATCCTAAATTTCCGGTAAGGAATCCTGTTTCTGATTTATACGGACGGACATGCATTATGTGTGTCGATCGACTATAAATGACAAAATTCTTTGAGAAATTACAAAAATAAATTTTTTTTCAAAATTTCAAGACAATCACAATAGTTTGTTTCTTTTAATTAAGCTGAAAATGTAATCTCAAGATTTCGACGACGAATGGAAAAATAATTTTATACTCAGGTTATAATTTATTTTAAATAGAAGTGCTTTATTGTAGTAAATATTACGGTTTCAATTAAAGAAGTCCTCCATCATGGCAACCGTATTGGCCACACTGTCAACTAAATTCTCAAGCACATCATGTATCTTTGTAAGGCGTTCGCATTACTTCCGATATAAATCATTTAAGGAATGAAAAAAGCGTGCTAGTTTAATTCTTTTGCTTTTAAAAATATAGTTTAAATTAGGGTAGTTTAATCAAAACAATAAAATAAATTTTCTTAAAATAAATTGGGACACTTGATACAACGCCAAGATAACGTATTAGTCATTTAGTAGGATAAACGCTACAACAGTGAAAACTGCATACACATATAAACCGCTAAAATAAAAGATTTCATAAAAATGCAGTGTATTATTCATTAACAAATACATGGAGATATGTAATACGCGAATGCTAAATATGTGATACTAAAAATTACTATTAAAATAAAACGCGGGGCGAGAAAGATTTTGAGTCCTTGGAAGCGTCTTTTTAAAAAGCTCTATTCAAGAAAACAACCATCAATATTAATTCAATTATTTCAATTACCAACACCCTTGTTTTATTCACAAACAACTTGAACACACATTTTTTAAGTACAATAAACTTAATTGAATTATTTCAAGTTACTATCTTCAGTAATTAATAATTAATTGTGAGTAGTTTAAACTCTTATAATGTGAAGGTTGTGAGATTCGAAGACTAACTGAATAGAAGAGCTTCCTACATTTAATAGAAAGCCTCTGTTCTCTGATCGTTCTTGTGGGAAACTGCAAAATCGCTTTTTATTGTGTTTCTTGTCTTTATTTCTAGGTAATTACAAATAAATCTCCTTGAAACAGTTCATTGTTCGTTATCTAATTCTATCAACTTGCGTCTTTACCTTACATTCCATTAAAACAATGAATCATTCTAGTTCTCTAAAATAATTATTACATTCATTTTTAAATACACATTATTATAAGGGATATGTAACTCCACCTATTTTATTTACAAAATTATTATGACTATATAATGTAGTTAGTTTAGGATAATTGTCAATAACAAAATAATATTAGAATAGTCAGAGTGATAGTTGTATGTATAATATTATTAAATGTTATATTCAATTAATTCATATTCTTTTGAGGGGTTCAGGTGCCTAGATAGGATACAACAAAAATTAAAGATAGATTACTTAATTTTTAAAATTAATTGCGCTAAGGAATCAACTGTTGCTGCTTTAATCTTATTTCTAGTGTACATTTGGAGTACTGAGTACACAACTATTAACAATATTAAACTTATCAATACAATTGTCCAGACACTAATATTATCGTAGTGCAACTTTAGCACTTTTAAAGTACTTAAATATTCTTTGTAGTTGTCTATTAATTTCATTGCGTGGTTGAGATTGAATAAATCCAGATTATCTAGTTACATCGAATTCTGGATAATTTCGTTATCTTCGGTTGAGTTTGGGAAGTTGTAGTTTGGGAAGGTTTTGCAAATTTTTTCGTTACTGTTGGGTTTTGATACACTCGGATGATTCCATTTCTTAATTTTATGTAGCAATCTTCCTTGATGGCGATGACTTTTCTTCCAATTAAGGCTAGACTGTTTTCGCCTTGGCGATTGCTATCACTTATTGCAAAAACAGTCCAATCCACTTTCTATCCGTAACCTTTTGAACCGTCATTTCTGTAATCTGTACTGATTTTGGCATACCGTTTTCGTATTGATTAGAGAACCGAAATAATCGTACTTCGCAAAGATTAACTGCTTCAATGATTGCTGTTTGATTGATTGACATTAAGTGTTTGCCGGGTGCCACATCCTTGCATTTTTCATTTGTGAATCCATACCTAAATTCATTTAAGGAAAGGAACTTGCTTTTAGGGATAATAATTTGGTACTGACTATTAACTTTCATAGAGAAAGCAAATTAATGGTAATCATTTTAAGTGTTAATTTCTACCATTGGCATTTCTATCAGAAATATAGCTTTATTTTTATTTACAAAGCCCTTTATCATGGTTATTTTTCAAACACAAGTATGTTAGATTCTGTTACTTCAAAATGTAGTTTGCTATGGGTTATAGACGATTTGATTCCTATTAATTCTTTCAATATATCAAGCGGTTCGATAATACTAGCATGCGAAGTATTTAATTCAGGAAAGGCTACAACTTTTTCCAACGCGGTTAAAATCTGCTGAATTACAGTGAAGAGGAATATTTTTTGGTTAAGCATAGTGTTAAAAGTTATTAAATTACGTATTCCCAATATTGTGGGTTGCATACTACTTTCAAGAGCTAATATTTTATTTATATACTACCCTGGTTATTCACTAATAGTAGTAGGATAAGGCCGGTCTGACTTGAAAACAGTGTATGCATATGTTTTTTCATGTAACATACGCGTGCACCGTTTTGAAGCCAGACCAGCCTTATATACTTTCAATGTAAAATACATGTGAACACGTTTTGAAGTCAGACCAGCTTTATATTACTTTTAATGGAACATACATGTGTGACTTCAAAACACACGTATGCTACATTGAAAAATATAAGTGCAGAGAAAATGTGGAGCTGTTTTGAATTCGGTTTTCTAGCGAGAAATTATAAAGTAGGTCAGATGCAAAATATCGCATTCAAGTCAATTCTGTTTAATTAAAGTGGATTCTGATTTATGTTTTTTACTTTTGTTTAGAGGCTGCAAATACACAAACGTGTCCACACACACGTATGCAACATTGAAAAAATGTAGATGCGTGCAGAAAAAAATGTGGAGCTGTATTGAATTCTAGCGAGAAGTTATAAAGTAGATCAGATGAAAAATATGCTAAGGCCGGTTTGAATTCAAAGTGCGACCACTCTGCAAATACACATGAGCCGGTTTCAATTCAAAATCTGCGTTCACTCTTGTGAGAGGTTGAAAAGTAGGTTAGCAAAGTACGCAGATGGTGGTAATCTGCTATATAAAGAGATTGCTCCTAATATTAATTTAATTAGTCGAAGTTTACTGCATATTTACATACCTACATATACAAACATGTATATAATTGATATTCAGGGATTTAAATACAAGAAAAACGAGTTTGTGTGCAAAGAAATTGCGGTTTTGGACTTGTTGGAAAGTGTTGTTTGGCATCAAATTTTTAAACTGCCAATGCAGTCTAGTTGTTTGAGCCAAGATCATATAAAACATAACGACTGGGTGACAAGGAATATTCATGGTCTTTCTTGGGATGAATCTTCAATGGCTGGAATGGTGTCATCATATATACCGCTATATTTGAAGCAAATTATCCGACCCGGTGAAGAAGTATTTATGAAGGGTCTAGAAAAGAAGAAATTGATTGAAACCTATCTAATGCAAAACGTTGTAACTGATATGCTTGCACTAGGTTGTCTTAAGCTATCAGAGTTAAAAATCAACAATCGTTTAATATATAACATCCATTGTTGTAGACAGCAATAATAATCTGCAATGTGCAAAACAAAATACCTTTTTATTAAAAGAATGGTTTGATAATAATAAAAAACAATAGAAAGATTGTGTCTGTATTATTTATTTTAATATCATTTTACAATGCTAGCCTTATTAACTATTATTATTATAACAACTTCTAGCAAACAGCTTTTTAAAGATATTTATTAATTTCTCTAATCTCATAAGCACCTTCAGGTATTTCTATGAATTCTCCGTTAGATCCATAATAAAATTTATTATTTATTCTTTTTTCTATGTTTGGAATTGTGTTATAAGACTCAAAATTTGTTAATCCTAATACGTACTCCGAATCATTATCCAAGTTTATAAGCGGATTAAAGTTGCTTGTTAAAACTGAAGTGTTTCCCGTTAGAGTAAAAGTGTACGACATGACAACTTCGTACGCAGTTCTATGTACTACTTAGAAATTGTAAGCATAAATGGCCGCAAAACACAGTACCGTACGATTGTTCTTGGTTAATGTTATAAAGAATTTTACATTTACCCCCGCTATTCAAATAACTTATCAACTTTGTTGGCGGTCGCAGGTTTCCGTAGTTGTCATAGTAAATAACGCTACTACCGTACTTTTTATAAGAGGTCCAATGCGTGACTAAACCTTCTATTCCATCTAAATTAATTATACAACATTCTTTTAAATTAACTTTCTTGAGAAGATTGTTTCTCATGAATACTCCACGGAAATATGGTACTTTTAATTGCTTAACAAACTCTATTAATTCTATATTGCTTAGTGCTCGATTAGGTGAAATCGAGTTGCGTTCCTTTGAGGTTTTGCAGGGGCTAAAAAAAGACCAAAACCTTTTTTATAAGGTTTGATGTACATGCCGTTTCCGACTGTAATGTCCTCCATTGCCTTGTTATGACGTTGTTTTTCCGCTAGTTGTTCCTTAGCTATTTTAGTATCTGAAACTGCTTTTGCAACAGCAGCTGCACCTCCAGTAAGAGTACCAAGGGCGCTTAGGCCTGCAGAAATTGGTATTAGTGGTAGAAAACCCCGTTTTAGGAATTGATATAATACGAGCTGATTTAATATGTTTCTTTTGTTTTGCTGTATTGGCGGCCTTAATTGCTATGTTGATTGCATCCATAATATTAGATCCTTTAATCCTTTTTAAAGCTGTACGTGCTTGTTTGATAATACTTTTAATACCTAGCGTACTTCTTATTTTACGTTTCTTTATCAGTTTTCTTATTTTATTGATTTTTTTTTTGTTCTCAGCGATGCACATGCACCAATACCAAGTTTTACTTTAGCTTTTATTGCGGTAGCTACTCCAAATGCTGCTGCTTTTTCACCTAAAGACGAGTCACCAGAATTTAGTCTTTCTGTAGCTAACTGAACTAACTTCGAATCTGCTTGATGGCGTTTAGATAGATCCTTTTCTTTGGAGTATGCAAAATCGTGCTCCTTACAAGCCTCGCCTAACTTATTTATTCCCTTGTCTCCCCGAGCTAACCGTTTGATTAGTTTTGTACCCGGATTGCAAAATTTGTAACCCGGAATATGCGTTTCAAATAGTAAATTGTTAATTACAGTATTTAACAGTTCGTTTCCAGTAGTTTTAGAATTATTATAGGTAATCATTAGCGGACAACTGTCCTCTCAAGCTGTGCAGTAAATAAATAAATTATTGTGAATTAATGATTCTTTATATACTCGCCGTTTCTTATATATAATTCCACTTCTTTACAATCGAATTTAGTACTTGCAAACATGCGTGTTGTGAAACAATCAACATCTTTAACCATAAACAATAATGACATTGACGTGCAATCCTTAGCTAAAAAAAACATAGCGTTCTTCTGCCTTCATCTATTCGACGTCTAGTTGTTGGTCCATCAAATTGCGGTAAAACCAACGTTATGATTGGGTTGATAGAACATCCTAATGGTTTAAAGTTTGAAAACGTATATGTTTATTCTAAATCACTTTATCAACCAAAGTATCGATACCTTGAAAGTCTACTGCGACCAATAAAAGGGATCAAATATTATACATTTTCCAGTTCTGATAATATTATATCACCATCTGATTCTCGAAATAATTCTATTTGTTTTTGAATATGTAGCTTGCGATAAACAAGGTATCATTAGGGAATACTTTAGTATGGGGCGTCATAAACAAGTAGACAGCTTTTACCGTTGTGAAAGTTATACTGGTATACCTAAGCACTTACTACGCGATAATGCTAATCTTTTAGTTTTATTTAAACAAGATGATTTAAACTTAAAACACATATATGACGATCACGTCAATACTGACATGAAGTATGATAAATTCCGTGAAATATGTGCTGTTTGTTGGCAAGACAAATACGGTTTCTTAGTTGTAGACAAGGATAGTGATCCAGGTTAAGGAAGGTACCGAATAGGTTTTGATCACTTCATAGATATTTAAACCTTGAGAGACGCAAGTATCATTAGTATTCAAAAAATTTTTTATTACAATAAACTTTTTACGCAATGAACAAGGAGGCGCTAAAACTTAAAAAAATTTTAAGTAAGAAAAGAAATATTGTACAAAACAAATTACGCCAGTTAAAATATAGTAAAGTCGTCCAAATAGAATCAATCTTACCCAAAACATCGCAATTAGAAACTATTACTAATAAACTGGATGGGGAAAGTGTGGTAAAGAAAGAAAAATTTAAAGAAGAAACTATTCATAGTTTTCTGTTGAACTATTTATGTATTCAGTCTCACAAACTTTGCTTAGATGCTGAATCTGTCATATATATATATATATATATATATATATATATATATATATATATATATATATATATAGGTCGAATCTTTATATAACGAACGTGTGTAATTAGCGACGTTGATGGTAGTATTTCGTGGGATTGTCGTTCGTAACCAAAAAATAACTATTATGAAATAATCATTTATTGTGAAATCTACGTTTCGACTTATATAAAGTCTTTATCAAGATCTAAAATTTAAAAATTATGAGTGAAAACACAGTCATTAACCTAATTAAAATTAAGAAACTTACACACAATTTGATGTTAATACATGTCTTTTACATTATAATTTTTAGTAGAAACGGATTTTGCTAAAATTTCAGAAATGAATTTTGATAGTTGTTCTGTGGCAGAATTATTTGTAGCAACAATAGGACGGTATGGATTATTAATTTTATGAATTTTGAATTTGCTGAACAAATTAATAATTTTCAATTACCAAATGACTACATACTTATAAGTTTAGACGTTCAATCACTATATACAAATATATCTAAAGAACTAGTTATAAGCAACATTAGTAAAATATGGGACAAAATTGAACCAAATTGTAAATTTTCTAAGATAATATTTTTAGAAATAATTGAATTTTTATTTGATAATTGTTATTTTTCTTTTAATAATAAATTTTACACACAGATTTTTGGATGCCCCATGGGATCGAATCTAAGTCCCATCTTAGCACAGATAGTAATGGACGAATTATTAGAAATAGTTATTCTACAACTACCATTTGACCTACCTTTTATAAAAAAATTTGTAGACGATTTAGTGACAGCTATTCCAAATAACAAAATCAATGAAACTTTAGAAATTTTCAATAGTTATAACAGCCATATTAAATTTACAATAGAAACTGAATCTAATAGATCGATACCATTTTTAGATACATTATTAATTAGAAACGCCCAAAATAAAATTATTTTAGATTGGTACCAGAAACCTACACACTCAAATAGGTATTTAAATTATTTTTCCTACCACCCTTTCAAAACAAAAATAAATTTTATTCTTGCATTGAATAATAGAATTAAAAAGATATCACATCCTAATTTTTATAATAAAATATCCAAAAGCTAAAACATATTTTAATAACTAACAATTATCCACCTTCATTAATAACGAAATTATTATATAATCCCCAAATAAATATAAATACAAACCATAACACTAATAATAATAACAATATTAATCCCGAAAGTAACCATATACACAAAACACTACCACACATCGAACACCTAACTCAAAATTAATTCAAGTCTTTAAGAATAATAATTTTAAATTTGCTAAAAGAAATATATTAACAATAAATACTCTTTTCTCAAAATTAAAAGATAAAACTCCAAAACTCCAACAAAGAAACATTGTATATCAAATTAACTGTTTAGATTGCGATAATTTATACATTGGCCAAACCTCACAATGCCTAAGTCAACGTATAACACAACATAAAAGTGACATTAAAGTCAAACCAAATTCCTGTGCTTTATTGCCACATTTAATTACTTCTAATCACAAAATGGATTTTGAAAATCCTCAAATTTTAGAATTTGAAAAAAATAAACAGAAAAGATTCTTCTTAGAAATGTGTCATATCTTTCGAAATCAAAATGCAATAAATAAAAGAACTGATATTAATGGCTTAAGTTCGATTTATACCTATCTACTTAATTTTAGAGCAATAGTTGATAAATAGTTAATGCAAGAATTGTTAGTACATAAACACATAACTCAAGTAACACTAACATGTATATATTCACTCATTCTCTCTCTTCTTTCTCTTTCTCTATCTCTAACACACACACACACACACACACATACATACACACACTCACTCACGCACTCACACATGCACGCACACACACTCACGAACGCATACACATGCACTCACACACATGCATACACACAACACAAGCAAACATGCGCACAAACACTCCTACTAACAGAAATTCGCAGGCACACATACAAAATCATACAATCCATCAATTTAGAAACAAAAATTTTTTTGACATTTTTATACTTTTACAAATTATACAATTTTACAACTTCAAAAAGCATTAAAATCTAAAACTTTTATATAGAAAATCCATTCATTTAGATGTCAATTTTATATTTTCTCAATTTGTAAGTTTTATTTATTTTATGTAAACTTTAGCCTAGTTAACATTATTTTAGAAAAGCCTGTGATCAAGGATAAAATAAAATCCGAAAATTTAGGAATTTAAAAAGAGTTTACTTTTAAATCCTACCAGCTGACCTTAAACCCATCATTCAAGAATATTGATTATACTCATTGCAAGGTCATTATTCAAACACATTAATATATATATATATATATATATATATATATATATATATCTGTACTAACAAAAGTATTTAATACAATACAAAAAAGATCGAGACTTCTAAATTAGGTCTTATAGATATTGACCAATGCATGTCTATAATAGATTTAATTAATTAACAAACGGAATTTCTTTATATCCCAATTATTTGTGTTTAATTATTTATTTAATTAAATTTGATATGCGTATATCTGTATTATATTTATGATACATTAAGGTTATTTATTGATTTGTTATTTTGTACTGTTGTTAAGTGTGATGTATAATAAAGAATATTTACATCAATAAATCATTATTAATTTTTTGTTTGGTCCCATCAATAAATTTATCTAAAAACTTATTTTCAAAACTCAACAATATGTATGAAACAGGTTGAATTAAAATTCATTTATTTACCATATATGCTTAAATGAATTTTAATTTTACCTGTTTCATACATATTGTTGAGTTTTGAAAATAAGTTTTTAGGTAAATCTTAGTGTCAGTATTTTGAATTTCGCGCTATTAGCTCTTGTTTTCAGCGGTTGTCCCTAGAGGCGCCACCGGTTTTAACCGCCATTGTTGTCCCCACTTTTTTACATTGGATT
Source organism: Platerodrilus igneus (assembly GCA_036346225.1). NCBI lineage: Eukaryota > Metazoa > Arthropoda > Insecta > Coleoptera > Lycidae > Platerodrilus > Platerodrilus igneus. Next base: position 1,426,385 of record JARFIW010001266.1, read on the forward strand.
GATGACTCTCTTACTGTATGTTCTCTATGAACTGGGCCCATAAGCTATTAAATAAAACACGTTCGTTCTATTGTAGAACCATAAGCGGACTGACTTTTATTTAATAGCTAATTACAGGTTAACTACGTTTTATCTTACTAAAGGTAGATGGCGCGGCAAGGTAAATATTTTGATATATTTCAACATGTTGAATGATACAATTTTATAAGTCGTTAAATAATCAAATTTTTTTGTAAAGAGGACGTAGTACTACAGATGACTATAATTAAAATATGAATTATTAAGAAAGCATAAACTTTATAGTAAATTTATGTAGAAATATTCAATTTGGAGATCTTTATGTTTTTTAAAGACAGAACCATACTAATTTCTTTTTATGTAAATTTTTGTTGAAAAAGTTAATGTTAAAACAAACCAAGAGAATTTAATCGAATAGAATCTATTGTTGCTTAACTCTTTTATTATTAAAAATTCAAGTGAAATTTATAGAATCTTAATAAGCAAAAGGTTAGCTGTGTCCTATGATAACAAATACCTTGGGTGTATATATTCTTGGAACTTAAATTAAATTATATTATTTTTGATGAATATTTTTTAGGACACAAACGGTGTCCATGTTGTGCATTTGTTTGTTCACAGGTTAAGTCGAGACATCTGTAAAACATCTGGCAATAGATATTTTGGTAAGTGCTTTGCAAGGTTGATATACAGGATTTGTGGCTAAATAAGCGGTGTAGATTTAAGGTTTCCGCATTCCCCTAATACAAGTACATGTATCTTTGTATGTTGTTGTATTGAAAAATACGGTGGCACTCTTTATCTATATTTTTGGTCAACAGACAACCCATGACCCAAGCTCATGATCTACCCAGAGCTAACACTCTACTAGCCGTTTATCTCTAAAGAGTTTTTCTTTTCCTCAAGCCGTTTCCATCCAACTTTACCTTGGGCTTCCATCATTAATAAGAAATTCTCGAACTAGTGATATCAGGTAAGGGTTTATGATATATGGTGGTCCAATTTGCTATCTGATATTCACGAGGGATTGTTAGAACATTTCAATCCACTTTAACTAAACACAATTGACTTGAATGCGATATTTTGCATCTGACTTACTTTATAACTTCTCGCTAGAAAACCGAATTCAAAACAGCTTCACATTTTCTCTGCACTTACATTTTTCAACGTAGCATACGTGTGTTTTGAAGTCACACACGTATGTTCCATTGAAAGTAATATAAAGCCGGTCTGACTTCAAAACATGTCCACACTTATTTTACATTGAAAGTATGTAAGGCCGGTCTGGCTATAAAACGGTGCATGCGTATGTTACATGGAAAAACATACGCGTACACCGTTTTGAAGTCAGACCGGCCTTACCACACTACTACTAATTTTCGGGGGGTATTATTAAATTTTACTATTGTAGATTGAAATAAAGAATTGCAAGACCAATAGCTGTAGTTGTTTATAATAATCATAGTATTTAAGTACATTTATTTTTTTCGTCATTAGTTTTTCCATCTTGGGACTGGTTGAATGCGTACCTCCATCGATTTCTATTTTGAGCTAGCCAGCATATTTTTCCGAAACTCCCAACTTTTCAGGGCGATGGTTTTATCTTCTTCTGAATATTCTCTATTCTTGAGCTCTGCAAATCTTTGCTACGTACATTGCCGAAGCCTACAAAAAAACCAAAAGTAAGTGATGACCGGGCTCAATCGGGGAGTATTTCCACTACAAAATAAAGAGAGACCTGAAGTGAAAAACCATACTCGCCCTCATTCATAACTCATAACAAAACATCAAAAAAACTTATAATTAAACAAAATATATTACAGGAGCACAGTAGAACTCAAAAATGCATACTCAATAGCTACAATGTACATCTAAAAGCAAAACCCAAAAGAAAGCATTTTTTTTTACAATAGCGAGCTGCAGTTTTTAGGTCGCACCCCCATCTTAATTACAAAAAAAAAACCAACAGCACAACTCTAAAAACCACAGCTCCAAGTGATCATATTAAGCCTAGAAACAAATACCTACAAATAAATGACTACAGTGGTCCCCGTAAATACACCATGAATAATCCATATACATAATCATAATCATTTATTAGTCACAATACTACAATGTGTGATAGGTCTATAAGTACATTTTACAGAAAATCTTGAACTGCATAGTAGCAATTGTTCACTAGCATATTTCTAAGCTTAACTTTAAACATTTTATAAGTATGAGCATTCTTAATGTCAATGTGTACTTTATTGTAAACCTTCATAGCCAAACACACAAAGCTCTTATCCGTAAGGGCCAATCGGTGTTGAGGAATTACAAAATTTCCACCGAACCTTGTATTAAGACCATGAATTGAGAAGTTTGTAGAAAAATAAAAGCAGGTTCTTACGTACATAAATAGCAACGGAGTAAATATATAGGCAAGGTAAGGACATTATGCCCAATTGTCGAAAAATGGGCTTGCATGTGTCAAACCTATTGGCATTAACCATGCATCTTAGGATTTGTTTCTAGATAGAAAAAATACGTGTTGCGTAAGGAGAATTTCCCCAAAGCATAATGCCGTATAACAACCTAGAGTGTACTTCTGCAAAATAGAAACACTTTAAAGTGTGAAAATCTAAGACTGCTTTTAAAAACCTGATTTGAAAGCATACTGAGCTAAGTGTTTTAAAAAGCTTAGTATAATGATTTTCCCATCTCAATGAGCTATCTACATAAACTCCCAAACATTGTGATGTAGAAACTAGTGCAAGTGTATTGTTGTTGACCTGCAATTGCATCTGATCCTCACGAAAAATTTTGCCAGCATAAAAAAAGTATAAAAACCTCTTTTCAGAATTGAGATAAAGTTTGTTAGCACAGAACCATTCGAAAAGTGGCTCAAGAATCTCTTTCGCATGTTGTAGAACATCGTGAAGTGGGTTTTCGAATTGTAAATTGGTAATTCCTACCTAAAAAAAAAAAACATTTATTGTTTTCACAATGCAAAGCCACAAAAAGTAATACTGACATTCCTTCAAGAGTTTCCAAAAAAAAGTCCTTGGGACACTTGCATATTTATTATTCTGTGAACGAATATTGTAATGTCCTCTATACAAAATAGCTTTTATTTTAACTAATTGTGTATGTATGCCATGTAGTTTTAAAATAAAATCAGAAAAAAATTACTAAAAGTATTAAAAAGTATTAAGTTTAGTCTTCTGTTGGATTTGGAACTCACACCTTCACACTAATTGTGCAAATGTGACTCTTTGCTTAGTTTGTAGCATAAACAAATTCTAAAATTAATCACTGAGTAAACACGATGTCTTACTTTTAATAGGGGGGTCTTAAAATACTAACAGAAATGATAATTTGATATAGCCAAATTTTATACGTATATTGAAATCAAATATTATTGTCATATAAGAAAAAAATAAATATTAACAGAAAGCGTTTTCTAGCTTGTTCAGTTAGATATTTAAATAATTTTAGTAAACTTAGTAAAGCACAAACGTAGATCAGTTTATTTTTACTGATACCAGATCTGATATAGATTTACAATCTTTAAATACATAATTAACCAGTTAAATTTATAATTCTTGTTCAAAAATAACTGATTGTATTTCGGAAAACAAGTAATAAATAACATATTATCGTTAAGCTTCAATTTCCAGAAAAACATTAGCATTTAAATTTATATCAAGATCTAAGAAACAATTAAACGTGTTCAACAATTCACAATTCCATAGATGAGTAATTTAAATTTTTCCAATCACGGGAAACAAACAAAGCGCTTGTCGCTCAATAAAAAGTAGACTTGACAGCTAAAAGCAAAAGTCGCCTTCAAAATTACCAATAACATCCAACATCCATCAACGAACGAACTCATCATACTTAGGTAGTTATGGGAATTTTACATGAAGCAAAACCAGAACTTAAGTTGTTTTTTTGTTAATTTTAATTCTAAAGTAGTTGTTAAATCATGTTATAAATTTGTTGTTAGACTTCTTGTTTTTTCTATTTTATCTTTGTTGTATCTTTATTTTATCTTTGTAGCGCATTGTTGAATCAACCAGATCGCTGAAGGTGCTGAAAGGTTAAGGTGGATCAAGTGCGACGCAAAGATCTCCGACATTCAAAACTTTCCACACCTTAACTGCATGGAGTTCTATCAGCGAATGTACGGGAGGGGTCAGAGTAGTCTGTTGCAGAATTCGTAGCTTTGCGCATGATTTGAACGTAAACGGAAAATACGATACAATTATATTCAACCACGTAAATCGATTTATTTTGAATTTCGTTAGATGTGTTTCTTATCTACGCTAACGAGAATTAAAATACTGACTAAATGTGTTTGGTTCCATTTATTTGACTTATATAAAAAAATTTTAAACAAATAGAATAATATCACTATACAAGGTGAATACAGAAATTATTGTAGCTTATTCATAATTTTATAAAATGTTTGGGTTTCGGAAAATTAGAACGCTTCGCAAGATTGAGTTGATGGGGTGGACAACGAACATGGTTCAAAAAGTCGCGATTTTCATTAGTAAGATTAACAACTGCTTTATACAGTAGGACGTGAACACCGTTCTCTCCTCTGCTCAATCACAATTGCTCCATCGTAGTCTTGTCCAACCAAATTTTTTGTATCCACATCATGTTTAAATGCATCCATCTAAACTTCAACGTATTCTGCCGCTGTGCGATTTCCTGTGCTCAAAAATTCCAAAAAATTTTCTTTTACCAAAACACCATTATTTCCTGAAAGATCCAAATACAGATCACCAAAGCGATTTGATCAGTTTTTGAAATGTACGTTGTACTGTCTACAATAACCGTCCAAAACTCTACTTTTTTATTTCAATGAGAATGGAGGTTCGTGTTGAATCGGCCAAAGGTTTACCTTGCTCCTCCATGATTGTCGAACTCAAACATTTAATTTTTTTATTCAATTCAATGTGCAGCTGCAACTGTGGTACATAATTAGATAGAAATTTTATAAATGTTAAGTACATTCCTGTCCCTTCCAGATGTATCGTTAGAGTGACCTCTTAGTGGCAACGTTACCAATGTAATTGTCCTAATTAGATCGAATTGTAAGTCTAAAATATCTTCTGTTCTGTTATTTTCATCCAATTATAATTTGTCAATGAAGAGTCTACAGATTGTTTCTAGATATGTCCACATTCCGGAATAAGCCGAAATATGAAATCTAATTTGAGTGTGCTCCTCTATTCTAGTGCATAGATTTTGCTCAAATTGTTCTTTAAATCGAAATACTTGTTCATTGGTCTTTGCGTAATTCATTCCTCTTGGTTGACACGCACCAAATTTTACAATCAACAATTTTTCATTTGAAGTAGGTTCCCTTCCTGTGTATAAACTTAAATCAGAAAGGTAATCAATCATCAGTCGCAGAAGCTTTTATGGTGATGATGTCATTTTTATTATTGTCAACTTCCTTGATGTCTGTTCGCTTAAAATCCGTTTCTGTGGAGGTAGTTTGTTGAGCATTTGGTTCTGGAGTAGCAGTAGCATCCGGTTTACAAAATGGCATTTTGTACAAAGACTTCATTTCTAAACTTTGATTAGAACTTACACTACTTTGTTTGAAGACGTACCTCAAAAAAATGTGACAGTTTTCTAGAAAGCATAAATAATGTTCATGCAGTAAATAATGGTGCGTGCGGTTTCTTTAGATTTAAAGGTATAATAAATATAACTAGATAATCATTTCACTCAAAATTTGTGGAAATTTTATAATTTATTGGAGTAGCAAACAATTACAAATGTTGCAAAATGTGGTGGCGGCGGAAGAATATATTACACCCTATTTATATGTTTTGCGTACTAACTATGCGTTTCTGTTCTGCAGTGTCTCCGAGAGACTAAAATCCCACGGTATCAGTTACGGTTTAAATAAATATTAAATTAAGTAACTATGACATAGTACCATTATTTTCTTTATTTGCGCTCTTGTCCCTGGAATTGGCTGCCTACTAAATATTTTGACGAATTGTTTTAGTGATCTTCATTCAGTCAACTTTCAGTTGAGATTCCTATTGTTACATGAAAGCAATAAAAATTAAACCAATTTTTTTCTGTGACGTGGAAAAAATTTGACATCTCATACTTCTTGACAGGTAACAAGATGTCACTTTTTATGAAATTACTTTTTTCTCTGGGAAAAAAATGAGTACTTTTTTTTCCCGGGTAAGTAAAAACACTAAGATATTTAGCCAGGCGCAACACTTGTGTGGAAGTGAAGCACAAACTATCCATTTCTGATTTCTGAATATTCAAAACCGATATAAACAACTTAAGTAAGCAATTTTTAAAACCAGTCGCAGAATTTAATTTACAGATATTTGATTACTTGTTTGAAACTTTAAATTTGACATCATCATCATTAGGTCTTCAGTCTTGGAACTGGTTAGAGGCGTACTATCATTGTTTCCTATTCTGAACTAACCTACAGATTTCCCTGAAATTTGCACAGTCTGAATCTATCACTATTTGATCTAGGTCTACGTCTACCTCTTTTTTCCTATCTCTGCTTGTATCAAATTTGACATCGATTGATTTTTTGACTTTAATATATTGTAATATTTTTTTCACTATTAAATCATCGTTTTGCATGTCACAGAAAAAAAAATGTATTATACACGGTTAAAAATGTAAGATTTTAGCTCTCTGTGTTTTGTCTCCTTTAGCTTCGCGTCGGGAAACAAACACCTCGAGCTAAAATTTAGTACTTTTTACCCTTGTATAATAAATAACTACCACGATGCAACGGTGTTCAACAATAGTAGGGTTAGAGCACGTTTTGAAGATAGGTTTCCAAATTCGCTGCTTCTAGGTATTTCTAATGCTTATAACTTTGATTATAATATATACTTTATAGGAGATGGTGGTTATCCTTTACGGCTATACTTTTTTACACCACTCCTAAACCCTACCCCAAGAGCCCAGCAATTATATAACGAGTCTCATATTAGAACCAGAAACGTAGTTGAACGATTATTGGGAGTATCGAAGCGACGTTTTCCTGTGCTAGCATATGGTATGCGAATTCAATTAGATACTGTCTTGACAGTTATCATTGCTACTGAAGTTCTATATAACATTGCTCTACGATGGGCAAATTCCAAATATTCCAGAAAACAAAAACAAGATGCCAATCAATGCAACCTGAAATGATTTTATTAATAACTACTTTTAACATTTGGAAATTGTGGAATTCTTGTTTTAATAAATTATCTAATCTTAAACTCTCTAGTTTTAACTTTCTTTCTTACTCTCAAAAGCTTTTAATGACTTCTGCCTAGTTACTTCCATTTCTGCAATGGTTAAGCGATACTTCAACAATTTATTATATTCTCGCCAATATGAGATGACGTGAGTACGCTGAGAGCAGCTCTTCGTGGACTACAATCATATTCTCGCTTTTGCTTCTCACGAGCTGATAGCTATAAAATTTCAGAGTTAAAATATGATTAATATGATTACTGAAATACACTTATGGTAAAGTTATCTGAAATAGTAGCAGTATGTAACAATGAGAGGCGGCTCCGTGGCATAGTGGTATGTGTGTGACTACTACGCCCAAGGTCCCGGGTTCGATTCCCGACATGGTCCGCTTGAAAATTGTTAGGCGAGCATTTTTCACAAAAATACACCCTCGTTCGGATGAGATGTAAAATGGAGGTCCCGTGTGTGTGTTGTCACGCACGTTAAAAATCCCTACCTTGCTTGGTACAGCAAGGGTTCGGCAAAATTCCAAATTTTCCAGGTAAAAAAACTCGCTTTCTGGCCAATGTAGTACCTTCGGGTGGAGCATTGGAAAATTACATGTAAAGTATGTAACAATGAGGGCGTCGCCGTGGATCAATGTAGTAAGCGTAAGACTGCGGATTCCAAGATGCTGGGTTCGAATCCCGAAGCGGCCGACTGCTTGAAAAATGGCAGGTGAACATTTTTCACAAAAATTACACCCTCATTCGGATGAGAGGTTAAATGGGGGTCCCGTGTGTGTGTTGTCACGCACGTTAAAGATCCCTACCTTGCCTGGAACGGCAAGGGTTCGGCAAAATTCTAAATTGCCAGGCAACAAAAAACTCGCCTCCTGGCCAATGTAGTACCTTCGGGTGGAGCATTGGAAAATCACATGTAGAGTATGTAACAATCTATCTTTAGGTTGGCTGAGTTCTGCCCGATAATATTTTTTCCATGGGATTCGTTCTATATCCGACGGCTCTGGTTGAGAATCATAGATTAATTCAACATCAGATAAATTGAGCTGATCAATGTCTACATTATCTTCCAAAATCTACAACAAATGCAATGTTATTCATAAACCTTTACAAAGCATATGAGGCATACATTTGTGTCTTCTACTGCATCACTGTCAAACATATTATTTATCCCATTTACAGTCTTTTTATCTAATATACCAAGCATCAGATCGGTGTTGCTATTTGTACTAGTGGCTTTTACCTTGCCTCCACCAATTAAATACAGTTCTTTCTTCTCTTCGCCTACAATTTTCCTGGTGCTTTTACACTAGTTTAGAAAGAATCTTAGTAGTGATTCAGCATTACGAGCTTGTGAATTAAGACATTGTGTATTAAATTCCTTGGCAATAATTATTCAATAACGATGTTTTTACTCAATAGTTACTGCATCAGTTTTCATATTAAGTACGTTTTGTTGTACTTGTTTACCAATTGCAAAACTAAATTCTTTTCATCCATGGAATAATTTGCTGTACGAGCTCTTTTCTTACTATCCATATGTGAACCTACACAAAATGATTTAAATGAAACAACCCAATGCATAGCTGAGTAATATATACTTACTCATAATTAAAGTCTCTTTTAGCGTCTAAATAAAAAAGTATGTGGAAAAATTCCAATAATAATATAATAATACTCCGATAATAACGAAGAGTAAAGAGGCGGTAAAAAAAGTTGTCGGCTGGACAAAGTAAGGTTATGGGCTTGGGCCAAAAACTATACTATGATAAAAATTACGCAGTTGCCAAGTTTCAACCAGTATTAACTAACACAGGATTAAATTAATGCCGTGAAAACAAAATAACACTAATGCCCTCGACACACTGCCGATATTAATGACAATTACTTGAAAAATGAGCATTTGTTTATAGTATGTCACGTAGCAATTAAATGCAATGTTCATTTAAGAAGCCATTTAAAAAGTAATGGTAATTAGATTCCGATGTTGTTTAAAATAGACAATCGCCGGTGTTCGTTTGTCATCGCCATTAAAAGATGCCTAACACGTTATACAGCTGTTTTCGTTGTTTACGCGGTAACATGTTAGAGGTTATGCTTTTGTTTAAACTAAACTTTGTATTAGCCTTAAAAAGTAGTTTTATAAAGGTTTTAAGAAATGTGTAATACTTCAAAAAAACTAAAGTGGAGCTTGGATTTGGAGACTGCGCTCATTGATTTATGGGAGGAAAAAATCGTAGATTTACGCAGACAAAAGCGAAATGCACATGTATATAGTGAAATTTCCCAGATATTAAACCAACAAGGTCTAACTGATCGCTTAATAACTGGAAGTGATATTAAAATTAAGTTAAGCAATTTAACTCAAAGATACCGGTAAGCTTTCACGAAACTGATTTTTTTTTATTGTTTACTGTCTAAATTAGAGCTGAAAAGAAACTAATCGGTCCATCAGGCGGTTCTAGATCTCAATGGAAGTTTTATGATTTGGTGAACAGAATACTGGGAAGTTTACCATGCAACAATCTCTCATTGATGGAAGAATCACTATCATTAGGTAAGTAAAGTTATGGGAACTTCGTTTGTTTATATTACGAAACTACGATTATAGAAACAACAGCAGAACCATTACTGGATGATCAGAACACAGGATATGAGGGAGATTTAAATGAAACAGAAACACAGGTAGTTCACATGTTTTAATCAATATATATTCATTTATAATTTTTTTTAGTTGGAATCGAGAGAAGTGTATTTGTCCACATCCTCACCAGGTGAAACTTCTTCCTTGAGTTGCTCTGCTACACCATCATGCAGTTCCACCTTTTCCATGGGGCCTTCTGTAACTTCAAAGAATAGATTATTAAAACGTAAGGCACAGGAGGAATTGGATAGACAGCTGCTTAATGAAATTAAAAGGGCCAATGACCTGACTGAGCAGGAGTTGAAAGACAATAAGGAAATGCATTTGGCTCAGTTTCAATGTTTAACGGCAATAAAAAAAAGTGCCGAAGCATTATTATTGTTAACTAAAAATAAAGACTGAACAATAAAATATGAGTTTTTCTGAAACTTACTAAAATGATCAGAAATAGCATTTCGAATTTGTGTTGCAATAGTATTGCCATTGCCAATGGTGGTTGTAAATCTGGGTTGACTGTTTAAATCTTTTAAATTATCTAGCCAATGATCAGGCACCCCGTCATTATAACTGTTACAAAAATTGCTTAGAATACAGCATGCTTTAATAACTAATGGTACATTGTCTATATATATGCACTTCTAAACCTTTTAACATTCTTCGAAAACGAGCCTTTAATCGTCCAAAAGCATTTTCAACCACTCGTCGGCATTTTGATAACTGGTAATTAAAAACTTTTTGTTTATGTGGTTGATCTGTTCTAAAAGGAAATGGTTTCATCATAAATTTAGAAAGTTGAAATGCTGAGTCTCCAATTAAAAGGACAGGTACACTTGCACTTCCAATATTTTTAGCATTGTTGGTATATATAGGATTTGTCGCGTGTTCTTGTTTAATTGCAGAACATTCGAAAATATGAGAATCGTTATTACGCCCAGGAGATCCTACGTTTATGTATGTAAAATTACATCTGTAATATAACTTTATTGCATTATATAATATGCAAGTTATTAAACTTACTTATGATCTGATATAGCTAGAAGTACTACCGAATACCAACCTTTGTAATTATAATAATCTACTGCTAGTTCTTTGGGTGGTTAGATCTCAATATGACAGCCATCTTAAATACAAATTTTGTCCCTATTATTTTCGAAATTCACCACTTACCAATAGCACCGATACATTGAGGAAACCCTAATGTTTCAAATCCTGCAACGATTTCTTTCAATTTTAAGTTGGTCAAAGGATATCCAGATAAATATCTGCTTTGCAGTTTTGTTATTACAGCCTCACAGAAATCACGAACTATTTCTCCAACTGTTGTTCTACAAACACCAAATAAATTAGCAGTGGTTCTATATTCAGCTGACGAACCTAATGCATAAAGAGCAATTGCGATTTTCTTTTTTAATGGTATAGCAGGCCGAAAGTTAGTGTCTTTTCGGATAATGTCATGTAACAGTTTAACTAATTTATTAAAGCCACTGCGATGGACACGAAAATTTTCTTTGAACATATCATCAGTGTATGTGGGCACCTCTTCTTCCCAAAAAACACTTTTTCTTTCCTGAAAACAAGTAAGTATAATTTGAATTATTTTCTGTAATCATTTACAAGCTTCCAAATTCGTCTATTCAGCATGTTTTTTTTAAACTTCCTTCTCTTCCGTCGCAAAATCTGTAATTTGCTGTTTGCAATTGTGGTCTCCAACATCATATATACTTCAAGCAACTTAAATATGTTATAAATTGCTAGTTCGTACATCGTACACTGCATATAACCATCGCAAAAAACAACGACAAATTAAAATATCGGGTTATGTTCATGTGGCAGTTGCAGTGATTGAAGCACCTGAAACGGGGGTTTCAAATCTCTTTATATGTGTCACCCTGCATTACTAATAGCCATTCCAATAAATTGTCAATTTACTGAAATGGTCATTAAGATTTCGGTGTGTCGAAGGTGTAACACTAACTTCTTGTTAGTTAAGTTGAGTTTAAATATGATGCGGTGCAAACGAACATTAGTGTTAGATTTTATGAATGAACAATGGAAATGATGAGAGTGACTCCCAGATGTGAAGTTTTAAATACAACTAAATGACTAATATTAAATATCCAATTCTGTCACTTGTCCTCATCACCCTCAACCCCTACTTTTCGTCAGAGCTTCATCAAGACAAAGCACAACGAACAAATAAAAACCCCGTTCAAGTATTCTCTGAATTTAGTGTTAGGGACGTAACCTAAAAGGAAAGAAGGTGCATTTCAAAAAAAAACAGCAACAACAAATTTACTGGGTTCGTATTCATGTGATTACTACCAGGGGTCCGTTAGAGTCAGGGCCTGTCGGTGCATTGAACCGACTTGCCCTACGTTAAAAACGCTTCAGAATAGTAGTCATTTAGGCTACAATGTAACATGTAGCCATTCAGCAAAATGCACTCTCACTCTATTATGATTTGGGAATCTATGCCGGGTAGAGAAGTCATTTCCACAGCGTACACTATCCGAGAAATAGTAATTTTATAAGAGACAACTACAAATACATAACCAAAATCAAAGATTTATTACCACTTGAAGTTTTAGGTTAAACTTCCCAGATCCCTAATACAATTAATTATGTTACATACTTACTATGATATTATATGTGGCAGAAATAATAATAAAACTATGAAAATATATCACTTATTACAAGTAGTTAAAATCGTAATATACTATATTATCTAATAAAAAGTAAAAATATTAATTATTACACAAATGCAAACTATAAAGACGCTATAAAGTTATGTAAGGATACTTGAAGCTAAACAAATAGTTCCGATCCAATGACCTCTACGATATATTATCATTACAGAGCCATCCAAGTGGATTGTGGTAAAACTAAAATGAGCCAGCAGAAGATTCTTAAGGAGTTGTACACACTGCGAGGGTCGCTACCAGAAAATTGTTCTTGTGCGGCCGAATTAACATCCGCGCACGCTCAATAACCGGTAGCGCGTAGTTGTTAATGTGCATATTACGACGTTTATGACTATTAAACCTGTAGCCAATCAACTTGTAGCATTGACAGCGGAAATGTTTAAAAACTAATGACATAAAATTAATAGATTTAGGTATATTACAAACAATAATAAATTATAGAGTCAGTGCTAAACATCTATTATAAAGAAATGGATAAACATACAAAAATTCATATTCATCAGGAAAGTGACGACAAATAGAAGACAATAAAGGACGTATAATTAAAGTCACAAATATTGCTTTCAAATAGACGTGCTTAAGTGGTTCGATGATGAGCTAGACAAGTTTCTACTCATAAATGAACGTCATTATGACGATCGTGTGCATTCTGAAATGTGTTTCCTTTAAAGAAGTTCGCACAAACTAATTTTTTAAAATTTATTGCTACAGTCAAAGAAAGAAAAGGACGAGAATCAGCGAAGGACGACTTACCCGAATTACTGCAACAAAAGGGTAAACAGAAAGAGAGAGAAGGACACGCTAACCTTGTAAAAAAATGGGGGCCGGGGGTGTCAATCAAAGCGACAGCAATGAGTCAACAGTCCGCAGCAAGGTATAAAAATACAAAAATAAAATAAAGAAAAAAGAATAATTAGGAAATAATTAACATACGAACAAAAATATTATATTTATCCATATACAGACATGTATATCTACGATGGTCTACCTAACTTATTTACTAGTACTACAGTACAGGTGACGAGCTCGCCTCCCAGGAATCTATTTAACATTCGAAAAGGTAGAAAAGTGTATGTAATAGCACCATCACCAAATATCTACACAACTAATATATCGGAGGAATACAGTTAGCTAAGTTATCCATCGTTATAAATCAACAGTGTCTAAAGCACACGCTCATATAATTATCGTAATAGCTATATAATAAAAGTAAGCTAACCATAACGTAACCTAGCAAAGCAATCATTTGATACAAATTGATACTGTATTACTCTTTAAATAATACAAATAAATAACATGTATAATGTAAACTAGCAAATCAGTTGCTTTATAAAATTATCTTGAACGCTGTATTTTAAAACAGGTTTGGTAAGTGAGCCTAATATTTTTCCGCTTCAAAACATGGTGACTGCTCATAAACAGGTTGACATAAAATATAGGTTTACAGTACAAGTGTCGCTAACCGTTTGCAAACTGTTGAGTCTGCTACACGAAACCAATGTTTAAATAATATAAATATTAACAATACTCATATAATAATCTATAGGAACACTGTGGCACGATTTAAATAAAATTAAATAAAAACCCTTAACCACAAAAAATATTTAAATTACTAGATACGTATTTCGACCACTATGTGGTCATCATCAGTAGGGGGAAAAAAAAAAATTAGCTGTATAATTTACTATATTGTTGCTTTAAACACTATCGAGGATATTCTTCTCAACCAATGAGAAAGCAAGATTAAACTGGTTCCGCTTCAGTAGATTTAGAATTAGTATAAATTAGGTAGTTTTAAGTTATAATGTCACAATTCACTTGTTTGTTGTTGAGAACACCAGCCTGCGGGTGAGGAGAATATCCTCGATAGTGTTTAAAGCAACAATATAGTAAATTATACAGCTAATTTTTTTTTTTCCCCCTACTGATGATGACCACATAGTGGTCGAAATACGTATCTAGTAATTTAAATATTTTTTGTGGTTAAGGGTTTTTATTTAATTTTATTTAATACTCATATTCCTCAAAGTATCAGAATTCGATAATGTAACTATAAAAATATTGCATGTTGAAAAATAGGATTACCGACTAATAAAAATCGATTTTCTAACCTTTTATAGTATATCATAAATATAAGTTTTTTTTATATAACTTCCAACTTCAGATTAAAGTTTAAATCGCTTGCCGTTTATATCACTATTAGCTAGGAATATAATGTAGCGGGTTACTATTAAGGCGTTCACGAATTTAAAACAAGTAATAACAAAGTTCTTAATTACTTACTGTTCACAAGTCTAATTAACAGTATATGCCTTATTTATAGATGTTTTCAGTCCAATTAACGATGAAGCACTATCACACTAATGCTATTTACAAGCACTAATATCTTCTTAAACTAAATCTTTAAGCATAAGTCTTCTTAACAACACCAACACTACTATAATTTATATATTACCTTTTTGTCTATTTATGTAAAGATGGTGGTACAATATGCACGTTCAAATAACACAAATTTATATTTACTATAAGACCTTCAAAACGTAATGACCAACTAACTATACACAATATGATTTATATACGACATTTGGATATAGACTAACCGATCTACACTCATCACCGATCTTATATATACCCTAAAATTAAATAGATGATTCATAGACTGGTGTTTGCTCGAATGTTCGAGATTTCTGTAAAATACACTTCGCTTATGCAACTTGCTTGTTTGACGGGTTGCCTAACAGTTCGTAAAAATAATATGAACAAGATTTCTGTCATGAGGCATGGCAATAGTGCGGATTGGGTTGTAAGATTTAACCACTTCTTAAGAGCTCATTACAGTAGCGGCCATCTTGAAACTTCTAAAGGTCCAAATTGCTTTCCTATTAGGCACTCAAATTAAAAACGGTTTTAATAAAAGTTACTTATAATATAATTGTCTATGTGGGAACGTCATTTAAGATTTTTTAACTGAAAAAAAAATTGTTGTGCTAGTAATAAAGTGATTTGAACAAAACCAGTAACTTTCCCGAATGTGTGAATAATTTTTATGAATTTTCATCAAAATTGCATACTACAATTCAGTTTATTTATCGAATAAATCAAATATTAGTATTTTTTTAAAAAATGCACCTGCAATGCGCTGCTGTGGAAAAATTCAGAACTTCCATGTCACACACTATGGTAAAACAGAAATGGTTTGAATACATGCTACATAAAACAAAACACAACAAACATCTATTGAGATCAAACTATCCTTATGAGAGTTTTCGGCTTTAGTCGTAATTGCTCGCAAATCTATTTATAACTTTCATTATGGATATTATTTAGCGTCTCAGTAATTATAGAAATGTTGTTGTTCTTCATAAACCTTGGATTTATATAAATTTTTATTGGATTTCCTATTTAGTGAAGTAGGTAATTGGTATTCCCCCAGTTTGAGTAGTGTAAGACTTGTAAAAAAGAATAGAAACAGAATTGTTTAATTTTTATGCTCACAAGTTCAATTAATGTTTTGGGATAAATTAAAAAAGCCTCCAGTAATATTTCGCTCATATTTAGGCTTGTGTAGTAATAAGAAATTAGAATTTACAAACCATATTTAGTTAAGTATTTTTACCCTCAAACTTCTGTAATACATGTAAAATGTACTTTTGTTCATTATGGTACAAATTCACCATTCACAAACTTCCATACGCAATTGCGATGGAACAAAATTTGACAAGCTGCATGCAAAACGTAAATAAATAAAAGCAAAACAAACTTTGTACTACTTAAAAATGCAAGACATGCATTTTTATTCTACTAGAGGAAAATTTACTGTATCCGATTCAGTACACCTTGTTTATTATTTCGTCGTTAGAAAATGATAAAGGAAACGAAGATGTGATAAGAAAAGAAACCAAACCAATATTTGTAGCTTTTCACAACCTGTAATCAAAACCCACTTGACACTTTACCTAATCATTTTTTATTACAGATACGTTTAAACCATTATTCTGTTTTATTTATTTATTGGCCAATTAATTAATGTAACAGCTTTGTCAATTGCATATTAGAAATTATAAAATAACTGTGTGATGCAAACGTAGGAATGTTAAATCTTGTAATTTCTAGTTTCCTAATAATTTTTTTATATTAGATATCGGAATTTCAAAGGTTTTTACTGGTTATAAATGTTAAAGAATATGTATAATTAAAATATCTGTGAGGTTTATAAATACACAGTAAGTTCCACAACACTGCCTATATGTGCCTATATGTGCTCCCTGGCACTTCATAAATCAAGTAGGCGGAGTATTAAACTTCATATCCCTTTCTATTGAATATCTACATCTCGACATTTCGTCCCGCCCTATGCTACCTCACCCCAACCCGCGCCTTTACACGCGGATGGTAGGAAACCTGCTGTGATGAGCTCTTAAAGAAGAAAAAATCCATACATTAAGTGATAAGTGTTGAATTGCACTCCTTTTCTTCAAGGAGTTGTGTACACGTTAATAAATAAATATAACTGCTTAGAAGGAATTATCCTATTACATTTACATCAAGTAGTGCTCGGTTAAAGAATTAAATGTCAACATATCTATCCGAAACTTAAAGAATTGAAATATCGCGGTGAATGGCGGTCAACAACAAAAATGGACAGTAGTATCAAGATAAATATATCTCCATCACACGAGAAATCATTTGACGATGTAGATTTCAAAGAGGAACTTGTTACTTTTGAAGAGGAATCACTCTTACTGTTCGATTCCAAACCTATCGTGTCATCAACTAGCAAATACTTATGAACTTACTAATGTTTCAGAGTCCTTCAATAAACGGTGAAATTCAAGAGGGATGCCTAAGTGCAGCTTCAAGCCACACCGAAATAATACAAAACACATACGTTTAAATACTAGCCTACGTTGATGTAATACATGTAGATATAACACATGAACTAAAAGCAGACTTATTCAGTATATGACAAAGCATAGATGTTCTAATCCATTTTCATCTGAAATGGAGAATTTAGAGAACTATAAAAGCACACTTATCCGTGATAAACCATTTTCATGTATCATCTGTGATTTCAAAATATCTCTAAGGGGCAACCTAAAAATGCATATGAGATTTCACACTGTTGAAAGCGATTTTCATGCATGTTTTGTAATTATAAAGCATCTAAAATGAGCCATCTAGAAAAACATTTAAGAACACATACTGGTGATAAACCATATTCATGTACGGTTTGTAATTACAAAACGTCCAAAATGAGCAATCTAAAAAGACATATAACAACACATACTGGTTATAAGCCATATTCATGTATGGTTTGTGATTTCGAAACATCTGTAAAGCGCAATCTGAAAATGCATATGAGAACACACACCGGAGATAAACCATTCACATGTATGGTTTGTAATTATAAAGCATATCAAATGAGCACTCTAAAAAGACATATGAGAACACATACTGGTGATAAACCTTATTCATGTATGGTTTGTAATTATAAAGCATATCAAATGAGCAATCTAAAAAGACATATGAGAACACATATTGGCGATAAACCTTATTCATGTATGGTTTGTAATTATAAAGCATATCAAATGAGCAATCTAAAAACACATATGAGAACACATATTGGCGATAAACCATTTTCATGTACGTTTTGTAATTACAAAGCATACCAAATGAGCAGGCTAAAAAGACATATGAGAACACATACTGGTTATAAGCCATATTCATGTATGGTTTGTAATTACAAAGCATCTGAAAAGAGTAATTTAGTGAACCATATAAGAACACATACTGGTGATAAACCATATTCATGTACACTTTGTAATTATAAAGCATCCGAAATGGGCAGCCTAAAAAGACATATGAGAGCACACACTGGTGATAAACCATATTCATGTACGGTTTGTAATTACAAAGCATCCGAAATGGGCAGTCTAAAAAGGCATACGAGAACACATGCTGGTGATTAATCATTTTCATGTATGGTTTGTGATTTTAAAATATCTGTAACGGACAAACTGAAAATGCATGTGAGAACACACCGGTGATAGACCATTTTTATGTATGATTTGCAATTATAAAGCATCGGATATGAGCAGTCTAAAACGTCATGTGAGAACACATACAGGTAATAAACCATTTTCATTTACACTTTGTAATTACAAAGCGTCTCAAATGAACCTTTATAGAAAGACATATGAGAACACAGACCGGTTATAAACCATATTGATGTGTGATTTGTAATTATAAAGCATCTCAAATCGGCAGTCTAAACAGCTATATGAGAAAACATACCGTGGATAATCAATTTACATGTATGGTTTGTAATTAAAAAGCATCTCAAATGAGCACCCTAAGAAGACATACAGGAACACGTACTGGTGATAAACCATTTTTGTGTATGATTTCTGATTTCAAAACATCTCGGAGAGTCAGATTAATAGCACATATGAGTATACATACAAGTGTTTAACCGTGTGCATGTACGGCTGGTAATTAAGAAGCATCTCCGTTAGACAATTTAAAAACGCAAATGAAGACACCTACTGGTGATCAATCAATTCATCTATTCTTGTGGTTTCATAACATTTAGTGACGGATTTATGTTCCAATTCGGGCCCAACGATGCGATGCCAATGTAGCAAATTCCATTCTTTTTTTATAATACAGGGGGCCTTAATTTTATGTCATTAAATTTAGGAGGTGATAGAGATTGATTAGCTAAACAAAAAACCTATAAGGCATTTTACTCTTGGGCCGTTTTTTAAATTAAATGTATTACCTAAGCACGTAGGTGAAACACAGAGCACTTACACGCAGTTACATCTAAGCCCGGTTACGAGTTATGTAATGAAAAAGTACATTCAACTTAAAGTAGGATATCGTATTCTGCATAAACGCTGAGTTGCTGTAAACGCATCAGGAATGTCAGGAAGAAAATACAGTCGACCAGATCAGCATTATAGAATATTATTTTTTGTTGTGATTATTATCCAAACATGCGAATTTTAGAAAAAAATTTTAACTTTCTTCAGTAGCAGCTAAAGTATATTGAGATATTGCGTTTGGCAGCGCAAACCGCATACATACACAAACCGCTAAAATAAACAATTTCATAAAAATACAGTGTATTATTCATTAACAAATACATGGAGATATGTAATACACGAATGCTAAATGTGTGATACTAAAAATTACCAATAAAATTAAACGCGAGGCAGGAAAGATTTTGGGTCCTTGGAAGCGTCTTTTTAAAAAGCTCTATTCAAGAAATACAACCATCAATATTACTTCAACCTACCCCAACCTTGTTTTTTCACAAACAAATTGAACACATATTTTTTAAGCACAATAAACTGAATTCAATAATACAAGTTACTATCTTCAGTAATTAATAATTAATTGTCAATAGCTTAAACTCTTACAATGTGAAAATTATGAGATTCGAAGACTAACTGACTAGAAGAGCTTCCTACATTTAATATGAAACCTCTGTTCTCAGATCGTTGTTGTGGGAAACTGCAGAATCGCTTTTTATTCTGTTTCTTTTCTTTATTATTGTTTTTATTGTGTTTATTATAAATAAGTTTATTTGGTAGCAGTTCAATGTTCCTTATAGTATTGTATCAACTTGTGCTTGTGTTAAAAAGCGATTGTCTCCTATTCTACACCTAGTATGAACTCGGTCGACGCTTTTTACATTTATTAATACAATGTATCATTCTATTTCTATAAAATAATTATTACATTTAATTTTTAATACATATTAGTATAGGGGATATCACGATGGCGTACAAGGTCCAGGAGGAGAAAAATATTAACATGTCGAGATTAAACTCGACACGTCGTGTTTAAACTCGACATGACAAGATTAAACTCGACGTGTCGAGTTTAATCTCGACATGTCGAGATTAAACTCGACACGTCGAGTTTAAACTCGTCATGTCGAGTTTAAACACGACGTGTAGAGTTTAAACTCGACATGTTGAGATTAAACTCGACATGTCGAGATTAAACTCGACGTGTCGAGTTTAATCTCGACTTGTCAGCTTTTAGTTCAACAGTTCTTAGTTACATTCAGAAGACATTTAGTTGTTTAAACATCACTTCGAGTGCAGCAAAAATAAAAAGTTGTTCAAGGTCGATTATATAATGAGTATTGTAGTTGCATATACAATACTCATTATTATTTGTCAGTTTGAATTAGGCATGGACTTCACATTGGAACGGTTTCTAAGGGAAAATGGAGTTGAAAGTAAAATAATAAACGACATGAAAAAAGAAAAGGTATGTATTACTTTGTATGAGTATTAGTAAGTAGAAATGAAACATTAGCCAAAGAAAGCTTATTTGGGTATCAAATCTTATTTTATTATAGCTAATTTCGCTTATTTAAGAATGTTTAGGTGGTGCAATCTAATGATAACTGACCTTAGTTAGAGGTATTTGTTAATGTAGAGAATGTGTGTAATAAGATCAGGGTAGTGTCCATTAAAGTACCTTGTAAATCAACTAAATCTCACAAAGTAAAGATATCGTTCAATTGCAAATGTTTGTATTTTAAGCAATTATTATAATGTGAAACTACAATTATTTTGTTTTGGTTTCTATCATCTAAGGAATTCGCAAAAATGACCTAATTATGTTTTACGTGCTAAAATAATATATTTGTAAACGATTAAGTCAGGATTTTGAAATATTTTTGCCTTATCATTTAAATGTGTCTAGTTGCAAATACTTGAATAGATCATATCATTACGCATTTACAAAGTGCTGATATTCAGTCTCCACATATCTTGATTTGTCATTTAACATATTTTGAAACTGTTATTCATCTCACTTAATCGGAGTGTAAATATTGTTATTATATAATCAAAGTTGCTTAAAGAATTGATCAGACAACTCATGTTTCCTAATAAGCAATAAATATTGTGAATGCTGTAAAATATTATTTTCTCATAAAACTATATCCAATATAAGTTTTTTACTTCTTTTCGTAAGTTCACAAAACCCTTTTGTATTTATGACCACGTTGAATACATCAAGGTTGAACAATTGCATTGAACACTGCTTCCAAACATCCTTAAAATTAGCCTACTTTATTTTGATATAATATAAACATAGTTAACATGTAAAAATTTTTTAGCCAAACATAGAATATATTTCAAAATTAAAAGTTGATGATTTGAAGTCTTTCGGACTAAAACTTGGAGATGCATACGCCACGATTACGTTTTGGAAAAATAAAGGAGAGTCTAAAAGAAGTTTAATGGAAAGATTAAAACAGAAACTCGTTGAAAAGGATAATACCGATACCGAAAAACATGAGTCATTTGCAGTATGTCATACTATAAGACAAAAAGATCTTTTTCACACAAGAAGGGTAGAGTTTGGATGGATTGTTGATGGTATCCACCTTAGAAAAAACGCTGGCGGAGGTACTCGAATGTCAACAGTTTCAAAGTCTTGAAAAAAGGATGATCTTTTGCAACATGCAATGAAACGATTTTTTCCTAACGAAACTTCCCACTTAGGCCCTATAAGTGAATTTATAAATATTGAACTTTTAGACTATGGGAGACAACCTGTTATTAATACCTTAACTGTTCAAGAGATTTTTGAGATAACTCAAATGCGTTTACGTTTTTATTTAAGTCTGGAAAGCAAAAAAAGTCTACACGAGAATCATTGAGAATAAAAGAATACAAAGCTACAGTAATAGATAATGACTTAAGTGTCAACAATCCACAAGTCATATCTAATAATGATGACAATTCGGCCGATTATAATTTAGATGATTCTCTAAACAGTGCAACATGGTTATCGAATTTAGCAAACGATAGCTTACTAACTACTTTAAATGGCTCTTCTGCTACTCCAACTACTTTAAGCAATGATGAAACAAGGATAAAATTGCCTTAAATTATTTAAGCGAAAAAGACTTTAAGATAGAAGATTATATAAAAGTTGATATTCCAGTACTCGATCTAAGCGACCCGAAAGGTTTAATTAACAACTTTATTCTGAATAAAGTTTCAGATCGTATAACTATCTTTAATGTATCAAGATGTGATGTTTTTTTTGCAGCTTGTCGGGCAATGGG
Organism: Platerodrilus igneus; assembly: GCA_036346225.1. Classification (NCBI taxonomy): domain Eukaryota; kingdom Metazoa; phylum Arthropoda; class Insecta; order Coleoptera; family Lycidae; genus Platerodrilus; species Platerodrilus igneus. The sequence continues at coordinate 1,449,095 of JARFIW010001266.1, forward strand.
AAGACCTTCGTTTTCACCATTGGCTAAACCTTCTATAAAATTTGTGCAGGAAGCTGGTATTGATAATGGAGGTTTACGAAGAGAGTTCTTCCGATTCGCGTTGAAAGAAGTAAAGGAAAGCCATTTATTCACAGGTATTACTCATTTCTTAAATCGGCAATGAAAAACATATTTTACTGTTTAAGTACGTATTTGTCGAAAAAAAATTTTTTTTAGGAGACGATATAACAAAAGATATTGATCTAAGAATCGATGCTTTGTCAGAGAATTTATATTATTGTGCAGTGATGTTGATCAGGATGTCACTAATTCATGGAGGTCCAACTCCCGCGTTTTTTTTCTGAACGGTTTTTCAACATGTTTGTTGATCAAAAAATTGAAAATGTTACATTGAACGAAATACGCAACGAAGATATTAAACAAACATTACAGGTTATTGCAAATTGCAAGAACATTGATGAATTGAACACAATTTTAAGTGAAGAACGTAATTTTCGGGTAGCTGCAGGTTGTCCGTTGTACGTAAATTGTTTCGAAAAAAAGAAAAGCATTTATGAAGGTAAATGCAAAACTTTGTTTGTAACTTGTTAATGATAACAACTGTTTTAGGGGTTTTAAATTTTTATACAGTAGACCGATATAAGCCAGCAATAAATCAATTTATTGACGGTTTTAAGAAAACTGAATTGTATGATGTAATTAAAACAAACTCAGCAGCATTTAAAAATTTTTTTGTCAGGATGATAATAAAAAAATAACCGCATCTGTAATTAGTGATTTACTTAGTTATACCTTTGGTGAAAACAACGATAGAAGATTACAAGAAAATGCAATTGCATTTTTTCAAAGATTTTCTACAAGATGCAGAAGGTATCGCTTTTCTTATTAAATATCATTTATCAATTAAAAAAGTATTAACAACCGATTATTTAACAGACATTTTATTTTTAGAAAATGTGTCAGCCTGCACTTTAGAAGATATATTTACATTCATAACAGGATTAGATAGTCTTCCGCCATTGGAATTTGAGGACAATGGAAAGATTAACGTGGAATTTCACCTAAATGATGAAAATTTACGATATCCAACCGTCAATACGTGCTCCCTAACATTGCATATTTCCATTTGTCATACCAAGTACAAAGATTTTAAAACTCAATTTGAGTTTGGTTTATTGAATGCACCAACATTTGAATTAGAATAGTATGATTGGCGTATTCTACATCTAAAGAATTTAGGATATAGCAGTATTATTTTCTATTTCCTTTAAGTTTTTACACTTTATTTCTTATTTTCATTATGTATTTTAATTTTTATTATTAAATATGCATACGCTAATAAAGAATCACGTGCAATAAATATATTTCTTTTATGTAATTTTGGTTTACTTGTGATATTCATTATACAATATGTATACAATATACACGCAAATATTTTCGTTCTTATGTAATTAAATTTAATAGTCCTTACTGTATTGGCGGTCATTTGCGAATTTTTATTGATTTTCGACAACTTTTTAAATTGAAATAATTACTTATTTATCGCCCTGTAGAATTCTGTTAGTATATTTAGTATAATTTAAAGTACCTCAATCTATCTCTATTTTTAATATCACATGTAAAATGGTTTCGGTTATAAACAACGTTTGCTTTCTGAAATGATATGCTCGAATTATTTAAAAGTATTACCACATGTTTTATATAATAATGTGTTTTCCACAATTATGGTTAGCGGTTCGATTCAATTCGAATTTGCCGGCTTCTTTATAGATACATTATATATATATATTATATATATATATATATATATATATATATATATATATATATATATATTATATCTGTGTGTCTATATTTGGGCTTTTTTATATTAATATTTATTTAATAAATGGATAAATGTAACTTGGATGTGAACCAATATATACCACGGCTTTCTGAAACTCTTATCTCCGGATTTAACGAATTTAAAGTATAATAAGCAAACAGTGTGGGTACAAAACTGTATGCCTATATATTCACCACTGCCAGCTAAAGCACCATCCAGTTATTTTTAATTAGACTTGCTATAGGTCTGGGCGTGACCATACTTGCAATTTTATCCAGAATGTAAACAAAGTTCAGAATGCTTAACTTTTGATAAAAATTTTGAGATTTCATTGAATACTACAGTTTTTTAGGTGTTGCAACTATAAAAACTAATTTATTTTATACCTGTAATTCCACTGAAGTCGCCTGTGTTTACAAGAATGGACCCTTGACTGCTTACAGTGACCCAAAACTTGGATGTGCACAATACCTGTTAAAATAAGTTTTAATATTTGGTATTTACAATTTTACGCTTTAATTTTAGGCTTTATGAATACTAAAAGGATATTATAAAAATTATACTCATAATCGGCGATCTAACTAGGACTCGTTCAAATCACTACTGCTGGAACACTGTTCATAATATTGGAATCCTCTGGAACTATTTGTAGCTCTCTGTACTTCAATTCATCTCAGCTTGGAAGCTGTACACATTTCACTTGACGAGCAAATAATTTTCTGTGCCTCAACTGGTTGTATAAACCTTTTAAACTTACTACCCGTTGCACAATACCTCTTATAAATTCAGAGTTAATACTCTTTCAACTAACTTCAGCTTTGAATAATTTTAATAAAACACGAGAGCAGGTAAAACACATCTATTCTTTTTTAAAAAATTTTTACAAGTCCTTTTTTATTGTTACCTTATCACCTATGAGATCTCTTTAAAAATACATATTTGCCTACTATATACAAAATTCTTAAAATTACACTCATTGATCAATTATCACATATCTAATAACTCTTTCAAAACATTTCATTTTGATCACTTGGGTCCTATTTTCCATTGGTTACATTTTGTTTACAATTTTCATTAAACTTACAATTATTTATTTCTAACACCACATACTAAATGAATTATATTTCAGGTATTATGGTACCTATTACTTATAAGGACAATAGTGTCCAATTAAATAGTGAACATAAATGTGCAATACAGTAAACAAACATTATTTTTACATCCTATAACTACTAAAACATGCTAAATGAATTATTTTTCAGATATTATGGTACATCTTATTTTTAAAAACAGTAGTGTCCATTAAATAGTGAACATAAACATTAAATACAATCAACAGAAGCTTATTCAAATGGAATTACTTTTCATTTTATTACATAAAATTACTTAAACACCTATTTGAAATCTCAAAAGGCTCTATCACACTGAAATAGCATTCGATATAAGTTCAGCAAATAATTATTCTACTATTCTACGATTTTGTTTATCATTAGTTTTAAATTAGACATTTCATTAATATGAGTGGTGAATAAGGTAAATAAGGTCCATTCCGAATATATATATATATATATATATATATATATATATATATATATTCGGAACGGACCTGCACCTTGACAACGTTCTAAAATACTAGAACACGTAGAATGGCTGGCGCGTTTCAATGAGCTAAAGAACCGAACTATAGGTATAACCAAATTAGTGGGGTCTTTAGTGAGGAACCAGATTGACAGGTCCCCGAAAGAGGGCAGCAGCTTTTTCGGTACTTAAAGTGGCAGAGACCATAGGAGTCGGTATGACATTCTAAGACACACTACTGCGATGTGGAAGGCAACGGAAAACCATCACATTACCTTCCAAGTACACAGTATACAGAAATTGTTAGTAAACATGTTGGCATCCTCTGGGGTAAAACATTTCGGACGTAAAATAGTTCCCCATTCGGATCTCCGGGATGGGACTACTTTGGGGGATGTCATCCGAAAGTATAGAAAGAAATCCGTGAATATTCTGCGAGTCGGAGCGTGGAATGTCAGAAGTATGAAACAAGTAGGTAAGCTAGGAAACTGAAACTCAAAATGGATAGGTTAACACTAGACATAGTAGGAATCAGCGAAGTCCGCTGGCCAGAGGTGGGGGATTTTTGAAATGAAGACTTCAGGGTAATTCATACAGGATCAGAGGAAGGAAATTCGGATGTGGGGATAGTTATGCGAAAAAAGATAGGACGTCGTGTAGAAAACCACTTACAAGAGAACGAAAGAGTACTCGGGGTTAGATCTGAATCTAAACCAGTAAATACAGTAATAATACAAGTATACACGCCCACCTCTAGCTACAGCAAGGAAGAGGTATGGGCGATCTACAAAGATATCGAAGATATACTAAGATACGTAAAAGGACATGAAAATTTAATAATTACGGGGGATTTAGTGCAGTGGTAGGTGAGGGCAGGTAAGGAGCGATAGTAGGTTTATTTGGGTTAGGCACGAGAAATGACAGGGGAAATGGACTGGTAGAATTTTGCGACAAAAACAACTTAACCATCACAATTACATTATTTTAACATGATGCTAGAAGACGATACAGGTGGAAGATGCCAAGAGATATAGGAAGATATCAAATAGATTACATTATTGTTAGACGACGGTTTAGAAATCAAGTAAAAGACTGTAGAAGCTACCCGCAAGCAGCTATAGACACTTATCACAACATCGTAATTATGAAAGCCGCAGTTAAATTTAAAAATCTGAAAAAGAAGAACGGAAAAAAGGCACTTTGACCTTGAGAAGCTAAAAGATAAAAATATCCATAAAAGATTTGAAAAAAAGTCAAATGAATTGCTGAAAGATAACGGGAAAATTTTTGATACTAAGGAAGTAGAAACAGAATGGAATAACATTAAATCCAGTTTAGAGATGGCGGCCAGAGATATTCTGGGGTACACACAAAAAGAAAATAAGAAACCATGAATAACAAAGGATATCCTGAATTTAATAGAAGAAAGACAAAAATAGATCAGACGAAACAGGAAAACAGAGATAAAAAGCTATAAAATGGAAAATTATTCGCAAATGCAGGAAAGCTAAAGAACAATGAATTGATGAAAATAAGAAAGACAGACGAAGCATACAAATTAATTAGAATAAATTTTAGGGAATAAAACCATATAGCAAAAATATAAGGGATGCGGAAGGAAACGTTATTAGACAAAGTAGCTAGATGACAGGAATATATAGAAAATTTATGTTCAGGAGAGGAACTAACAGCATTAGAACAGGAATCAGACATTGAAAATGATGACTTGGGATATCCTATACTTACTTAGAGATGAGTTTGAATTAGCATAAAGAGTCTGAAAAATGGTAATGCGCCGGGTTCACATAAGGTGCAAGCTGAAACTTTAAAAGTTGTTGGACAAGCAGTGACAGAACGTCTCTTCCGATTTGTAAGCTATATGTATGAGACACGCGAGATACCCAACTATACCAAAAAAAAGAGGCGCGGATAGATGTGAAAATTTTCGAACAATAAGTTTGACAGCTCACGTTTCTAACATATTAACTAGAATTTTACAAAAACGAATGGATAAACGAGCTAAAGAAATACTGGGAGAAGATCAATTTGGGTTTAGACGAAACAGGGGAACACAGGAGGCTATTTTAGCTCGGAGGATGATATTGGAGAAAACAATAGAGAAGAGGGAAAGCGTATATATAGGGTTTGTATATCTGGAAAAAGCATTCGACAATATAAAATGGAAAAAATGTTCCAAATACTCAAAAAGATTGGAATGTGTTTTAGGGATAATGCATTGCTTATACAAAAAGCAAACAGCGGTAATAGAATTAGAGCAAGAAAGTAGAGAAGTAAATATTAGGAAAGGGTTGGGAGGGATGTGCCTTATCCCCATTAATTTTTAACTTGTACATAAAAGAGGCAATGAATACTGTCAAATGCAGGAAGACATTTGGAATTAATATGCAGGGACAAAAGATTGATATGCTTAGATTTGCAGATGATATAGCGGTATTAGCATCTAGCATAGAAGAGTTAAAAGCTGCACTTAATGAAATGGAAACAGTTTTAAAGGAAAGGTATGGTATGAAAATTAGCAAAAATAAAACTAAGGTTTTAGTATGCAACAGAGGGATAAATAAATCAAAAACAAGAATACAAATAGGTAACGAGAACTTACATGAGGTTAAAGATTTCTTCCACCTAGGAAGTCAAATAACGCAAGATGGGAAAAGCAAAAAAAATATAAAACAAAGATTAGCACAAGGTCGTGCTACATTTAACAAGAAAAAGCAACTACTGTGCTCAAGGACCACAAACATAGAAACAAGGAAAAGATTGCTTAAAACATATGTGTGGAGCACAGCACTGTACGGCTGTGAAGCCTGGACAGTAGGAGAAGCGGACAAGAAAAAGCTAGAAGCCTTTGAAATGTGGTGCTACAGACGTATGATGAAAATATCATGGACAGACAAGGTAAAGAACAAAGAGGTACTAGAAATGGTAGGGAAAGAAAGAAATATGCGGAAAACAGTAAAAAAATAGGAGAATATATTAGAAGCAGAGATAGGAAAAAAAAGAAGTAGAATGAGACGTAGGTTAGACGACTGCACACAGATAGTAAAAGATGTAGGCTGTGAGAATTTCAGGGAAATGCGTAGGCTAGCTTATAATAGAAATTAAGGGAGGAACAACCCAATGACGAAGAAATAAGTGCTCTTAAATCTGATGATTATTATAAACAACTACAGATGTTGGTTGTGAAAAATTTTCAACTAATGTTGATTGTGCAAAAGGATAAATTGAAAAACTATTAATTCGACAAAGGTTCAGGTGTTGGGGAACTTGGCAGTCAAAGGCTGCTTATCCCCCTTCACATACCACTGAATATCAGGGAAATAGGGTATAAACTGTAAAACAGTAGAAGGTGACCGAACTGCATCAAACAACAAAGAACAGCAGCTATTTTCAAAAACAACGAACCTAGATACAAGAAGAAAACTGCTCAAAGTATAGTGTGGAGCACAGCACAGTACAGTACATCTATGAAATAGGTGCAGTAGGAAAAGCTGACAGAAAGAGATAGAACCCTTCTGGAATGTTGCGCTTTAGATGTATGAGGATGGTAGCATGGACAGATAAAGTTAATAATAAATAGGTTGTAGAAATAGTAGAGGAATAAAGATATCTGTGGAAAACTAAAAAAATAGGATTCACAAAAGTTGATCCAATATTGAGTTTTCTCTTTTCTGAGAAACGACCACCACCCCTCAATCCTTTGGTTAGCAGTACTTTTGCCATAAATAAATGCAGGTCTCTCAGATATAGGTCCTATATTTTCTATGCAGATTTGATGTAACGCTTCTTGAACTCTTTGAACCGATTTGTCTTCTGTACCCAAATCAGCACGTATTGTTTTTGGAATTCCCTTGAATCGTTTTATGGAGTCAACATAGTAACTTAAAATTACTTTTGGATCACTTGATGTTTTAGCTGCTCGTAGCCTTATTATGTGACGCGAAAATCCATCAATGCACCCACTGATACATATACCAAAAAGTTTCAATTTATCATATGCATCTATGTGCCAAAGATAGTTCGGACCTTTGTTAAAATATTACCTTCTTCTTAGACACTTTCTTTTCCTTATTGTTACGCCATTTGGATCCAGAATTTTTAAAAGTTCTCTTACCATATTTTGGGTGACTGTAAGACCATTCTGAATACACTTTAAATGCATCCACCTATAACCATGTAGTTGTCCAGACTTATGAATTTCAGATTGGAGATAACTTATTACATCTTCTAGAGATGAATAATTTTTTTTCCATATAAATTATTTTTAAACAAAATTCTTTTTAAAGTTCTAGGAGAAATATGTATCGAATGGAAGCTCTTCAAATATAACAATACTTCTGTTGGATTCAATCCTAAATTGAAATACTTTTCAACAAGAGCATCTTCTCCGACGTAATCTGTAATATTGTAAAGATATTAGAATGAATTATTCCTATAAAATTATAACACTGAGTGACTAAAAATTGGAGAACCAATAAGTCGTAAAACACTTGTTTTGAATTCATAAATATTTTGATAACTAAGCATTTGATCAACAAATGCTAATTGTTTATACCTTTAAAATGTCACTATAACTGAGTGATAATTTACTGAATAACTTTTTAATTCAGAGTTGAAAATATTTAAATATTGAGTTATTGACGAACTAAGAATTCAAAATCCAAAAATTGCGAAATACGGTACTCGTATTTATCATTGTTAAGTCAATACGTCAATTCATTTCTTGAAATAACGAGAATGAGCTATTTTAAATATCGTTTAGCAAAAGTATAATCTTGTGTACAGTAACTGTATAAAGCAAGTGGAGACAACAGGATATTAAACCATGCCCATGTGCCATTTTGTTGCAAAATATGAATAGTTCTCCATACCCGTAATGCAATTACAATTATCTAATATACCTATTCATTTTTACTAGCTGAATGAAATGTTAATAATTACTATTTGAAATATTTTATATATTAAACAATTCATTTATAAAGACTAGTAAATGTTTTATTTAGTGAACTACAATAAAACTTTCTGGAAAGTTTGCTACTTATTATCATTATCGTGCATAACATTTCCCGTACTGCCTGGTTTTTGGTAGTAAATATAAGAAATATTATCAAAACTCGTATAAAAAGTTTTAATGTTTTATATATTGTAACAATAATTCACCAAAGTTATACAATACCTCTTGGTCCCCCGCCCCTCCATATATATATATATATATATATATATATATATATATTACTCAAATTTAAACCAGGGTAGAAAATTAATAAACAGCATCAAATAATTTTAATCACCGTGTATAAGAAGCTTTGGGTAATAATACGCTTCATTTAAAGGCATATTGGATAAATTCGTCATTTACTTCTAAACATAGGGTTTATATTGTTTAGATAATGTTTAACACCGTGTATATCAGAGCAGTGGAAAATAGTACGCTTAATTAAAGGCCTACTGTGTAAATTTAAATCATTCAATTAGAATGTAGGGTTTGTATATAATCATAATCAACGTGTAAAAGAAAGTAATGTAGAATTTCATTAGATAATACGCATTATTAAAACCGTGGAGCATAAAAATTTATTCGTTTCGTTAAAAATAAGGATTTAAATTATTCACTGGACGCTTTCTATAAAAAGAAGCAGAGTTAAAATGTTCAACTTGTATTTAATTTAATCTTTCCAAGTACTAAAACTATCGAGAAATTATAACGACGTGGGGAAGTCACGTAAGAGCCTTCAGCGTATTAGAACTAAGAACACCTGCAAAAGATAACGATGTATATGATAGTCGATAAGCGTCAAGCTATATGAGTGCAAGTAAGAAAGCATGTTTGTGGTATAAAGACAAGCGAGATGGAATGCATTGGTAGGGGAAATATGTAAAACAAGAGCACAGGTTTAAGATAGAACGAACAGACTAGATTGGCGAGTAAGGTTGAAGTAAGATGCAAACATGAGAGGTGGAAGCATAACAATGTCTATGTAAAATCAATTAGTTGTTCTCGGACGTGTTGCGAGGCGTGTGGAAATTTCTCAGATTTCAACTCGGACGAGTGCAAATTTCAGAAGAATCATTGTGTCGAGACATCGGAAGGGAAAATAGAATGTGAATTTCTAAAAATCGTCCGTCGCAAGACAAATTCGATTTGCAAGCAAGCCATTATATAAACCCGTGCTGATAGGAGTTTAGCTCTTTTATTTTTGATTATATTCGATACTTCAAGCGGTCTCTCTTTATTTTTTTGATTTTAGTCAATACGTCAAGCAGAATACATGGTGATTACGTGCTACGATAAAAGTTATTATGCATTAGTGCACTTAGAAAAGATAGATAAAGGTAATAAAGTCTAGTTATATTTGCGAGTATTACTGTACCAATTATCCAAATTAGTAACGATAAATAAATAAATCGAAGTATGCCGTTTTGGTTATAGCATGAAAGAATTATGAATTTCATTGCTATTTTTCGGGAGTGTTAGTAATCAAATGTTATTCGTAAACGTGACTGGATCCACAAAACAAGATTTAGATATACCTAGATGAGTGTCTGAGAAGCCCTGAAACCTTTTGGACGAATGGTGGTGTATAAAATTTCAAAGGCGGCCAGAAATCCGAAGACGTAAACATAAAACAGCTGGAATGGTGGGATTAGCAAGGACGATGTACATTGGAACCACGAGTGCATTAACATTCAGGTAACTTATGCATTGTTGTTCGATCTTAGATGTTTTGGTGTGTGTTGAATATCTTTATAATTTGTTTGATAAAGATGGACAGTAGTAAATTTGTATAAACAACAAATTTTGAATTTTAGGGTAAAATTTTCTTGTATAAGTAGAAAGGAGTATTTATTAGGTTTATGTTTTTGATTATGATGAAAATTTGGGTCTGTCTTTGAGCTCAATTAGACTAACCTGTTTAATTAACGTAAAGGGGTGGGAGATGCTCCCCTTTTATTCAGACTCAGGTCTGCAAATATTGTTTATTTAATTAGTATGCATCCTACAAGGACTTTAATTCCGGATGCAAATTAAAATGAAGACAAATTTGAACTTGAAATTTTATGATGCTGAAATTTATGCTGAAATTTAATTTTGAAATTTTAATGTATTGTGAATATTGGTGTAAATAGAGTTAAAGTTGATGTTTGTGGTAGGAATGTGTTTTTTTTTTATGAATGAGGATGAAAGTTTTATCTAGGTGAGCAGCCGAGGATGAAGGAGTCAAGAGGTGATATTCAGGTAAGAAATCGATTATCAGAAGAAAGTCAACGGACAAGAGAATCACAGCAATTCTTGGCACAGAACGAGGGGCAATTCAAAAACAGGACGAGGATCACAGCATTCTTGATGCCCAATTCGTGAGGCTCGATTCTTATAAGGTTCCACAGCAATATATATATATTATACTGTCAAGAAGGGGGTGGGCTTATAAAATGTTTAAATAGGGCTTCGAAACGACTTTGCTAGAATGGGGGTATATTTGGTTTTGTTTGAGTATTTTCTTTCAGGTATTTTTGGTTTATAAATTAACAACAACTATTCCACGTTTATAAATTTATAAAGCTTTTGAAACTGCATTGCATTCAACAACATATACCGGCCATAGACCAGGCTAAGCTAGTTATAAGTTTGCATTGTATACGTATTTTAATTGTTATGGTTGCACGTATATGAAATTTAATTTGGAGTTAGCGTTTTCAGAACCATTTGAATGTAAAAACAAATATCAAAATTGCTTGGTATACTGCACGCTTTTAAAATTTTAAGGAGTTAAGTGATACTCCCGTAAAATTTGTAAATCAATTTCAGTTTGAATATGTTTTAACAATTAAAGATTGGTTATGTAATGACAGGACGTTTACCGAATAAGACATAAATGTCTGTTGCGTACAATTTAAAAGCTGAACCATCAAAGTTTGTTAGCTATTTTCAATATTGTAAAAGTTCAATATACATAAATCACTGGATTACAAACCATCTAGAAAATGAATGTATCTAGAAAACAACTGTATTATTAATCAATTATTAATAATTAGAAATTGCATAGTGTGCGTAGAGATAGTTGTCATGGCAACGGAAACAAAAGAAAACGGATTTTATTTATAAAGGACTCCAAAATTTGATATTACTGAAAAATAGACGTGTTTTTGTACTGTTATGAGTTTTATTACATTTAAAAGTTACGAGAAAGTTTTGAAAGTCAAGTTGTACCTGGAGATAGCAAATAGTAGCAGTTTTACGGCGAATAAAAGTTAATTAAAAGAGGGAGTGCTGGTCTGTACCGTTATTGTTTGAAGACGAAAGCATAGTGGAATTGGAGTTATCTGAGTATTTGTATAACATAAAATTTGTAGAAATATTAGTAGTTTTATAGTCTGGAGATTACCAGTTGCTCGAGTTACTTATTATTTACAGGAGGTGCCTGCAGTTGGTCACTTGGCTTCAGGACGGCTAGAAGGCGGCGCTTGTATCTGGATTCCAGGTATTAGTATTTAATATCTACGCAGTGCTTTAATCAAATTTATAAAAGTGGAACTAGTGTTTGGGTATACTTTTGGCTTTTACAATTATTTGAAGAATGCTTGTGTATTCGGTTGCAATTGTCATAATTGTCCTAAGATAAAAAAAAAAGAAAGATCAATCCTGTAATCATGAATAAACAATACAAAATAGGTGGTAATTGATTATAAAAGGGTTCTCTATAACTCAATATATACCAATATATAACAGATGGCGCTAACAACGTGAGGCAGAGTAGATTTGTTAGTTGTACGTTGCATATATTCTATTTAAAAGTGAAAATTAATATTTGATTGACGTTTCATAGATATTTATTTGACAGTTGTAGGAGGTTTTGAATTTATTGTAGTAGGCTAAGACGTAATTTGATATTCACACTTTGGTCGATTTTAGCGGCGGTAAAACATTAGGTGGGGCTCGAATAGGTAAATAACTTCGCAACAAAATATTTGTTTGCCTAAAGGTGGGGCTCGATAGGGCTGATTCAGATTTGCAGAGGTTGTGTAGCTTAGTGGGGCACATCATTGAAGTTTATTTTGAAAATTAAAGGGACATGTCTGATGAGGAGAGAACACGAGGTCAGGGAAAGTTTATGGTGTTGAGACTGGTGTGAGAGGGCAACCGGTGGTTAAGACTGTAGCAGCAGGGGATGCTAGGGATGAAGCTGGGGGATATGTGGAGCCGGAGGTGATTATTGTGAATTCAGGGGTACATCGGGAGAAAATGAAATTGATAAGGAAAAGAGAATATGCAGATCCAAGATGTGATGATGGTTTTGTTGGAATTAAAAGGGTCGTTAACTAAGTCGCATGAAGAATTGAGAGGATCATTGTTGGCCGAGGTTAGAAATTCACAAGCGGAAGTTAAGGAAAAATTTGATATGATGGAAATGAAAATTGAAGGAATTAATGTATCAATACAGAGCAGTTTGTGTTCATTTAAGGATGAAGTTCTGAAGGACGTAGAGGATAGAGTCCAGGTTGTAGAAGGAAGGTAACAACAGGTTTAAATGAATTAAGGGAAGAGCTGTACATGGTCGAAGTTAGACAGACAGAAAAATTGCAGAATTTAGGTGAAATAGTTCGGATTCAGACGGAGGACAATATTAACTCTAAAACGAAATTATAGGCAAATTGCGGGCGAGTCAGGAGGTGGCAGAGAAGCTGAGAAGGGATACGACGGTTCTGGGGAATACGGTAAATGGATTGTCTGGTCTTGAAGGGAATGTTAGACAGATGAGAGAACAGTTGGTTGAATTGAAAAGGGGAAGAGTTGTTTGTGATGCAGGATACCAGTATAGGCTAGGGAAAGAGACCTTGCCGAGGTTTGAAGGCAGAAAGAATGAGCAGCCGATGGTCTATCTTAGCAAGTTGGACGAGATGGTAGAGAGTGAGCCTGAGAGGGTGAAGATGCAGATGGTGAGCGTGACATTGGGGGGTTGTGCAGAGAAATGGCACTGTATCGTGAGGAGGCAATATAGTTCGTACGAGGAATTTCGAAGGCTATTCATAGAACAATATTGGGGAAACACGCATCAGGCTAATATTCGAACGGATTTAAACACTGGAAACTATAGGTCATACCAGGGATCGAGAGAAAATTATGTGATTGAAAAGTATAACCAGGCGCAGCACCTGATTCCTAAATTAAGAGAAGATGAAATTATATTATTGTTGTCAAGGCATATGGAGGCGGAAATAACTAGGGCCGTAGCGATACAAAACGTTCGGACTTTAAGATACTTTTTGGAAATGATGCGAAATTATGACGTAGCTAGGACGTTTGAAACGAATACCAGGAAAATAGTGATAATAGGAATTGGGATAGGAATAGGAATAGCACAGACTACCAGAGGACTGGGGTGCAAGGATACAATTATAGGGAGAATGGACAGGACAACTACAGAAAGCAATATCAGGAAATCAAAGGAGAACGAATAATAATTGGGAACAACGTTTTAATAGAGACGATAATTATAGGGGAACAATGACTGGAACAGGACTGATAGGAATGACAGAGGTTTTGGACAGCAAAGAACGAGTTTTGGACAGAGGTGGCAGAGAGAAAGCGAGCAGAGATCAACGGATCAGGGGAAATACCGACAGGGATTAGAGACCGAGAACGGAGACAGATAGAAACTTGACGATCCAACACGTAACAACAAGAGACACGCGACAGAGATCGGAGGATAGGATAGAGAAAGTGGAGGTCCACGATGAACCCACGGTACAAAAAAAACGTCGATTTATTAGTGTTAGGAAAATCAGATTTAGGGACACAGCATAGTATTAGTTTAGTAGATAAGTTGTTAGATAATAAGTTTGAAAGAAGGCGGAGTTACCATTTATTCATATTAGTTTAGGGATTCTGTTTACACGGCATTGATAGATACAGGGTCGCAGTTATCGCTGGTGAGAGGAAATAGTTTTGAAACATGCAGAATTATTCAAAGGGAAAATTTGTAGGGTTAAGAGTATTAATTTATGGTCTGCGATTAAGAGGAAGTTAACTACGATAGACAAAGTTGTACAGTATCGATTGTATTAGGAAGTACCAGACTAGGTGAAGTAGAGTTTTGGATAGCAAGAGGATTATATTTAGATTTTATTGTAGGGATAGATGTAATTGAGGAATTTGGACTGGTTATAGATGGTAAAGCACGAATGGTAAAGGTATTAAATTTAGAGAAGAAATGGGTGGTGCCTAAGGATAATTGGGATACTAGGGATGAGATAAATACAGATAGTATAGGATCAGGAAAGACTAAGAATAGAATTTATGATGGAATTGATGAGTTACGGTTATGTAATATATTTGAGAAGGTATTTGATGAGGAACAGATAGGATTAATAGGGGTGGATATGAAGGAAATGTTATATGAGGTGTTTAATAGACATGCAGGAGTTTTTAGTAATGAGCCTAGGTTTGCGAAGGAGTATACGCATAAGTTAGAGGTCACAGACGAGGAAGTTTTCGTACTAGGGTATATCCAATACCATTTGCATTAAGGAGTCGAGTGAAAAATGAGATTAAAAGATGTTAAAAGAGGAATTATTGAATCAGCGAGAACACCCTATATCAATCCGGTAGTGGTTGTGCCTAAATCTGATAATTTAGAATTAAGAATATGTTTAGATGCTAGGAGATTGAATGCGATTACTAAACCACAATTTGAACAACCAAAATCACTAGATAATTTGTTATACAAGGTAAGCGAGATGAAAATTTTTAGCAAACTGGACTTAAAGAATTCTTTTGGCTAATTCCTTTGCATGAGGAAAGTCGGAAGTATACTGGATTTAGCATTGAAGGGGAGATTTATCAGTACAGAGTTGTTCCATTTGGTCTTTCAACGTCATCCGCTGCATTAGTTCGAGCCATGCAGAAGTTATTAGATGAGTACGAAGACTTCTGTACGCACTATGTCGATGATATTTTAATTTTTTCTAAGAACGAGTTAGAACATTTAGAACATTTAAGAAAAGTGATCCGAAGGTTAGACGAGGGAGGTTTGAGGTTGAATTCGAAGAAGTGTGAGTTTTTTAAGGACCAGGTAAAGAAAATGTTACGGCTGATTTCTTTAGTAGGAAGGATGAAGGGTTGCTAACGGATAGTAGGAATGGATTTTTGATTGCATTGCAAGTGTTTGAAGATCTGGGAAGATGGTCGAATGCCAGATTTCATCGGATGCAAGCACACGAAGAAATAAGGGTGATCAGAGAAAAATTATTCAGAGAGAATTTAGAACAAGACAGAGGTTTTTATATGGTCGAGGGAGTTTTGGTGAAAAGGTTATGGGATGATGAATTATTAGTGTTATCGACACAGGTAGCCGTTGAGCTGATCCAGGAAATTCATACTTCGTTTGGTCATATAGGGATTCGTAAGACGTTCTTGATATTTAGGGAAGCTTTCTATGCACGAAACGATAGAAAATTGGTGAAAAATTGCATAAATCTGTGTGAGACGTGTTTGTTAGGAAAGGATAAGAATGTGGTGTTGCAGAATCAAGTTAGATGTATAAGAGCGGAAGGTCCATTAGATATTGTGGCAATGGATTACTTGAGTAATTTGATACCGAGTAGGAACGGATATCAGCATATTTTAGTTGTAGTTGATATTTTTACAAAGTTTGTGCAGCTTCATCCAGCGAGGAGATGTAATTCTAGGCATGTATTGAGTTCTGTAAGAAAGTTTGTAGAACGAATAGGTAAGATGAATAGGGTATTGTTGGACAATGCAACGTATTTTCGTAATCGAAGGGTTGAAAGTAAATTAAGGAAGGATGGAATAAAGATGACATTCTGTAGTATCAGACATCCTCAAGGAAATCCGTGTGAAAGATATATTCGAGAAGTAATAAAGTTTTTGAGGTTAATAACGCAGGAACAACATGTTCGGTGGGTAAGGTATTTACCGCAAATAGAAGAATATATTAATTTTGTACCAAGTTCAGTGACAGGAATGTGTCCTGTGACATTGATGAAGAAGGTGATTCCAGCAAGACCGTGGAGAGCTGAACAAAAGTGGAGGATATAACGGAGTTGTTGCATAAAGCCAGACAACAAGTCGAAACGATACAAAGAAGGAGTTGGAGAAACGTAACAAGAAAATCAAGAAGCAAGTGGTTTTTCAGTTGGGGATCTTGTTATTGTTAAAAGATTGAGAATGTCAAATTGGGAAAGAAATATTTGTGCCAAGTTGTTATTTCCATACGAAGGTCCTTATCGAGTGAGAAGAATTTTGCAGAAGGAATACTTACGAATTGGAGAATGACAGGGGTGAATGTCGGGGACGTTTTCATATAGAAAATTTGTATCCATATTTCCATGTGGAAAGTAAAGTATCTCAAGAATAAAATTAACACTGTAAATAATACTAACGAGCTTAAAACTATACAGAATATACAGAAACTAACACTTAATCCTCATACATAAAGAAAAAAAAAACTATAGTGATTTTAACTAAAATTTAAAATTTCTCAACCATTAAAAGAATTACTTATATCCAGGAAGCAAATTTTCATTTTTATTTAAAATCAGTGGGGCCTTATATACTGTCAAGAAGGGGGTGGGCTTATAAAATGTTTAAATAGGGCTTCGAAACGACTTTGCTAGAATGGGGGTATATTTGGTTTTGTTTGAGTATTTTCTTTCAGGTATTTTTGGTTTATAAATTAACAACAACTATTCCACGTTTATAAATTTATAAAGCTTTTGAAACTGCATTGCATTCAACAACATATACCGGCCATAGACCAGGCTAAGCTAGTTATAAGTTTGCATTGTATACGTATTTTAATTGTTATGGTTGCACGTATATGAAATTTAATTTGGAGTTAGCGTTTTCAGAACCATTTGAATGTAAAAACAAATATCAAAATTGCTTGGTATACTGCACGCTTTTAAAATTTTAAGGAGTTAAGTGATACTCTCGTAAAATTTGTAAATCAATTTCAGTTTGAATATGTTTTAACAATTAAAGATTGGTTATGTAATGACAGGACGTTTACCGAATAAGACATAAATGTCTGTTGCGTACAATTTAAAAGCTGAACCATCAAAGTTTGTTAGCTATTTTCAATATTGTAAAAAGTTCAATATACATAAATCACTGGATTACAAACCATCTAGAAAATGAATGTATCTAGAGAAAACAACTGTATTATTAATCAATTATTAATAATTAGAAATTGCATAGTGTGCGTAGAGATAGTTGTCATGGCAACGGAAACAAAAGAAGACGGATTTTATTTATAAAGGACTCCAAAATTTGATATTACTGAAAAATAGACGTGTTTTTGTACTGTTATGAGTTTTATTACATTTAAAAGTTACGAGAAAGTTTTGAAAGTCAAGTTGTACCTGGAGATAGCAAATAGTAGCAGTTTTACGGCGAATAAAAGTTAATTAAAAGAGGGAGTGCTGGTCTGTACCGTTATTGTTTGAAGACGAAAGCATAGTGGAATTGGAGTTATCTGAGTATTTGTATAACATAAAATTTGTAGAAATATTAGTAGTTTTATAGTCTGGAGATTACCAGTTGCTCGAGTTACTTATTATTTACAGGAGGTGCCTGCAGTTGGTCACTTGGCTTCAGGACGGCTGGAAGGCGGCGCTTGTATCTGGATTCCAGGTATTAGTATTTAATATCTACGCAGTGCTTTAATCAAATTTATAAAAGTGGAACTAGTGTTTGGGTATACTTTTGGCATTTAAAATTATTTTGAAAAATCCTTGGATATTTGTTTGGGTGTCTAGTTGAGAGGTGTTTGCTTAGGACGGACCCACCCTAGGTAGATTCCGCCACGTGTTTGACGGCCCTGTAGAATATTTAAGTGCAGCAGCCGTGTAAAATATTTAAAGGTAAATTGTGTGGCATAACTCAACAAGGCTCTAAAATAAGACAAGGAGTGACAGATAGATATATTACGCCTATCACTAATAAGGTAGGATCACAGTATATATATAACAATATATATATATATATATATATATATATATATTTACACTGTGTGCGAGATAAGGAGGGCCACTATGGAAATCTTGAAAATGGTATGAGATACAGATTTGGTTAAATGCGAGAAAGGATGTGTAATCAAAGGCCTAAAAAAGTGGCATTTAGAAATCACCAAGACTGTGAAGAATTTTTCGGCTGGAATGTTTTAATGTGGTATTTTATTTTAAGGAAATTTGGAACTATGTCCGAATCGCGACACCGTACCAAAAAGGTGAGTGTACAGAGTAATTTTGCTAGTGAGTGTCTAAGGTTACTGAAAGTTTTTGTTTTGTTTACAATATCCTCCCCGTAAAGGTTTTTGTGATATTGTCGGAGGCTTTCACGGCCGGAGTTATTATAATTATTTATGGTTCCGGGTTGGGACCGTGTCATTTTATAAATTAAGGTCGACGTTTCGTCCACTTTTGTAAGGGGCTTAGTATACCCTGCAGTTGCGGTCTAGTATACATAGGAGAAACAGGACGGTCAGTACAGACTAGACTAAACGAGCATAGGCGATGCTTAAGAACAAGCCAGTACAATCGCTCAGCGGTGGCCGAACACCAACATGAAACAGGCCATACCATCAACTTCGACAAGACGAAACTGATTGCCAGAATTCCATTTTTCTACAATAGAAAAATTAGAGAATCCATAGAAATCAATAAAAATTCTAATAATCTAAACAAAGACGATGGCTACTACCTTCCCCCTATTTGGAAAACAAGCCTATGTTCACAACAGCGGAACCGTGACGTTCACTGATCCATTACGACACTCCTCTCTATGCATGATCACTCATGCATCAAGTTCTCGCCCTATATAAACCACTACTTTCGCTAATTTCACCAGTTACTTCGCCACAAGACATCTTTTGGCTATGAATGGGCTAGTGAGTCTGCTAGTTCAGGAGTAACTCTTCTCTTTACACTATGACTTGTCTATTTAATATTAACTTTTAATATATTTATTGGTTTAATTGCGTTTTCGTTTTTTTTCGGCCTTAATCAATAAAATTCCTATTACGGACCTGTAGTGAATAGTTTTTAATTTTAAAGAATAAACAATTAGCTATAGCAATTAATAGTTTAGTCATTTAGGTGTTTAGTAATAGTCTACTGGTTGAGTTTATGCACTAATTTAATAGGATAAACAACAAACAAATAAAATTAAATTAACGAACACGAACAAAACAACTAAATTTAGAGCATATGTTCGAACAAACTTCTATTATTTTCCAAACATAAATAGCACCTTTTAACTGTCGATTCTAAAACACATTTGTAGAGCAATACCAGCAAATGCTTCCAGAACTAACCCCCTTAGGTCTTGTTCTGTAGCAAAATTTTGCAGATAAACATGATTCTTAAAGAACCTCCATACAAAGAAATCAAGCGGGGTTACATCGGGTGAACGCGCTGGCCAGGGTGTTTCCGAATTCGTGCTAATCACCTTTAATCACCTTATTATTATTATCAAATAAATTCTATTCCTAACCATAGAGGTGTCTTGCTTGATCTTTCATTCGTGTGCCTTCTCTCAACCAACCTATCTACCAACACTGTCAAGTCTAATACGACTTTAGTCTCTCGAAGACCCTCACCATCCAGCGTTTATCTTATCGTTATCTTTATGTACCACTCTACTCCTTGTCATTTACTCAATAAACCACGCTCTTCCAAATTTAATTTTAAAAAACTAACTTTCGTCTTATGTATGATCTTATTCGGAAATCCTCTTGGCAAAACATTCTCTCTAGTAATGATCCCTAATTAGCTACAGACTTGTTTGTAAATAATTTATCTCGCATTTTTTCGACTACCGTCCCTCAGACAAAAGGTTACAAATCATCTTATCCAATATGGTACACTAAGAAAATTATTATTGGTCTTAAAAAGAAATGTTTATATCATTCTCTGGCTCGTAATCATAAGTGTAGCCTTTATTCTCAAATTTTCGACCACAAATTCAAGGAACTTCGTGCTAACCTGAAGTTCTCGATCAAAAAAGCTTATAAAGAATATATTAATAATACCCAGGCTGCTCTAAAAACAGATCCCAAGCAATTCTGGAATTTTTTTAAAAACAAACAAAACTTTTCTTACCCAAATGCATTTAAATATAATGGATGTGAAAAATCTTATTCAAAAAGCATTGCTATGGCTTTTGAACCGTTCTTCGCTTCATGTTGTACCTCCTCACCATACACTCCTGAAGATGTTACAGTCTATCAAAATGTCAGCTACTCTGTAGACATTCCTACAATTACTGAATCGGCTGTAATACAAGCCATCAAAAATTACCAACGCCATTTTGTTATGGGCCCGATGGCATACCTGCAGTAGTCCTCAAAGATACCTCTCGTGTAATTAGTCCTGCCTTGACTCATATTTTTAATTTGTGCTTAACTAAATCCATTCTTCCTGATGTCTGAAAATCATCTCGTGTGCAACCAATTTTCAAAAATGGCAATAAATCCATTATTCAAAACTATCATCCAATTTCTATTATTTCTAACGTCTGCAGTCTTTGAGATAATTATTTTTGAATCACTATTTCCTCAAGTTTCACAACTTTTGTCCGAATACCAACATGGTTTTATAAAGCGGCGATCTACAGTTACTAACCTTTGTTTTGTTACACAGTTCTTATCGGAATGTTTGAATGCTCGATCCCAGTGTGATGTTATCTATCTTGACTTCACTAAAGCTTATGATGTCCATAATCACAACATCTTATTCCACAAACTACATCAGTTTAATTTCTCTGATAACTTGCTAACAGTTTTTAAGTCTTATTTGACAAACCGCTCATTATTCGTTGAGTTTAATGGCATACAGTCCAAACATCTTCCCCTAACCAGTGGAGTACCCCAGAGATCTGTACGTGGACCTCGTTTATTTCTACTATACAGGGTGTTTCAAAATTGCACGGCACTATTTTAAGGGAGTGTTCTTTAGCACAAAATAAACATAAAACTTCTAATAAACCTATGCCCTAAAATGCACCCCTATGGAGTTATATTCCCTATAAGGGGGCTAGGTGAAATTATTGAGTTTTTTTAATTATCTGAAGAACCACAAAAGATATTTTATTCAGATTTTTGTTGCCTACCCATGTTTTTATGCCAAATAAGATAGGCTTATCCATTTTTTGATAATAAGATCAGGAGCGTCCCATTTGGGGGGGGGGGAATCACGTTTGAACCTGTAATTTTTTTGTGTGTAAGCTTTTATAAATTATAATCCCAGAATTAGAATCTTTTGACATTTCTGAGTAAAAAAGTCACTCTTGTTTGAAGTCGATATCTGTAGCCATTTTCGAGTAAATTGGGGTGAAGCATTCAGGATGCCCTATGATACTTTACATATCTACATAGATGTTGAGAGTTGAAAATATTTAATACAATTAAACATTTAAAGTAACTGTTCAAAATGCCCACCATTTTGTTGTATGCAGCATCCAGCACGGCGAATCCATTGCTCTCTGGCAAGTCTTATAACATCAGGACGATTCTTAAGAGTATCAGCAGCCTCCACGATCCGATTCTTTAACTCCTCTTGCGTGAAGATAGGCTTAAAATAAACTATAGTCTTCATCCAACCCCAAACAAAATAATCTAACGGTGTTAGATCGGGAGATGGAGGTGGCCATTTAACAGGTCCATTTCGGCCAATCCGTCGGTTTAATGGTTAATTTTCATAATAAAACAAATTATTTAGATTTTTATGTAGTTGATTTTGATGGTCCAGCATTAATAGGTTGCAATTTTATAAATAAGTACAATTTGGAATTTAAGATAGATTATTTAAAGGATGATGTGATTGAAAAGCTTAGCCGAGAGTTCAAGGCTGTGTTTTCTGATAATTTGGGCACGTTCAAAAAGGTTAAAATAAAACCTACAACTAAACAAGATGCTACCCTAATTTTTTATAAAACCGCGACCATTACCTTTTGCAATAAAAACAAAGTGGAAAAAGAATTAGGGCGATTGTTAGTAAATAATATTGTCTCACCCATTGAGTTTTCAGATTGGGGAATTCCCATTGTACCTATATTAAAAAAAGATGTGGAGGTCATAATCTGCGGAGATTATAAAGTAAGGATAAATCCATAATTGATTAGGGATAAATATCCGTTACTGCGAATAGATGATTTATTTGCAAAATTAAAAGGGGGTGAACAATTTTCAAAAATCGACTTATCATCAGCATATATTCAAATAGTATTAGATGAGTATGTTTATGTGACTGTGATATACATACATGTGCTCTCTAGTTAAAGTCATATTGTTGGTGTATATTAAGGAATTTAATTTGGAAAAGTTGTGGAAAACTAGTGATTATCTAAGGTATTAATAATTTTGATGAAAACTATATCAATTGTGTAACTGGAACTTGTATAAAATTGAAAGAAGTGTAAAATTATAATATTTTCTTCAGTTTAATTAAAATAATATTCAAAGGTCAATTCATTAGACTTATCATTTGAAGAGCAGATAATAAATGGGTTAATACCACAAGTGTTTATTGAATATTATCAATTATGTTTTGTTATAAATGTAATACAGATGATGATAACAATAAAATCAAAGTTTGTGATAGCTGTAATGAAAATGTATGCACTACATGCTCTAATTTATCAGCTTCTGAACTTAAATGCATGCCCCTTAGAAATAGAAAATTGAGTTTTCTTTGTGACAACTGTGATAAAGGACTGGCACAACTTCCAATCTTAATTAAAGAAATTGCTGAATTAAGAAAAGAAGTTACTAACTTAAAAGAAGCCCAAGCTAGCCAAAACACACAGCTTAAACTAATGTCACAGGAAAATGTGATAAGTGAAATAGTAGAGCGTCAAAACAGAAGAAATAATATTATTATTTTAAATGTCAAAGAGTCTACACATAATTTAAATAAGGACAAAATTATTGATGATAAAAATACTGTGTCAACACCGCTTGTTGATTTTCAAATAGAACTGGATCATATTAAAACTTTTCGCCTGGGAAAACCAGTAAATGGAAAAAATAGACCTCTTAAGGTTATATTAAATTCTCCAGAGGATGCATTATACATTCTAAAAAATAAAAGCATGATCAAAAAGTACCAAGTATAAAGGTCTTTACCGATCAAACAAAAAACCAGCGAGATTATTATAAATTGATCAAAGAACAATTGAATGAAGCAATAGCGTCCGGCGACAATACTAAAACCATTAAATATGTTAACAACAAGCCTACCATTGTCAATAAACCTACTCAACATTTTTTAAGAAGCTAAGCATGAATTCAAATATACAGTACAATACAGACATTATATATATGAACATACAAAAGTATAACCAATAATATTGATCAACTAGTTTCACAAATAGTTTGCTATAGTCCTAATATAATATTATTAAGTGAATCAAGACAAACTGCTGGTTACTTAGATAATGAGATATATTGAAAATTATAAGACTATAAGATGTGATTCACAAACTCGTAATACAGGTGGAGTGCCGCTTTATGTGAAGAACAATATACAATTTACGGTATTTAAAACAGTGTCATTAGAAATGAACTATTGGTGTAAAATAATAAAAGTTCATGTTGTGAATTAAAAATGGTTGATTGGTTGTATTTATCACTCTCCTAGTGCTTCTCACAGTACATTTATCGATAACTTAGATAGTTTGTGTGATAATGTGTTTACTAGAAACTGTAAGAGTGTATTAATAGGAGACTTTAACATTAATTATTTAGAAAATTCTTACTACACTAATAAAATTAAAAATCTTTTTAATATATATGGTATTAGTCAATTAGTATTAGAACCAACGAGATCTACCAATGTAAGTTCAACACTTATTCATTATGTATTAACAAATAATAATAATGTACTATCAATTGTTTATTCATATCCTAAAATTACTGATCATTCTATAATAGCTGTTAACATTTTCGATCATTTGATAATTGACAATACAATCTATCGATATTATAGAAACCTATCTGAAAATAATATAAATAACATTAACTTGAAATTAATTAAACATAACTAGTCACTTGGAAGACTAATTATTACCAGGAAAAAATTGATAAATATGCAAATAATCCTAAAGAAATGTGGAAAACTCTAAAATCTTTAGTTAACATAAAGAAAATCCAGTGAATACCTGATTGTGTAAAATTTGAAAAGAATGGCGAAGAACAAATTATTCGAGATCCTTCTGAAATAGCAGAGAAACTAAATGAATTTTTTATCAGCAGTATTGAAGAAATTGTTAAGGGTATTAAAAGTGATAATGAATGGAAAAGGACCAATTGTAATTTGTATGTTGAGTTTAATAAATTTAGGTTATTAAATATGATTGAAGCAATTCAGTTAGTAAAAATATTAGATAACAAATTCAGCACTCAACTTCCTGTAAATAATAAAACTCTGAAAGCAATTTTAGATACTGTTGGCCATGTCTTATTACATTTCATCAACTCATCATTACAGCAAGGAAAAATTCCCAATATGTTAAAGATCAGCATAATATGCCCAATATTAAAAATAGATAATTCGATTAAAGCATCCGACTACAGACCAATTAATACATTACCTACACTAGAAAAAATTCTTGAACGAGCGCTGTATGAACAGTTACTAAATCATTTTGAAAGCAATAACATTTTTTTTGTACACCAATCTAGATTTAGGCATAATCACTCCTGTGAAACAGCACTTCAGTTTGTACTAGCAAGGGTAAAAAGGTGTATTGATAATAACGAGTATGTGGTAGCTGTATTCTTAGATTTGAAGAGGGCGTTCAAGACTGTAAACCACAATATATTGTTAAGCAAATTACAAACATATGGAATCAATGGAATTGTACTAGATTGGATCAAGGATTACCTAAGGGACAGGCAACAAAAGGTTAGATTAAAAGATATTTATTCCGATAATAGGATTATTCACCGTGGTGTGCCACAAGGAAGTATACTGGGTCCTCTCTTGTCTTTAATTTACATTAATGATATTGACTTGTATATAAATTGTGAATTACTTAAGCTATTTGCTGATGATACATTGCTCATTTGTAAAGGGGAACATTTACCCACAGTGATTGATAAAATAAACAAAGCTTTAGTAAATGTTAATAATTATTTGGTAAATAACAAACTAAAACTTAATGTAGATAAGACTAAGGCTATGATATTGACCACTAAGTATAAATATAAAAAATCTATGCCGTATGTACGCCATACAACCAAACTTAAAGCCATTATGTAATAGAAATTCACACAAGTTTATTTTTTATATGAAAATAGAGTATTGATGCTATGGAAAAATATGCTCAGGAGGTCGATATTAACCTAAAAATAATATTTATATTTTGCTATATTGAAGTTTTATAAAACCAAAATTTCGACTTTAAAGTCGAATTACTCGAAAACTAGATGAGATATCGAAAATTGGCTAGCATATTCTTAATCATCGTAAAAAACTGAACAAGATCCATATATCAAATGTTTGTAAAACGAAAAAAACGTGCAACGGACGACGGCGGCGACGTAGCGATCTTATTAACCTAACTTACTTCGTAAGTTTGGTTGATAACATTAATATGAATGAGGTTAATATCACTATAGATAGTATACCTATTGAAATTGTTACTGAAATGAAATATCTAGGCTTCATAATTGACAACTCATTCTCATATATGGGACATTATAAGTATATTCACAAAAAAATAGTTACAAAAATCTATTTTTTCTCAAGAATTTCAAAACATTTATCAACTCAAACAAAAATTACAATATATAATGCTATTATCAGACCTCATTTTGAGTATTGCTCGTCAGTTATGTTTTCATGGGATGAGAATAAGATAGCACAACTTCAGAAGCTACAAAATAGAGCTATGCGAATTATTTTGCAATGCAATAGATATACTCCAATCAGATATATGCTGTCCACGTTAAACTGGTTTGGTGTTTCAGATTATATATTACTGAATACAATGATTTTTATTTTCAAAATGGTAAATCATAAGATGCCACAGTACTTTAATAGCTTTATTACATACAATAAAGAAGTACACAATTATCCAACAAAAACATGTGATCATATATACATAAATAAAACTAATGATAGGATGTTAATGAAAGGTTTATTCTTTAAAGGAATTGATCAGTATAACAAACTACCTGTTGATATCAAACAGAGTTCAAATGTGCATTCGTTTAAACATAAGATGATAGAGCATATTAAATCAACCAAATTAAAATAAGTTATTATAAGTATGATTATTAATATTATTATAAGTTTATTAAGTTTACTGTTACATGTAAATTACATATAACATTATGTTTGTATATTAGGATTTCCTATTTAAATAAATTCACTTACTTACTTACCACTACATAGGTTACATACAAAAAAAGGGACGGTACACACATTTAACCCGTCAATAATATATTTACATGTTGCTTCCACCAAGTATGGAAAGTAACTCTACAATTTTAAAAATAACAAAAGAGTGGGAATACACTATCACTATAATATATATATATATATATATATATATATATATATATATATCGGAATTATTCGCGAACTTACCTATTATTACCGATCCGACTAATATACCGGATTTATACGCGAGTTAACCGAACATTCCGCCCAATGTAAAATACCCAATTTTACCCAAATAAAGACGTGTAAGATAAATTCATCTTAATCAAAACGTCAACCAAAGAAAAAATGCATAAACAAACAAACAAAAAAAAATAAATACTAAATCAAGATTACATAGTTAATCATTGATTAGGAACTGCAGTCTGCATCGTTAACAGCAAGGTAGTTTTATAATTAGAAAATATTGTGCATTTTTCCCATACAATAGAGACCACGAAAGATTGCATACGTCATTAATTTACGATTCAATTCAGTACATAGTTCAGCGTATATAATCTTTGCAATTTCTAAATAGACCTGCGTCATTACCATTTGTGACGTCAAATTGTAGCGACGATGCCATTACCAAAATCCTATTGACGCATGACTATAATAGCGCCATCGGTAGAATACAGAGATTGAAAATATTTAATAGCAGATGACGAATGTGATTTCTTACTTTTTAAAAAAGTATTTTTTAGAATAAATTTCTATCGACAATATTGCAGATTAAAGTCATTAATTAACAATATATTTTATTTACTTCTATATTTTAACCACTGAGCATATTTTAAATATAGTTGCGAATTTCTAATACTCCTAATTTTATGGCCATTAGTATATTATACCAGAAACGCAATAATAACCACAGTTATTCAAGAGGTTATGTCATTGGAATTATAATTTAAACGTTTTGATTACACAAATCGAAAAAGAAAAGGAACAAAATTACAATTCCATTTGTAAGTAAAATTCTCATTAACTTTGAATAATTAAGATATGTCACTTTAAAATAATCTTTTAGATTTCCCTGAAACCATCTACAAAGACTAAAGTTATGTTATGTACAATGCAAACGAAGGATTTAACACTTTCAAATCATCCTAAAATTTGTGGCGATCATTTTACTTGTTTGATAGTATGCAACTGGATTGTATACGGCATGTTTTCAAAGCATTTCCAACAACTAAAACAATGCATAGGGGTAAACGCTTTAAATCAACCAACTTTGAATTCTGTTGTTGAAGTATGCCATTATTCAAGAAAAGAATAAATCTTACAGGATTATTACTGTTCCCAGTAAAAATCCAAAATTGCAAGTTATCTCCACAGTCAATGTCGTAAGCTAAAAATGAAAACTTTATAACCAAAAGGTTCAACGACTAATTATTTTGATAGAATTCTTAAAGATATAAACAGTAGTTTGTTGAATATACAAAAGCATTAAGGGGCAAAAATCTTCCAAAAATAGGCATTTGCTTTATTACTCTTCGAGACCATATAATTGTTGCAGGTAATTGAGTAGTTTGAAACAAATAATTTAATATACAATTTATCATTTTTTGTAGATTGGTGTAATATAAAGACTTTCACTTTACCTGTATTTAGCACCTCCAAAGTTTAAGCTAGTGTAGTATTGACCAGTTCGTCACCAGTGTGTTTATTACATCCATTAAAATTAAAAGCTGTAGAAGCTGTTAGGATATCTAAAATCCAATATTCTGAAGATGAATTTGCAACCCATATTTTAAAAACAAGATACTCAAGAATTTAACAAGCATTGAAAGCTTGTAATTTAACAATAAAATACATATGGTTGTACTTGTTTTATTATATACAAAGTTTAAGATAGTTGTAATTAAATTAAAAGTACATTGTGTAAAAAGTTTTTTTGATTCTAAGTAGCCATGCGTTTGGTTGACTAGTTCAATTTGATTGAAAATCTGAATCACTGTCATAACTATCACCAATGTTAATAATTAGAGGTGCATTATCTTCTTGATCAAATTTGATCTCACGTTTCCACCAATCTTTGATAATTTTTTCTGCATGTTCTATCAAATGTGCCCAAATCTCTGGTATTATTTTTTCTAATGTTTCCACATTTGTAAAGTTTTCAACAGACCTCCCATCTCTTCCACCGTGTCGGTTGTAGTAGCTGTTACTACCACCCCATACATTTTCAATTGTATTGAATATGCAGTGATACGGAGGCAATCTTAACACCTTATGTCCATATTGTTCGGCCAGCAAATCCGCTTTAAAAATCTTTGGTGGTTTATACCTAAAATTTTTAATTAATACTGATATGTTATAAAGCACATAATTTTGACTTACATCGTCACAAGTTTAATAAGCTTTGCTTAAAATCATTAGTTCCATAAGAAATTGCTTATTTAGTGTCGCTCTACAATGTTACTTTTTTTCTAGAAACTGTTGGATGTTTTATTTAACAAGTATAATAATACGACATGTTGTCTAAAATTATTGCAAATAATTTTTCCAAATTCTTTAATAATTAATTTTCAAATTTTGCTCATTCACTTCTCTGTAGTAATTTAGGTTTTTTTGTGGAAGACGAGAAAAATCAATTTCAGCCCCACATTTAGTAATTCATTTACATTTCGGGCATATAATGTACCTAAAAGACCAAATTACATTATACTGTATTAAGGATAAGTAGATATGACACCAACCTTTTTCGATCAATTTGTGTGCTCTAACTGTTCTTATTGCACGCTTTGCTAGGTACGGCTTACGACACCATTCTGAAAAAGCCATGTTTTGTCTAAACACACAAAAATGCTACAGATTCTCTTTTTTTATTTTCATATATCTTCCAGAATCGAAGTCCATTTATTCATAATATTTAACAGTTTCATTAAACCTATTCTTGAATTATCTTTCAGCCATTTAAATCCAAGACTGTATTTAGGGATCGTTCACTAACTTTAAAAAACTCAACATGTTTCAAATTCAACCATCAAGTATCAACAGAAACGTGATAAATCGAAAATAATTACGTGTTGCACTATAAATGTAACTGGAAGACAAATACTAGCGATTTTTACGCAGCCTATAAAGGTGATCAAACTAGCAACAAGTAGCTTAGTTCTGGGTCTAAATGAATCTCGTTCATCGTCTTTGGTTATTAGAGTTCAGTTTAATACTAATATGAGTTGTGAATAGCACTGTTTGAAGCAAAAACCAGCCAAATATCAATATATTGTAACGCGCTACTACTACCGCGTTTCTTTAATTTAAAACAAGTAATAATAATGGTCTTTATTACTCACTGTTCACAAGTCTAATTAACAGTATATGCCTTATTTATAGATGTTTTCAGTCCACTCAACAATGAAGCACTATTACACTAATGAATTTACAAGCACTAATATCTTCTTAAATTAACTCCTTTACCATAGGTTCATTAACAACACTAACACAACTATTTGTTTATACACTTCTATTTATTTATGTATACTACAAGCTGCATGTACATTAGACACAGCATATCACGTTTATATATACTTCTAAAGCTCAAAACTACTATTACTTTACACGATATAATTTATATTAGACATTCAAGAATAGACTGCTCTTGCATTTTCTTAGCGGTCTTATATATACTCAGATCTAAAGTTATGACTCATCATCTAGTATTTTCTAGAAGGATTCTCGAATGCTGAAGAATACGCTGTGCCCCGGGCGTTTGTATGTTTGACGGGTTGCCTAATAGTGGATCGCAACACTGCCCCCTCTTTAAAACCGTTACGTCTCGTAACTGTAATTCCATCTTGACGCCAATTCGATGACTGGTGACGATATCGGCAGTTATCTCCTCTGGTGCATCCACCGCGTCGTTAGAAGTAACAGTCAACACTCTTTTTTTGGTCTTGGTAGGCAACCGGTTGATAACAACAAACAAGAACCTGGACGTTGGTTCCCTGGAAAAATACTTCTAGCATATTTCGGACTATCCTCCAATCTAGGCGATCCAGTCCACAGCCCAGCTTGGGTACCGCTAGTCTCGTTACTCCATTTTCCATCATCTGCGCCTTAAAATTTAGCAAAGCCTCTCATAGATGTCCATAACTAGGTCTCTGCCATGAAGAATTTTTGGTGACCAGATAGTAAACATAACGATTCTTATCTTGAAGAACCAAAGCTTTTCCTACAGTTGGCTGCTGTTGTACTAATTCATCTACACATCCAAACTTTTTCTTAAAAACAACAGCTATTCCCCTTGACATTGCCAAATCTTGAGCTACGCAATGTGCAAGGAATACTCTTCTGGTGCTCTAAACAGATCTTGCTGTTTTTCAACAACAACGCCAAATCTCGCTTTAGCGGAACCACCATACGCCGCCATAAAGCTCTCAAAATCTACATTTGGCTCATGATTAATAACTTGC
Organism: Platerodrilus igneus; assembly: GCA_036346225.1. NCBI lineage: Eukaryota > Metazoa > Arthropoda > Insecta > Coleoptera > Lycidae > Platerodrilus > Platerodrilus igneus. The sequence goes on from JARFIW010001266.1 coordinate 1,480,379, forward strand.
CGAACACCATTATCATTATTCGAGTCTTCCTGGTTGTTGCCAGCGTAGGATGTTAAACGGTCAAAGTGTACCACTTTCGGTTTACCACGGGGAGATCTTCTGCTCCGGTACACTACATCATTAATTCTTTTTAACACTTCGTTCAGGCCTTCCCATTGTCTTTGTAGTTTTGGCGAAAATCCACGTTTTCTTTGTGGATTGTACAACCACACTAAATCTCCAGGTTGGTAACCCCCTTCTTGTGCTCTCGTGTCATATTGTGATTTCATTCGATCGCTTGCTGCCTAGATATCCTTTCGGACGTTTTCGTGAATGCTATTTGATCTTTCACGAAGCTTACTATCGTAATCTTCACCTGTGATTTCTTCTCCAAGTATAGATCCAAACTGAAGATCACACGGTAGCCGCAATTCACGTCCTAGCATTACGCAAGCGGGCGAGTATCCTGTACTATCAGGTACCGAAAATCGGTACGCCAGTAGGAACAAATGTAGATATTGGTCCCAGTCTCGTTGATGTTCAGAGACAACTTTGGTCAGGTACTTCCTAACGTCCTGTTCATTCTTTCAACCATTCCATCCGATTGGGGATGAAGTGGCGTGGTTCTAGTCTTCCTGATTCCAAGATGCTTGCAGACATTTTGAAACAATGCTGATTCGAAGTTTCGACCTTGATCGGAGTGTAATTCCAACGGAACTCCAAAACGACAAAACAACTCCTGACTAGTACACCTGCAACCGTCTCGGCTTCTTGGTTAGGTATAGCATATGCCTCCGGCCATTTGGTAAAATAATCCATTGCAACCAAGATGTATTTATTCCTTTCTCTGATTCAGGAAACGGACCAGCTATATCAATGGCTACCCTCTCAAAAGGATTCCCCACGTTGTACTGTTTCATTGGGGCTTTCCGTTTTGTGACCGGGCCATTTGCAGAGGCACACAATTCACATTTCCGGCACCACTCCTTCACATCTTCTTTGCAGTTCACCCAATAGAATCTTTCTCTCACTCTTTCGAGAGTTCTTTTCACGCCAAAGTGCCCTCCGGAAATACCGTCGTGCAAGTGCTGCAACACTTCCGGCACTCTGCTTCTCGGCACTATCACTTGAAGTCTCTCAGTGCCATCTTCAAGTTCCAGGCGTCGTTTCAAGATTCTATTTTCCATCATCAAGGAGTCCCACTGTGCCCAGTATGCCTTCAGGCTCCTACTTAAAATACTAATTTCTTCCCAAGCTGGTCGTTGTCCTCTATTTTCCACTCAATAATACGTCCCAATTCGGCGTCATTCTCCTGGTCTTCTCGCATTCTTTCGGGTTGCCAAGTATCATCGGTTACTGTCATTCTATGGATGACACTTATTTTCTCTTCCATCTTGGAGCAATGATTGCAGTCCACCGGACAAGGTCTCCTTGATAGAGCGTCTGCATTCCGATGGCTAGTTCCTACACGATGTTCTGTATCAAAGTCATATTCCTGCAGCCGCTCTATCCACCTTGCCACTTGCCCTTCAGGATTTCGAAACTGCAATAACCATTTCAGTGCAGCATGGTCTGTTCTCAACAGGAATTTACGGCCGTATAAGTACTTATAAAAGTGCTCTACGGATTTGACGACGGCCAACAGCTCCCTTCGTGTCACACAATAGTTCCTTTCTGGCCGCGACAAGACCTTGCTGAAATACCCAATAACTTTTCTTCTCCGTCCTGCACTTGAGAAAGAACGCCTCCTATAGCTGTGTTACTGGCATCGGTATCCAACACAAATTTCCCCTCCATCCGTGGATAACTCAAAATTGGTGCTGTAACCAGTAGCCGTTTCAGTTGTTCAAATGCACTGTGGCAGTCGTCATTCCAATCATATTCTTGTCCATCTTCGGTTAATTTCGTTAACGGTTTGGCAATGTTCGCAAACCCCAGTATAAAACGTCGGTAATATGTGCACAATCCTAGAAAACTCCGTAGTTGATGTATATCTGCTGGTGTAGGCCACTCTTGTACCGTTTTTATTTTGTCAGGGTCAGCTCTTATTCCGGTCTCCGAAACGACATGTCCTAGGTATTTCACCTCTTTTCCAAACAGGTGACACTTCTTGGGGCTCAATGTAAGGTTTGCCCCCCGTAATCTTTGGAATATCTCCTCTAGGTTCTTAAGGTGTTCTTCAAAAGACCGCCCTAACACTATTACGTCGTCTAGGTACACCAGACAAGTCTTCCAAGACAGTCCACGCAGTATCGACTCCATCAATCGTTCAAAAGTAGCAGGGGCATTGCATAATCCAAATGGCATGACCTTAAACTGCCATAACCCAGTTCCAATTGTAAAGGCAGTCTTTTCTTTATCGTTTGGCTCCAAGCCTACCTGCCAGTATCCGCTTTTCAAGTCCAAGGTCGAAAACCATTTAGATCCGGATAGAGTATCCAAGGTGTCATCAATTCTGGGCAAAGGATAGCTGTCTTTCTTTGTCACATTGTTAAGCCGCCGGTAGTCTACACAAAACCTTGTCGACCCGTCCTTTTCTTGACAAGCACTACCGGGGATGCCCATGGACTATTCGAGGTTCAATCACTCCCTGTTCTTCCATATCGGTGATAATTTGCTCGGCTTCTTTACGTTTTGCCAAAGGAAGCCGCCTGGGGTGTTGTCTTATCGGTTGCGCATCTCCAGTGTTAATCTTGTGTTGCACAACATTCGTCCTTCCTTTCTCACTATCATCCAGTGCAAACACACCTCGATATCGTCCGACCAGTTCTTTTACCTTGCCCAGTTGGTCGCCATTTAAACCTTGACACGAGGGTATCAACATATCCAGCAATTTTGTGAGCAACCGTTGGCTGGTTTATTTTCGTGTCGTCTACACAACGTTTAATATGGCATACTGGAATGCAACTTCCCACAATCATGCTTTTCTTCAGGGTCACTGTATGGGGATTAATGTTCAGCACCCTTACTGGTACCATATTTCGAGACTTTACCAGCGTTCTTCCAATCAGAAGTCCCTCCTGACCCATTCCCGATTCAGTTGCCTCCATCATGCATACTTGTCCTTCCCGGAGCGTACCATCCGGGCGTCCCATTACTATCATTTCCGCCTTCTCGGGTATTTTCATATCGCAAATCATTCGAACTTGCATCGTCTGGTTACTCCTACCTTGAAATGGAATCTCATCATCATCTATCCGAAGCACATTTTCTTTCATGTTTACATGAAACCCATATTCTCTCATGAGATCCATTCCCAAGATCACTTCTTCTGTAATTTCAGCTACCAACACTCGATGATTAATTAATTTGTCCCCAATTGTCAACATAACGGCAGTCTCTCCGTGAGTACAAATTTTCTCACCACTTGCCGTTCGAAGACACACCGATACAGGTAGCACTTTTCCACGACCAACCAAATCTGGTCTCACAATAGTTTTTGTCGCTCCTGTATCCACGAGTAATCGGACACCCCTACCATTAATTCTTCCATCGATATAAATGCTGTCCAGACTCCCTTCGACGATGCAGCACGGATGATAATCTCCGGGGCACTACGTTGTGCTGTCGACGTTCGCCCCTTACGTCGACTTGCTTTAGTTTTCCTGCTGCTCAACCGGTTGTTTTTTTGGTTGAGTGCAGCGTCTCTGTATATGACCAACTTCGCCGCAGTTCCAGCATCGCAAACCCCATTTCCGCGGTCGTTGTCTTTCCAGCTTTTCCACACGGTTGATTATTTCATCTATGCTGTTCTGGGCTTGATCAGGTTCCTCTAAGGCAGACCGAACTTTGTGACTCATTCTGTGTGATGTCTGCTTAGCTGCTTCAAATTCAAGCGCATGAGCCAGTGCGTCATCTAACATTTTTGGCCGTGCTAATCTTAGCGCTTGCTGTATTTCGCCATCTTTAACGCCATCCACAAATGTTTGTACAGCCAGTTGTTCGAGGAAACTATCTGGTGCCGTTGGATATGCCAATCTAACTAATCTGGCGATGTCAGCTTCGAATTCTTGCAGGCTTTCACTTGTCTTTTGCGAGCGGTTCTTAACTTGTGCGTGGTAAACCTGTTGAAGGTGAGCATCTCCATATCTCATCTCAAGCTTCGATGTTAAAAGGCCGTAATCATTCTGCTGGTGATCAGGAATCGTTTGTAAGATGTTAAGAGCTTCCCCCCGTAGGGCCACTATTAAGGAGATAGCCTTCTCTTTGTTGCACCAACCGTTGGCTATTGCCGCAGCTTCATATTGTTTCAAATATGTGGGCCAAGGTGTTTTGCCATCGAAAGTGGGTGGTTTCACTTTAAATTTAGACGGTATGGACTCGCTTCTTTCCATGGTTCTTATTTCTGGAATGTTCTCATTTACAACTTGATTTACTAATTCAAGTGGCCGTGTTGTTAGTGAAATAACTTGCTCTTGCAGTCTCATCACATCTTCTTCCATTTTTATCAATTTACTGCCCAACTTTTGCTCAACTGTTTTTACCTGTTCAGTGACATCTTCTTTCAATGCAATGGAGCTTTCCATTAATCTTTGTTCTAACGTGGCTGTTTTTTCATTCAACTTTTCTTCTAACTTTGCAGCATTTTCGCTTAACTTTTCTTCTATTTTCTCAGCATTCTCACTAAACTTTATTTCCATTTTCGCAGCATGTTCACTCAACTTTTCCTCTATTTTCTCAGCATTTTCACTGAGTGTCACTTCTAGTTTAGACGACCTCTCCTCCATACCGGATTTAAAATCCTTGAGGAAATTCATTAAACCTTCTGCGTCCATCTTATTTTGGCTTCTTGTAACTGGCATATATAAACTACTTAAACGGCTTTAGACTTGTGTGCTTTCCTTTTAATTAATCACTATATACGCCACACCTGACACCAGTGTAACGCGCTACTACTACCGTGTTTCTTTAATTTAAAACAAGTAATAATAATGGTCTTTATTACTCACTGTTCACAAGTCTAATTAACAGTATATGCCTTATTTATAGATGTTTTCAGTCCACTCAACAATGAAGCACTATTACACTAATGAATTTACAAGCACTAATATCTTCTTAAATTAACTCCTTTACCATAGGTTCATTAACAACACTAACACAACTATTTGTTTATACACTTCTATTTATTTATGTATACTACAAGCTGCATGTACATTAGACACAGCATATCACGTTTAATATACTTCTAAAGCTCAAAACTACTATTACTTTACACGATATAATTTATATTAGACATTCAAGAATAGACTGCTCTTGCATTTTCTTAGTGGTCTTATATATACTCAGATCTAAAGTTATGACTCATCATCTAGTATTTTCTAGAAGGATTCTCGAATGCTGAAGAATACGCTGTGCCCCGGGCGTTTGTATGTTTGACGGGTTGCCTAATAGTGGATCGCAACAATATAAAAAAGGAAAATTTAAGAGGTCGTTGACACCAACAAAACAAGGAATGGCATATAACCTAAAATTTAAACGTCAAAATTTAATATTTGCCTTTAAAATTATTGGCAACGTCGTAGATTGCTATTATTCAAACCAAAACTATAACATTAATATTGTACGGTATTAAGTTGACAAACATCTACATAAATAGTTAGTACGTGTGTGACATCGCGGATGACGAGGTCTATTTAGAAATTGCAGACTATATTCTCAATATGCTTTATTATAGGCATGGCATGATATTCGCAGCAGAACTAAAATTAAATAGGCCAAAAATAATAGTAATTATAGACAAACTGGAGGTGGACCACTTATTAATGATACGTTAACTTCGTTGGAAGATGATGTATTGGAAATAATGAAAAAAGTGTCTGTAGAGGGACACGATGCTAAAGAATCAAGTGTTAACTTTCAATTTAATGACGACACAATTATTTTTGAAGTGGAAAGTGATGCTGAAGAAGAAAATGACGACCAAATGTTAACGGCAAGAGCAATTATTGGTTCAACTACAATTGTTAACAAAAATAAGTCCCCAATATATTCACCATTAGTGAAACCATCTTGTTCATCCACACTAACTCTGGCAGAAGTGGAGTTACCTAAAATGATTAAATTGGATCAACCGAAACAGGATTTACACAAGAGACATATTGGTAAAAAAAACATTCCCAAAAAATTGGAAAATTTAATTAACTCTGCCGACGCAGCTACTGCATTCAAGGACAACTTGAATGAGAAATTAGACCTGAAAAGGGAATACTATAAAGAAAAGATTTCTTGCTTAAAGAACATCGAATCACTGAAAGCCAGAAAAGTGAATGCCCTTTAGTCGAGCGCTGAGAGTTTAAAGAAACTTGCACAAAACATTAGTTTGTAAGGAATTACTGCTGTTTGTATAATATGTAAATACTTATTTGATGTATGCTAGGTTTCAGTTTCAGAATAACTTTAGTATTAGTTAAGATATTACACTCTAGTGAAACATACCTATGTAATTAAATTAAATAAACTATACGATACAAATGTGTTTATTGATTTCCATTTATAGATAGAAATTGTATTAGAAAAACTTGTAATGCATTAATTTCCTTGTGCTGCATTTAGAGAACGGACAAGTTTCATCCTAGCTCTTCTTCCATTAGCCAATTCAGGATTTATTTTTCTTGTTAAAGTCTTTGTAAATAATTGAAGTGAATTCAGCGAAAAAACTTCCTTTTAATAAGCAAAAAAGTGTTTTACAATCAAAAGTCAATTTGACATGCATAGAGAGAGAAGATTTTCTTTTTACTAACAAAATAAGAATGAAGGATGCTAAGCATATGTGATCTTTAGAGAACTAAGTATCTAAATTTAACATACTCCCCCCATTGGAAGGAGGAATTTTTTCAACACATGTGAAATATAATAAATAACAGTCTAGCAACATTTATCAAAACGTATTTGCAGTATTCTCTTCTAATGGAAGAGGGCAAATTTTTGAAATTGCTCTAGTTGTTTCACCGTTTTGCGTTCGCAGCGACACTATGCGCACGATGTCATCTTTTCCACTTATAGTTTTAATTACACGTCCGAGTTTCCACTTTGTAGGTGGTAAGTTGTTATCCTTGATTAGCACAAGGGCACCTTCTTCTATATTAGGTTTTTTCAATTTCCATTTGTTTCTCACTTGCAACTCAGATATATATTCCTTGGACCATCTGGTCCAAAAATTTTGAACTATTTGCTGAGTCCTTTGGAAAAGCGTTAGTCTGTTCTCATTGATATGAGTTACATCAAGATCAGGTACAGTTGAAATGGGATGGCCGATTAAAAAGTGACCTGGGGTAAGAGGAAGAAAATCGTTTGGGTGACAGGAGAGTGGACAGAGGGGTCTAGAATTAAGAATGCCTTCGATTTGAGTTAAGGCAGTTATAAAATGTTCAAATGATAAGGTAGCATTCCCAACCACTCTCTTTAAGTGTGATTTGGTAGACTTAATGCCAGCTTCCCAAAGACCGCCTATGCTAGGAGAATATGGTGGCAAAAAAATCCAGTTAAAATTGTCTTTGTTGGCTAAATTTGTTAATTCCTCATCATTGTTTATGAGAAATTTGCCTAATTCGTCCAACATCGTTTTAGCTCCACAGTAGTTGCGACCATTGTCGGAGTATATTTTACATGGCATGCCTCTACGAGAGGCGAACCGCCGAAGACATAATATAAAAGCTTCACTAGTTAATTCGGTCACTGGCTCAAGATGAATAGCTTTCGTACAAAAGCAAACAAATAAACACACATAACATTTAATGGATTTCCATCCCCGACCGGTTCTATCCTTGACTAGAAACGGACCACAATAGTCAGTTCCAGTTATTGCGAATGGAAATTGAGGTGTTACTCTATCGGTGGGTAGATTGCCTAATAAGTTGTTTATGTCTTTTGGGTGAGACCGAAAACACTTTATGCATTGGAAGACAGTCGTCTTAGATAGATTACGGCCGTTTAGAGGCCAAAATTGCTCTCTTACTGAAGCGAGAAGGTGTGAAGGACCAGCATGACATAATCTTTCATGCTCTGAACGAAATAATAGTTTGGCAAAATGATATTTAGCGGATATTAAAATTGGGTGTTTTTTAGCATTGGAGAAGTTGGAATTGGAGAGCCTACCCCCGACCCTTAAAGTATTGTCTCTTGTGTCAAAAAAGGGATTTAATTTTGTTAACGCATTATTTTTTGTCAATGTCCCTTTGTTTGATAGCGCTTTAATTTCACTAGCAAACGATTCCATTTGTGAAAGTCGTGCTAACTGGATGAGTGAATCACGTTGTTCCTTGAAGGTTAAGACATTGTGTATCCTGTCTTGCACAATAGATTTACAATTTTTTATGAATCGTAAGCAATAAGCTAATATGCGATTGAGCCTATTTAAGTTAGAATAATCCTTGAATGGAATAAAGGATTCAAATGAAATGCTTGACATGTATAAGGATACATGGGATTCCACATTTATAGGTTCAGAGAAGGGATCTGAAAGCGTGGCGCCTTGAAATTCGCAATTAATTGATAAGTTCGAAAGGAAATCAGGACCGTTCCACCACATTGATAGGTCGGAAAGTTTATATGCAGAAACGCCTCGTGTGACTAAGTCGGCAGGATTTAAATTAGTAGAAACATACCTCCATAAAGACGGATCACTCATTGCTTGAATCTGAGTAACTCGATTGGCTACAAAAATTTCTAGTAAATGAGGCTCAGAATTGATCCACGACAAGGTTATGGTCGAATCTATCCAATAGGTTATAGAGAAATGTTGAGATCTAAAACGTCCTTTATTTTGTCTACCAACTGAGCCATCATAAGAGCACCGCACAGTTCTAGTTTCGGGATTGTCAATGTTTTTAGAGGAGCAACCCTCGTTTTGGAACACAAAAGCTGAACGTGCACTTTACTGCTTTCATCAATAGATCGTATATATATGCATGTGCCATACGCAGTTTTACTGCTGTCTGCGAAAGCATGTACTTCAACCTGTTTGTAAGACTTACAGATTGATTGTCTGGGAATGCGCAAATTACTTAACTGGGATAAGTTTTGACAAAACAATTTCCATTGGGATTGCAATTCTGAGGATAAGGGATCGTCCCAATGTGACTGGATTAACCATAACTGTTGCATGAAAATTCGGACTGTTACAGTGCAGGGGTTAAGCAACCCTAGGGGATCAAAGATTATGGAAATGTAGGACAGTACGGTTCGTTTTGTGACTAACTTGCAAGTGTTTTCAAAATTTGTTATTTCAAAAAAATAGATTGTCAGAGAAGCTATTATACAACAAGCCTAAAGTTTTGGCGTTTTTGCTAGGACCAAAATCTAAAATATTGTTTGGAATGTCTGCCGAATGAATTGCTTCTAAAACTTCTGGATGATTTGAGTTCCACTTGCGGAGCGTGAAACCCCCCGGAATGTAGAATTTTAGCTATATTATAGCAAATGTATTTTGCTTTGTTAAGGGTCTCACAGCTAGTGAGCAGATCATCGCAATACATATCCTTTCGTATAATCTTGGATATTTCAGGATAAGAATCCTCATTTAGCCTTGCTAGTTCAAATAAACAGCGTATAGCGAGAAAACTGGAAGCCCTTTCACCATAAGTTACAGTTGCAAGCTCATAAATATCTAATGGATGTGAAGGTTCCGATCGGCAAAAGATCCTTTGAAGAGGACGTTGTTCCTTTTCAATAAAAACAGAACGGTACATTTTAGCACAGTCACTTGTGAGTATGTACTCAAAACGTCTGAATCTCAGAAGAATGGAGAAGAGATCATCTTGAAGTATGGGACCATTAAGCTGAATATCATTGAACGAAATGCCGGTAGAAGCAGGACTACTTGAGTTGAAAACAACGCGTAGCTTGGTTGTGAGACTGTGTTCCTTGTAAACAGCATGGTGTGGAATGAAATATTGATATGGTGCGTTATCTGGGTGGCATACCTTTGTCATATGACCAAGGGCTTCATACTCCTTCATAAAGTCTACATATAGAGATTTGAGCTCAGCGTTTGCTTGGTCTTCTTTCGAGAGACATAAATTGCCTTAAAGCGTTTTGTTTGGAACTTCCAAGAACGCTTGGACTAGTGTTTAATGGAATCGATACAATGAATTTACCTTGTTCATTGCGCTTGTGAGTTTTAACAAAGTGCGATTCGAATTGTCGTTCTTCTGAGGAAAGAGGTTTTGATGTGAGAATGTTTTCAATTTTCCAGAATTTTGATAACTGTCGTGATACGTCGAGCATGGTGAGATGGCAAGAGGTAGATATAGGTTGATTGTAGAGTGGAAATTCTCCAGTGACTATATATCCTAAGCGAGTATTCCACAAATGGGGATATTGAATGGTCAAAGGCTGATCTGGTGATAATACTTGCCAGAAGATATCTACGCCCAAGAGCAGATCAATTCGGGTTTTGCAACGATAGTTCGGGTTAGCCAAATTTATATTTGTAGGTATTTGTAACCCATTTGCATTTGAGGATACGGCGGGAAATTCTTCTGATATGTTTTGTAAAAGCAAAAATAACAAAGAAGTAGCAAAATCATCATGAATGAATAACAATTTTGCGTACACTATTTCATAGACCTTGGTCTGCGATTGACCTATGCCAGAAATGGAAATATTGGCTCTCGCAGTGGGCAGCTTCAGCCTTGAGCATAAGGAGATGGTCATATATGATCTCATTGAAGCGGAATCGAGAAGGGCTATGCATTGGTGTCGCTTACCAGAAGGCGGCTCTGTGGCGTAGTGGTATGTGTGTGACTACTACGCCCAAGGTCACGGGTTCGAATCCCGACACGGTCCGCTTGAAAAATGTTAGGCGAGCATTTTTCACAAAAATACACCCTTGTTCGGATGAGAGGTAAAATGGAGGTCCCGTGTGTGAGTGTTGTCACGCACGTTAAAGATCCCTACCTTGCTTGGAACAGCAAGGGTTCGGCAAAATTCCAAATTTTCCAGGTAAAAAGAACTCGCTTCCTGGCCAATGTAGTACCTTCGGGTGGAGCATTGGAAAAAAATCAAATGTAAAATGTCGCTTACCAGAGCGGTCTTCAACATATACCATAGCCGTTGGAAGCACTTGGATAAATTGATCTGGCTGAGCTAGATGGCTGGTGAGAGTTGACGTTGATGCTAGTGGATTTATGCTGTTTGTTTCTTTGTTAGAAACAGATGAGTTTGCATCAGATTTGACGAATGTCGATTCAGAACTCTGTAGAAGCGTGGAATGTTTTTTTATTGCATTTTCTACAATTTCCAGAGTTTCAATTCCTTGACTTTAGAATAGCGGGTGTTAGGCGTCATATCAAGAAAAACCTTGCAATACATTAATTTATGACTTACATTACAAATAGGGCAGTTTTGTTGGTCTCGAAGAGGTTTGGATGAAACGTGAACGTAAGATGGTTTGCTATATTGAGTATTGAATTGTTTAGGGCTGTTCGGATGCCTAAACTGGTTGTAATCAGGTGCCTTCATAGGTTTATCAATTTTTTCAAGTAAACGAGCTCTTTTTTCAAGAAAGTCAATTAACGTGGAAGTTGGAGGGCAGTTATCCAGCTTAGCAATCTCAATCTCCCATTCCCTTTTTGTGTTGTAATCTAATTTGTCCGTTATTAGATATTGTATAAAACTAGCAATTGAATCGATTGGTTCGCCTAAGGAGTCTAGGGCTCGCAAGTGGCATTGTATAGAGTCTGTAAGTTGCCTAATTGACATGGCAGATTCTTTAGTAACTTTGGGGAACTCTACAATGCATTTTATATGAGAATGGATGAGAAATCTTGTATTTTTGTAGCGTTTTTCTAACAGAGCTAGTGCTACACAATAATTCGAAGGGACTATGTCCAGCGATTCTATTACCTTGGTTGGTTCCGGCCCTAAAACTGATTTTAAGTACAGGAAACGCGTAACATCGTCAAATGCATCATTATTATGTACGAGTGACTTGAAACCTTCAAAAAAGCTTAGAAATGTTTTTGGGTCACCATTAAAGATCTTCATTTGCAAGGTTGGTAGTTTTACTAAACTTGATCGTGCTTCAAAATTAGGTTGTGGTGTTTGTAGCGGTGTTGCTTGTTGAAGCTGGCGAGTTATACTGTTAGAGTCGCCTTGTGAGGTACCTTGAGCAATTTCAATTAAAGGCTGTGTATTTGTGTGATCAATATCAATATGAGATGACAATTTAGGCATAGAGATGGATGTTTGGTTTGAAATAGATTGTGTTGCTTGAACCAGGGACCGACTTTTTATTAGTAAAGACCTCGCTACCGCTAACGTTTGAAAATAATTGTTTTCAAACTCGCTGTAATTGTCGCAATGTGCTTGTAGATTTACTTCAGTGTCGAGCTCTATTATCTCTGAATGAATAGAGTCATACTTTGTTAACAATTCCTCAAGGACTGCTAGACGTATTTCTAATTGCAAAATATCAGTTTCATTAAGCGTGATTTTACTAACGTTAGACGGGTTTTGAGTAGCAATGGCAATTAGTGGTTGCAGAAAGTTTTTAAAGGAGGTTAACTTACTCTTTAAACTTGAACGTTTGCGTATTAAACTCGCAAGGATATCATGAGACATTTTAAGTACGAGTTTGTTGCAAAAGATTAATCTGAAAGTGATATTATTAAAGGTACTGTCAAATACTCAAAAGGTCTTTAAGGAAAGTGTGCAGTTTTAAACAGTTTGCAGCTAGTTTTGAAAGCAGAATTAAATAAAACTATTAAACCTGATTTTGATGTTTTTCAATTGAGCAACAGACTAGTTGTATTGATTACTCAATCTGTCTGGCCTGTGTCTTGTCCGCTTGATTTCATTCCTTGCTATGTTATAGTAAGATTGTGATCAGTGGTCTTCAGTGGTGCCTTTATTGACTTTCTTGCGTTGTAATCTTGGTTTGTTTGGCAGGTTTAGACCGCGTGTTCATAAAGGTCTCTGTTGTGGAGCATTCTTCTTGGAGTATTTGTAAATTATTCGATTGCTCTTCTTATTGAGTTGAACATTGTATTTCCAAGGTGGTTGTGTTTTTATCGGGTTTGATTAGGACCAAATGTAAATAATTGAAGTGAATTCAGCAAAAAAACTTCCTTTTAATAAGCAAAAAAGTGTTTTACAATCAAAAGTCAATTTGACATGCATAGAGAGAGAAGATTTTCTTTTTACTAACAAAATAAGAATGAAGGATGCTAAGCATATGTGATCTTTAGAGAACTAAGTATCTAAATTTAACAGTCTTCCTCGCTAAATGGATTGCCATCTTCATCAATATTTTCTTCTGCATCTGCAATATCGTCTGGTTGAGGATCTCTGTATTCCAGACATATATTAATGCTATATATATATATATATATATATATATATATATAATGCTATATATATTACATGCTATTTCAGGTGCATAATGGAGCACTTGGTTTTTATGTAAACAACGAAACCTTGCTTTCAATACACCATTACAGCATTCAATATTAACCCGTGTGTTCTTGTGTACGGTGTTGTAATAGCTCTCTAGACTATCATCTTCTACTTCGTTAAACGGTGTTAATAACCATGTACGAAGGGGATAACCAGAATCTCCTATTTAAAATATACAAATAATGAATACAATTTTATGAACATCATATGATTAAAAATACTTACCTAACAAAAAATAATCTGTACTACCACGTGCATGTATATTTCTTAGTACATTCTGCACATTTGAGCAGCCCCAAATAAAGGCATCGTTGGTACTGCCAGGATATTTAGCATTAACGTTAATTATTTTTAAGTTAGAATCACATATTTAAAACATATTTATTGCAGTTTAAATGAAATGCTAACATATAATTATTGTTACCAATTGTACATTAATAGAATGATAGTTTTTTCGGTTTACATATAGGTGCTCAGGATGTTCTAGATCAGGGGTGGCCAACAAGTCGATCGCGATCGACCGGTCGATCGCGAGACCAATTTTGGTCGATCACTCGCAAGTTCGGGGTTTGCGAAAAGTATCTCATAAAAACTTTTAACTTAAAAAGTACAAATACTTTTTATTCAAATGTTTTCTGTGATTAGCTCATAGAAAGGATATAATTTTTATATTATCATTATTTTTATTAGTTTGTTTTGACATTTGAAATGGTTTTATTAAGTTCTTTTTCTTTGCACTTTTGCAATTCTGTTTTCTATTTAAAGCTTTTGTCGGTAGATAACTTTTTTGCTGCTGCTACTTTTGCTACCTATATAAAATTTATTTGAATTGGGATATTACAAAATCAGCATAATACTTCGGCTTATGATAAAACTTATACAATACATATAAAACGTATATAAATGATGTTTATTTAATAAATCTGAAATACAGTGCGTTTAAAATTGACTTGTATTTACACTTCTGAGAAATTTATGACTATTAAAATAATAACATTTGAATTGCATGCCATTAGGATTAATTCTTGGAATCTAATTTTGCAGAATATAGTGTTAAATTTTCATTCTGAAGTTAGTGTTTGTACGCTACAGTCAATTTCTCTTACGGATTGTTTCATTTGTAAGTATTAATGAAATATTAGTGTTCTTTACATTAATTGTGCAAGTATATAAGAGATATATTTTAAATAAAATAATTTAAATCTTAATTAAATATTTATAAGCATTATTTAAAATAATAATTTAATTATTCGCAACTATTAAGTATGATTAGCTATTTCGTTTTATCGGCTAAACCTACACCAGGTATTAATTGTAATTTATATTGTTACTGTTTATTACTTTTATTACATGCCCTATTATTAAGTCGTATTTTTTTTGCATTTTAGTATACCTATTTATGAACATGGATAGCAAACCAAAAAAATCGAAAACATATCATTTCAATGAAGAATGAGAAATTAACTATTTTTTTACGATGGTGAATGATTAATGTTGCTGCTTAATATGTCTTAGCTCGGTAGCCATTGCTAAAAAGGGTAATTTGGAGAGACATTTCATATCTTTACATAACAAGTATCAAACAGATTATCCACCAAATTCCGAATTACGAAAACGTAAAGTTCGGGATCTTACAACTCAATTAACAAATCAACAAAATATTTTCAAAAAGCCAATATTGAAGTCACAAGCAGTAACAACTGCATCCTTCAAAGTAAGCTATCTATTAGCTAAAAAATGTAAACCATTTTCTGATGGTGAATTTGTAAAGGAAATGTTCTTGGAAATCTCGGATTCCCTTTTAATGATTTTAAGAACAAGAGCGAAATTACTGCTGCAATTCAAGATCTACAACTGTCCCGAAACACAGTGATGCGACGAATCGAAAAGATGGGTGGAAATTTAAAGGAACAGTTACAAAATGATATTAACAGATGCTCTTGTTTTTCTCTTCAATGTGATGAATCGACAGATATAAGTGATACTGCACAGTTACTTGTTTTCATTCGTTTAGTTTTTGAAGATTTTACATCTAAAGAAGAATTGTTGGGTATGATTTCTTTGAAAGAAAGGACTAGAGGTGTAGATATATTCAACGGGTTTAAAAGTCTGCTTAATGATAAGAAAGTACCTCTTTTTAAATTAGTTTCAATAACAACGGATGGCGCAGCTGCAATGATAGGCCGCAAAAATGGATTTATAGCCCTATGTCGAAATGACGATGAATTCCCAGATTTTTTGAGTTACCACTGTATAATTCACCAGCAAGTATTATCCAGCAAGAGACTAAATACAAAAGAAGTAATGGACATCGCGTTTGAAATTGTTAATTCAATTCGTGGAAGTTCTCTCAAACGTCGTCTTTTTCAACTAAAACTCGATGAAGGTCAGTCTGATTTATTATTGCATACTGATGTAAGATGGCTAAGTAGAGGTAAATTTCTGCAACGATTTCGTGATTTATTGCCTGAAATAATAGAATTTCTTAATGAACAAGAGAAAAAATATGCATATTTAAATGACAAAACCTGGCTTAGTGACTTAGCATTCCTTACAGATTTTACTTCCATATTAAGCCATTTAAATTTAGAATTACAAGGTAAAAATAAAACAATAATTGATATGATTAGCAGCATAGATGCATATAAAACCAAATTTATTTTGTTGATAGAAGATTTACAACAAAATAATATGAACCATTTTCCAAATATGGCAGACAACTTACAAAAAATAAAAATATTATTTATGAGATTGACAAGTACGTGGCCGAAATACAAAATGTAATGGAAGATTTTGAGAAGCGATTCCAAGATTTTAAAAAAATTAAAGAAATTGTGGAATTTACATCTTTTCCTTTCAAAAAAGATTTAATTGTGAAGGAAATTAGCAAAAATTGCAGACTTATTTGATATGGAGCAAAACGCCTTGGAAAATGAAATTATAATTTTACAATCTGATTTAATCTTACAAGCCAGAAAATTTGAAGAAAATTTTGGAAATATGTTAACCGAGAAAAGTATCCCAATATTATCAAATGTAGCGAATATATTTATTCTTGCTTTGGATCTACGTATCTGTGCGAATCGGCATTTTCATATTTACAATTGACTAAAACTAAACTTCGTTCCGTCCTGACCGATTCTCATACTGAGGACTCATTGTTATTGTCTTTGTCAGGATATACTCCAAATTATGATGCACTAGTAAAGGAAATGCCGACTCAGGTTTCTCATTAATTTAAAAAGTTTTAATGAATAAATGTTATTAATAAGTGCTCATGTTGTTTTAATTCCTCTGGACATAAGTTTTTTAACCCATTAAATAAATACTCATGTATGTAGATTATTTACCCCTTAATCATGGAGCTCGCCAAAGTGCACGTCGGTATAAAAGCACATTGCAAAAACATCCCCTTCTTACCTAAAAAATAGGTCGATCGCGACACAATTTTAAAATAAAAAGTAGATCTTATGTGCACCAAAGTTGGCCACACCTGTTCTAGATCATCTGAACCTGGTGGTACAATAGCAACGTGAGTGCAGTCTATGCAGCCAATTACACCTGGAAAGCCATGTTGCTCATAAAATCTAAAAAAATATTTGATAGTTTAGAACTTATACTTTAACTGAATATACGCATGCATTAACAGCATTACTTATTTTGACAACTCACCTCTGTCGCACTTTGTTAAGTTCTTCAAAATCTTTTGGAAATTTCACCCATTCGTCAAATACAGCAGGTTGTCCCAATGCGGTTACAACTTCTTTTACACACTTGCTGACACTGGATTGAGATAACTCAATAAATTTATTCGATCCTACATCTAACTGATAACTTCCACTTCCAAAAAATCTCAATGCAGCCAATACATAATAATTAGAGTTAAAAGAACGTCGCATTATACATTTTCAACTTTACCCTTGACTGCAAATCTAAATCAGTTGATTGCAGCTGAGGACGCATATAGGGTTCTAAATATTCTATTAAATATCGGCATAGCTCCTTCGATAATCTAAACATATTTACAAATTGTCTTTCATTTAATTCTGTGAAAGGATCTTTTGGCTTATGCGTTACATTAGGTCGATAGTTATTTTCCGCATGCTCCAAGTTACTTATTACAAGAACGTTCATCAACTCATCCATTTTTAATATTGTACACTAATTTCTGTAAATAAACAATAATTAAAGATACAACGTCACTTTTTCCAATAAAAGTAAATTTTGCAAAACCTAACTTCCAACATACAAATAAACTTGACAATTGCGCCACTAACAAGCCGCTCGCAAATAAGCGCACATGAGGTTGCGAATACTTAAAGATGCGCACGCTCAAAAATAGGAAATCATATGGTTTCGTAAAGTTGCTATAAATGTCAGTAGTTGCGAACGCTCAAAAATTGACCCCCCAGTAGTGATACAGATGATTCCAATCAAAAAATAAAACAAATCATGAATGATAACATGTCTAATAATTATAATATAACTGAAATAAGGAATCCTCTGCCTAAAATTAAAGTTGTGGGTATAAGTGAAAAACTAGATGCCACCTGTGTTGAGAAATTCCTAATAAATCAAAACGGCCACTTCTTAAGTCAGAATTTCAGCTGCAAAGTTCTTAGAATATGGTCAACCAAAAAGAACCGCCAGGTCTATCAACCTCTTGTGGAATTGGATATGCTTTCTTTTAATAATTTGATGGCCCTTGAAAAAAAACTCTAATGGTGGGACTTGATAACTGTTCTGTCTTTGATAGAATTGAACCACGTAGATGTCTTAACTGCTGCTCTTATAATCATATAAAGGGAGTCTGCAAGAGTAATCCCATTTGTCCTCGATGTGCACTTGAACATACGATTGATAAATGCACTGACGATGAGGTAAAATGTATTAACTGCATTACTTACAAAAAATGTATCCGATAAGACAGAAATCAATGTTAATCACACAGTATGGAGTACTGACTGCTCTGTGTATAAATTAAAGTTAGGTACAGGGCTTCTATCTTCTCTAGATAGAAATAACAGTTTATAACCCATTCTGCAAACATAGTTAATTCTAAGGCGTTGGCCAGTTACATATACTACCAAAATGTTAGAGGTCTCCGTACTAAAATGGTTGAACTATATAACTTCTCTTTAATGTGTGATTATGAAATCATATGCTTAACTGAAACATGGTTGGGAGATGATATATATATATATATATATATATATATATATATATATATAACAATAAACTTTTTTGTGATACTTTCAATGTATTCAGAACAGATCGACATACTAATTTGGGTGTTAGCAGGGGAGGAGGGGTACTTCTTGCTGTTAACAAAAAATTCGTCTCTCATCAAGTTCCCTACACTTGTACGAATATTAACTTTGATGTCTTAATTGTTGAAATTAAAGATCCCTACAGCCAGTCTATGATTATAATAACGGTATATATCCCGCCAAATCAAGTGAGGCATGCGTATGAACTTTTCTTTGATGAATTAATAAATGTTTATTTTATCTATGACAAAAATCTTATAATCATAGGAGACTTCAACCTACCTGAATTTGCATTTAGTGGCAACAACCTGCCCAGATTGGTACCCCTTAATAATCTTGTAGCTTTCTTTGATCTCATACAGTACAACTACATATACAATCTGAATCAAAGGCTACTGGACCTAGTTTTTTCTAATTTCGCTTGCAACATATCTGAACCAAAGTGTGCTGACCTGCCTATTGACAATCATCATCCACCACTTTGCATTGAAGTACATAAATTACTTGTAAAAAACTATGCTAAAGCAACCAGTAAAGATACCCGCTACAATTTTAAAAATGTCAACTATACTGCCCTTTATGATGATTTAGCTACACTAGACTGGAACTCTCTGTACCACTTTGATGACATTGAAGCTGCTACAACTCGCTTTTATGCTTTATTCTTTAAAGTTATTGATTTGCATGTCCCTAGAACGAAAGCCTGTAGGAAGTCTTATCCATCATGGTTCACTAAGGAGATCATCAATCTTACTAAACAAAAAGAAATTTTATGGAAGCAATATAAATTAAGTAGTGATACATTAGTATACAACAATTTTAGAATCCTACGAACTAGGCTAAAAAATGCTATGAATATTGCTCATAATAATTTCTTAAGATCAATGAATGACAAAATAAAATCCGATCCGAAGAGTTTCTGGGCATTTGTGAATGATAAACGAAAGTCAACGAATCAACAAAGCCAAATGATCTATGACAACGAGTCCTTTCTGATCCGTATGTTATAGCGAATAAGTTTGCTGAACTTTTTAAATCTGCCTATACTTCCAGCTCCTATACTTCTGATCCTGAACCAGTCTCCTCTTATTCCAGTATTGGTGTACCTGTGATAGAGGAACAGGATGTACTCAAAGCTATCGACAAATTACCATCTAAATATACTACAGGTCCGGACAACTTACCCTCTCTTGTGATTAAATATTGTAAGTTTCAACTTATCAAACCCTTAACCTTTCTGTTTAATCTCTTTCTCAAATATTCTCCATTTCCTAATATCTGGAAATCTTCTAAAGTACGACCTATCTATAAAAAAGGGGACAGATCCTGTATAATAAATTATCGCCCTATTGTCATCCTTAATAACTTCAGTAAAATATTTGAATTTGTTCTTTATGATTATATCTACTGTCACTCACATTCAAAAATATGTCTGCAACAACACGGCTTTGTTTCTGGTAGATCTACTGCAACTAATTTAACCAGTATGGCACAATATCTTTCTAAATCTTTAGATGAGGGAATGCAGGTAGACGTGATATATACAGATTTGTCAAAGGCATTTGATCGGCTAGATCACAATTTGTTACTTCGGAAACTGTCTTACATGGGCTTTACACCTCAGCTACTGACCTTTTTCTCCTCCTATTTAAATAATAGAAGACTTTGTCGATTATTTAGGCTCTCATTCCAAACACTTTATTGCTACCTCTGGAGTTCCACAAGGCTCTGTCCTTGGCCCCTACTTCTTTATCATTTTTATCAATGATGTTGTTGTTGATATTGATTGTGAATGTTTAATCTATGCAAATTATTCAACACGATAAGTCAAATAGAAGATTGCTCAAAACTGCAGCAGAATCTAAATAATCTACATTTCTGGTGTATTACAAACAACCTCCCAATTAATCCTGATAAATGTTCCGTTTCAAATTATTCTAGAAAGCATAATATAATTAAATTCCTTATAGCATTGAAGGTTTAGTACTTCAAATAACCGATAGTGTTTTTGATCTTGGTGTACTGTTTGATGCCAAGTTAACATTTAATTTGCATATCCTCAACACTATTAGGGCTGCACATAAATCGCTGGGTTTTGTTATTAGGATGGGTAAACACCTCACTATTGATACTCTAAAAATATTATTTTTTGCCTACGTTAGGTCGAAATTGGAGTATTGTAGCATAGTCTGGAATTCTTCATATGCAGTCTATGTAAATATGATTGAGAAGGTACAACGTCACTTTCTTAAATACCTAGCATACAAGGAGGACTCAGTTTATCCATGTATAGGTTATGACCATAACCTACTTCTACGCAGATTCTCTGTAACTAGACTTAAATCGCGACGTGATTTAAGTGCTGTGGTATTTCTCTATAAAGTAGTTAATAACTTTATAGACACTCCCTGTCCCTATTTATTATCTGCTGTAAATTTCCGAGTGCCTACATTTACCAGGGGCGACGATATGTTTTATTTAAACACCCCAAGAACCAATGTGCTTAAGTTTTCCCTTCTGTACTTTATGTGCACAACATTTCAAAACAAATGTAAATCTCTTGATATCTTCCATGTTTCTTTCATCATCATCATTAGGTCTTCAGTCCTAGAACTGGTTAGACGCGTACCATTATTGTTTCCTATTCTGAACTAACCTACAGATTTCCCTGAAATTTGCACAGTTTGCATCTATAACTATCTCACCTAGGTCTACATCTACCTCTTTTTTCCTATCTCTGCTTGTAATATATCCCATACTATTCCCCAAAATGCCTTAGAACATATTCCGCCCTTCTATTTCTCTTTTTCCCCAGATATCCTTGTTCCCCTACTATTTCTATAACTTATTTGTTATTATCTTTGTCTGTCCATGCTATCGTCCTCATACATCTAAAGCACATAATTTCAAAAGGCTGCTACCGTTTTTCTGTCTGCGTTTCAGACTGCCCGTATTTCATAGGCATACTGTGCTTTGCTCCACACATATGCTTTCAACAATTTTCTTCTTGTTCTATGTTTGTTGCCTTTCCTCATAGGCGCTGTTGTTTCTTACTAGATGCAGTTCGATCACCTTCTATTGTTTTACAGTTATATGCCTTATTTCTCCGACCTTTAGTGGTTGTGAAGGGAGGTATGCAACCTGTGGCTGCCAAATTCCCCCAACACTTAACCATTTAGCGATTTAATATATTTTCCAATTTATCTTTTCGTACAGCCAACATTAGTTGGAGATATTTCGCAACCAACAACTAGTTGTTTATACTAATCATCAGATTTATCTGTGCTTATTTTTTCGTCATTAGGTTTTCCGTCTCAAAACTGGTTGGACACGTACCTGCACCTATTTATATTCCGAGCTAGCCTACATAGTTCCCTTAAATTCTTACACAGCATGCGTATTCAGCTCGTTCCCCTTCTATTGTTTTCTAATTTTATGCTCTATTTTACCGAGATTCAGTGAAGGAGGTTAAGCAACCTGTGGCTACCAAGAACCCCCAACACTTAGACATTTGCCGAAACAATGGTTTTCCAGTAAATCCTTTAACACACTTAACATTATTCGAGAATATTGCCCAACCAATTCTTGTAGTTAGTTACTTATAATTATCATCATGTTTAAGCACAGTTATTTTTTTCGTCATTAGTTTATCCATCTTGGGATTGGTTGGATGCGTACCTCCATTGATTTCTATTCTGGGCTAGCCTACACATCTCCCTGAAACCCCTACAGCCTACATCTTTTACTATCTGTGTGCAGTAGTCTAACCTAGGTCTGCCTTTTCTTCTCTTTTTTCCTATCTCTGCTTCTAATATATTCCACACTATTCCTTCATGCCATAGTATGTGGCCTATCATCCTATCTCTCCTATTTTTTACCGTTTTCCACATATTTCTTTCATCCCCTACCATTTTTAGTACCTCTTCGTTTTTAACTTTGTCTGTCCATGATATCTTCATCATACGTCTATAGCACCACATTTCAAAGGCTTCTATCTTTTTCTTGCCCGCTTCTCCTACTGTCCAGGCTTCACAGCCGTACAGTGCTGTGGTCCACACATATGTTTTAAGCAATCTTTTCCTTGTTTCTATGTTTGTGGTCCTTGAGCACAGTAGTTGCTTTTTCTTGTTAAATGTAGTACAACCTTGTGCTAATCTTTGTTTTATATCTTTTGTGCTTTTTCCATCTTGCGTTATTTAGCTTCCTAGGTAGCAGAAATCGTTAACCTCTTGTAAGTTCGTGTTACATACTTGTATTCTTGTTTTTGATTTATTTTCCCCACCTTTGCATACTAAAACTTTAGTTTTAATTTTGTTAATTTTTATACCGTATCTCTCCGTTAGAACCGTTTTCATTTCATTAAGAGCAGCTTCTAACTCTTCCTTGCTAGACGCTAATACCGCTATGTCATCTGCAAATCTAAGCATATCAATTTTTTGTCCCTTTATAGTAATTCCAAATGTCTTCCTGCACTTGACAGTATTCATTGCCTCTTCTATGTACAAGTTAAAAATCAATGGGGATAGGGCACATCCCTGTCTCACTCCTTTCCTAATGTTTACTTCTCTATGTTCCTGCTCTAATTCTATTACTGCTGTTTGCTCTTTGTATAAGCTATGTACTATTCGTCTATTCCTATAACTCATTCCAAACTTTTTGAGTATTTCAAACATTTTTTTCCATTTTACATTGTCGAATGCTTTTTCCAGATCTACAAACCCTATATACACGCTTTCCCCTTTTTCTATTGTTTTCTCCATTATCACTCTCAGAGCTAAAATAGCCTCCCGTGTTCCCCTGTTTTGCCTAAACCCAAATTGGTCTTCTCCTAGTATTTCTTCTGCCCGTTTTTCCATTCGTCTTTGCACAATTCTAGTTAATATTTTTGACACGTGTGCTGTCAAACTTATTGTTCGAAAATTTTCACATCTATCCGCGCCTTTCTTTTTTGGTATAGTTACTATGATGCTACGTTTGAAATCTTTGGGTATCTCGCCTGTCTCATACATATAGCTTACAAGTTGGAAGAGACGTTCTGTTACTGCTTGTCCAGCTGCTTTTAGAGTTTCGGCTTGCACCTTGTCTGTACCCGGCGCCTTACCATTTTTCAGACTCTTTAATGCTAATTCAAACTCGTCTCCAAGTATAGGATATCCCAAGTCATCATTTTCAAAGTCTGATTCATGTTCTAATGCAGTTAGTTCCTCTCCTGCATATAAATTCTCTATATATTCTTGCCATCTACACACTTTCTCTACGTTTTCTATGATGACGTTTCCTTGTGCGTCCCTTATATTTTTGCTATACGGGTTTATATCCCTAAATTTCATTCTAATTAATTTGTATGCTTCGTCTGTGTTTCCTATTTCCATCTTTGTTTGTACCTCTTTGCACTTTTCATCAATCCATTGTTCTTTAGCTTTCCTGCATTTTCGAATAATTTCCCATTTTATGGTTTTGTATCTCTGTTTTCCTGTTTTGTCTGATTTATTTTTGTATTTTCGTCTATCTTCTATTAAATTCAGGATATCCTTTGTTATCCATGGTTTCTTATTTTCTTTTTGTGTTTACCCCAGAATATCTCTGGCCGCCATGTCTAGGCTGGATTTAATGTTATTCCATTCTGTTTCTACTTCCTTAGTATCAGATATTTTCCCGATATCTTTGAGCAATTCATTTGACTTTTTTCCGAATCTTTCTTGAATATCTTTATCTTGTGTTTCTCTAAGTCCAAGTGCCTTTATCCGTTCCTTTTTTTCAGATTTTTAAATTTAAGTGCGGCCTTCATAATTACGATGTTGTGGTCAGTATCTATATCTGCTTCTGGGTAGCTTCTACAGTCTTTCACTTGATTCCTAAACCGTTGTCTAACAAGAATGTAATCTATTTGATATCTTCCTATATCTCCTGGCATCTTCCACGTATATAGTCTTCTAGCATGATATTGAAATAATGTGTTTGTGATGATTAAATTGTTCTTGTCGCAAAATTCTACCAGCCTATTTCCCCTGTCGTTCCTCGTGCCTAAACCAAATAAACCTACTACCGCTCCTTCCCTACCCTCACCTACCACGGCATTAAAATCCCCCATAATTATTAAATTTTCATGTCCTTTTACGTATCTTAATATGTCTTCGATATCTTTGTAGATGGCTTCTACCTCTTCGTCACTGTAACTAGAGGTGGGCATGTATACTTGTATTATTACTGTGTTTACCGGTATAGAGTCTAATCTAACCATTAGAACTCTTTCGTTCTTTTGTAAGTAATTTTCTACATAGTATCCTATCTTTTTCTGCATAACTATCCCCACACCCAAATTTCCTTCCTCTGCTCCTGTATGAATTACCCTGAAGTCTCCACTCCAAAAATCCCCTGCCTCTGGCCACCGAACTTCGCTGATCCCTACTATGTCTAGTGATAACCTATTCATTTCGATTTTTAGGTTCTCCAGCTTACCTACTTGCTTCATACTTCTAACATTCCACGCTGCGAATCGCAGAATGTTCCTGACTCTTATTTTTAACTTTCCGATCGCATCCTCCAAAGTAGTCCCCTCCCGGAGATCCGAATGGGGGACTATTTTAACTCCGGAATCTTTTACCCCAGAGAATGCCATCATGTTTATTTCAATTTAAGTACGCTGTGTACTTGGGAGGTAATGTGGAGGTTTCCCGTTGCCTTCCACATCGCGGTAGTGTGTCTTAGACTGCCATACCGACCCCTATGGTCTCTGCCAATTTAAGTACCGAAAGAGCCGCTGCCCTCTTTCGGGGACCTGTCTTAGTCTGGTTCCTCACTAACGACCCTACTACATTGGTTAGACCTGAGTTTGGCTCTTTAGCTCATTAGAACACGCAAGCCATTTCACCTGTTCTAGTAATTTAGAACTTCGGCAAGGTGCAGCTCCATTTGAAATGGCATGTTTCTTTGTCACACATTAAATCAACTTGTCTGTGTACAGATTAACCAATTATTTTAGTGTTCCTTGCCTACCGATCCGCTGCCTTTCCTTGTGTTTTGACTGTATTCTCTTTCAGGTTATGTTTTACCGTTTTTGTTTTTTTCTTGTTTAATTTTATACTCATTATAGTATTTACTTATTTGACATAATTCCTTTTTTAATTTTTGTATTAATGTTTTTGATTTGGTGCCTACTTTGTAATTGGGTCTAACCTGTTAAGTAGTGTATATAAATAAATAAATAAATAAAACTCCTTGCGTTTAAAATGTTATACCTGCGTATTTATAGTCAATTTTATGCTTGTATATTTAATATAAAATACATTATACCACGTACAAGTTATTTATCTTACTAAATTTGATTTGATTTTTGAAAAATGAGCTTCCTTTCATAAATTAAAGTTAGTTGTGATTCATATACAGTGTGCTCGATATTAGCTTTTTTGCATAATTGTTGAGTTACTTCCATTTTATAATAAAATTGTTTAGTTTTCTGAACGTTAGTGATATTTACATGTAGCGTATGATTCTTATGACTCAATATACCCCTAAATTACCCTATTATCATAGCAATATATATATATATTACCGTAAACTCAGGAACGAAGCTTTAACATAGATCCTTCACCTAAATCATTCGAGTCCCACAAATTGGCCGTCATAAAATTTTGCTCTTTTATTACGCCTTCAAACTTCTCTGCTTCCCTGGCTAGCTCAGCAATCGGCCTCTTCTTAAATCCCTAATTTTATATTCATACCTGTTTCCCTCTCACACACCATTAAATAAAATTACAAAAATAATACGACAATCATTACAACCTTTTATTTACACCTATTGACAGATAAAATATATTTACACGTTTCCAAACAGTTAGCTACAATAATTATCAGCTCAATATTGTATGTTTCAAAGTCCTTGATTTTTATAATGATTTTCAACAAATTTTATTAAATATGAGTAGATGGGCCCCACATGTAACCCTAAATTGACTTCACACTAGAGTATTGTGAGCTCATTATAACCCAGTTTTGTTTGTATTTAAAACCTTGCATTAATTAAAACAATTTTACAGACCCGTTTACCCTTTACAAGTCAATTTATATCCTGAATAAAATTTTGATATATTCTAAATACTCGTCTATTTCTAATATTCAACATCAGTAACTTGTCCAGTACATGCATTTTTTAAAATAAGTTTCTAAAACCATAAATATGCCACCAAAAGTCAAGCACACAACACAAAATTCCACAAATGTTTATAAAACAACAGAAATTTCAAATAAATTACCTGGAGAATTCTTCAGTCTTCATTTCCGTCGGAGATGATTAGCAGAAAATCCCTCGGTGTTTCCATTTACTGTGCTGCTCAGCGGATCCACTGGCCTCTACCGTCTGATATCTCTGCAAGCTATGCGCCTCGTCTCACAGTACCATTCCATATATCATGCATACAAACTTGATTAATTGTGGTGCTTACCCCCAAATATCATGCATACAAGACTTAATTACTTGTGGTGCTTACCCCCATATATCATGCATCCGTTTAATAATTTTTGTAGTAGTAGCCAGACCTTTTAAATTTAATACGCACTACTCGTACTTCACGTTAATAATTAGAGCTCCACTACTACTGCTTTATACTTTCAACTACTATATTTACGGTAACATTACTACACATACATAAAATACTCATAAAAGCTTTATTATTATCGTAGTCTGAATCAGTATTCAGCACTTGATCGAAGTGAAATAAGAAGAAGACAGCTTAATAACCCAGCTTGGGTATTTATATTCCTCCAAACTTCCCTAGTGGACGCGCTTCCATCGAAAAGCTTATTTTCGAAACGAATTCTAAAAATTTTTAACATAACCGTCTCTAAATTCGTTAAATTTCTCCAGTCCTAAGTGTTGTATACCTCGAATTCGCTTTCAACCTTCGCATGTGCGTTCGTTTCTAACACTGTTGGCTTTCGACAAATGACAGTTTTCTGTCGTCACCAAACTCCTACTAAGCGCTATGCATCTCAGTCCTATGTATGTTTGTAGTCTCGTTTCAACATCACTTGAGTTACAGAAAATCGATATCGTTGACATCTTACCTCAACTCCACGTGTATGTCTTACGTGATTTTCAATCCCAACGATTTTATATTTGTCACTATCTGATGCATATTACCGATCGTTCATTTCACTCTCTCCTTAAGCTGCTTGTTACCCTAGTTGTTTGTCCCAACTGACGGTTGAAAACAATTTCTATGAAATCTTATCTTAACGTACATACAAATTCTGTGAATGTAAACTTTAACAAGCAGGTGTTCCCGTTAATTATCGACCGTTTGACAATAACAGTTCCTCGACTTTCTGGTTCTTCGTATCTGATAAAACTGACGTTGGCTTTTACAACGAATACATTTGCCTAAGAAATTATTGATTTTCTTACGCAAGCCCGCTCCCTTATGCTTATATGTATATATATTTTATAATTCATGTTAGTTTTAATATTTTTAATATTTTGAATTATTTATAGCATTTAAATCATTATTTATCAATATTAAAGGTGTAATCCGTATATGTGAATAAATAAATAAATAAATAAATAGATTAAAATAAATTATGGTTAATTATACGTATCCTTGAACTTGTATCTGCTTTGAAGCTTTCTTCCTTCATGTAATCCTAACATTCCAATTATTAAATATAAACGTACCCTAATACTCGTCCGTTTTCACTAAATGAATTAAATTAATTTTGCACGTAAATAATTTGCTCTTTTCTATATTCAGGGTTGTTGAAATTTTATTGCATATACCTATTTACCCATTTGAATCCACAACAATAATATATATATATATATATATATATATATATATATATATCTACGTAAGTATAAGAATTCTTCTTGGTATTAAGGTCTTATTAAACTATATAAATCTTCAACGGGATAATTTATTTTTTATCAAAATTCAAACGTTTCGGCTGAAACATAGTCTAACCTTTTTCAATGGATAACTCATGTCTGAAAATAGAATTACGTAAATAACATAACTTATTTATAAAATAAAATGAAAAAAAAAACTTACCACAAAAAATATTTAAAATACCAGATACGTATGTTCGGTCTCTTTGTCGTACGTTCGCGTGGTTAATTTTAAGTTATTTAAATTTGTAGTCGTAAATCTAATAATAAAACTGTCATCCCTTGTTCCCTTATATCCTGCCATAAAAATTCCTTCTGCATGTGTGAATAAGTTGGACAGAGTAGTGAACAAACACTTTCTTATGGATATTGAAGCAGAACGGTCGTCGGTTTCTTCGTTCGGTACCGTAAGTTAGTCAAGTGCCGCAGACTTTAGTTGTTAAACCCCTAAAAAACACAGTGCAAGTGCAATGTAACACAGACTCAATTCGCATACAGTCCACTTGGTTGAAAGAATAGGAACTGCAGCTTAGAACAACAAAACACCGCGGAGGTAAGTCGATGTATAAATTTATAAGACCCCCCGCGCGTAAACAAATTTGACCTTCATCACCGGATCTTTAATTAATTAATTAGTTCCTATCCTTTAAGCTCCTTATACTTAAATTTATAAAATTGTCGTAGTTTTTATTATGGTTAAACGTGTTACACAGAAAGGAACATCTTGCTTGCAAATTGAATGATAAATACATCTGGTTATAACGGTAGATTTTACAATACATTCCTTATCCTTTGTGGCAAAGATTAGGGTCGTCGTCGGTATCTTTTTATGTAAACTATTTATGAGGGTTATTGTATCCTAAATCTTTACCTTTGTCACTTCAAGTTGGAGCAACCATTCGGGTTCATGCAACTTGTATAACAAAGGGGTTATTGTTATTTATTTGAAACCTTAAAAGCTTTGTCGGGCGAGCACTGTAGTTAGTTGCATTTTTCTATTAATAATTTAATTTCGTAGATGAATTAGTAATTTAGCGTATTCGAGTCATGCGTTGTTTTTACATTAATTTTTATTGTCGTTCATTAATCATTAATTAAATATGGTTATATCAATTGATAAAGCTATTCTTGAAGCTAAATTTGTAGTTAAAAGGTTGGATCACATATACAGCAAAATCAACCAACCGGAAAACGTATCGATTGCTTTAATTAGAGCGTCGATTAAAACTGTCGAACAGATTGAAACGCTTTTCAAATCCTTTTGCAAGGATATTTTTTTTGATGAAGAAAGTGAACAATTGAATGAATTTTCTGCTCTTAGGGTGAAAATCGATGATTATCTATTAGATATTCGTATTATCGCTGAACAATGCGAATTAGATCGGGTAGAAAATAAGCCAAAGGTGGAAAATATGAATAATTCTTTTTCGTCAAATTGTGGACGGATTCGCTTGAAACATCTTTCAGTCCCACGCTTCTCCGGACGCATTTCAGATTTTGAGAGTTACAATGCAATTTATAAGCGGTTGATTCATGATAATGTCAGTTTGTCACCCGTTGAAAAATTTTGCCATCTCGTTGATACATTAGATGAGTCGTCGCGTGGCTTAATAAACCACTTGCCATTAAATGATTATGCATACGAGGAAGCCTATAAAATCATTACTAATCGTTTTCAGTCCAAGAGGTTATTACTTTCAACATATTTTAATTATCTCGAAAAATGCCCTAAGGTCAGTTCTTCAGACTCGCATGCGGAACTCCGGCAATTAATTAGTTGTTTTGATGAAAATATATTCGCGTTAAGGCAGATGGAAATAGATTTATTAGATTTCATGTTGTTTAATCTGTTATTGAAAAAATTAGATATAAACATTTTAAAGCGTTTCGAATTAGGAAATAGTGACGAAATTCCTTCGTTTAAAGATTTAATGTCGTACATTGAAAAACAATGTAAAGTGTTGGAAATAAATGACATTGCTTCAGGAACATGCTTAAAATCTCGAGATTCCGTTAAAGAAAGAGAAAAAGGAAGGTTCGTTAGCACTTCGGCTAACACCTCTTTAGTTGGTACCACCAATGATGTTAAAAATTGTAGTTTCTGTCAAGCTGTGCATCCTATTTATAGATGTAAGCAGTTTCTCGATAAAACCCCTCAAGAAAGATTTGAGGTGGTAAAGCTTAAAAATCTTTGCATTAAATGTTTAAATACTTCACATTCGATGAAAAATTGTACGTTAGATTGGTCGTGTAGAAAATGTCATCAGTCGCACAATTCGTTGCTTCATTTCGATAAACAAGAAAAATCGGTGTCGCCACGCCGACAAACCCATCGTCAAAGGTCAGCGTCTCCTCGGAGAGCGGCGCCTAGACTTACTTCTACTAGTAGACCTAGTGAAGACAATCTGTCGTCGTTGGTTGTGCATGAACAACCTGTCACTAGTTCGTTGATTTCGACGTCATTAGAACACACAACCATGCTGTTAGCTACGGCAATGGTGTCGGTGCTTGATTATACAGGAACATTGCAATCTGTTCGTGTAATATTAGATAACGGATCCATGGAAAGTTTTATGACTGAAAGGTGCCGTCAGAAATTAGGTTTAAGGAAACGGAGAGCCAATGTCACTGTTCAAGGACTTGGCTTGAATTCGTCGTTGGTGTCTGGTGCACTATCGTGTGTAGTCAGCCCCTCGGGAGCACGGTCTCCAGCATATGGAATTGATTGTTATATTGTACCTAACATTTGTAATCAATTACCTTCATCGTCGATAGGGGTCAAGGAATGGTCGCATACTCGAGGTTTGGCCTTAGCTGATCCTAATTTTAATGTTCCTGGTAAAATGGACATGCTACTCGGAGCGGAAATCTTTGCTCAGGTTTTGTTGAACGAGTCTCGTTGGGGTGTCGCTAACGAGCCAGTTGCTATTAAAACAACCTTTGGTTGGGTTTTAACGGGAAAGGTCGTTTCCCCGAATAGTTCTATTACGTCGTTGTGTGCTTTCGTTGAACCCTTAGACAGCGACATTTGTCGATTTTGGGAATTAGAAAATATTCCTTTCAAGAAACACATTTCTCCGGAGGAAGAAAGGTGTGAAAATCAATTTGTGGAAAATTATAGACGTAACAAGGACGGTCGTTTTGTAGTCTCCTTGCCCTTTAAAATTTCGGAACCCTCATTCGTGGGTATGAGATCAATTTGTATTAAAAGATTTTTGTCGTTAGAACGTCGTTTGTTAAAAATCCTGAATTGTATTCAGATTATAAAAAATTTATGGAGGATTATTTGACAAGCGGTCACATGGGTCAAGTGAAATCGCCTGAAAATTCGTCGGGTCAGGAAAAAATGTATTACATTCCCCATCATGCTGTACATAAACGGGATAGCACTACCACCAAATTGCATGTGGTTTTCGATGCTTCGTGTCAGGATCAATCTGGAAAGTCGTTAAATGATAGCTTGGCTATTGGCGCTGCTCTGCAAAAGGACATTGCAGTTTTGTTGTTGCATTTTCGTGTACATCCTATCGTAATTACAGCTGACATCAAACAAATGTATCGGCAGATTTTGGTTAAAGATACTCATCGTGATTATCAACGTATCGTCTGGAGATTTTCTCCGTCAGATCCTATTATGGACTTTAAATTAAATACTGTAACTTATGGAGTCTCGTTGTCGCCTTTTTTGGCCTTGCGTACTGTTCAAGAATTGGCAAGGTTAGAGTCGATTAATTTTCCTTTCGCGTCATCGGTATTGGCGAGCGATACCTATGTTGATGACTTAGTCACTGGATGTAATTCGATTGAAGCTGCTAATCAATTAATTGGCGAATTGAATAGTATTTGCAGTAGTGGTGGTTTTCAATTAAGAAAATGGAGTAGTAATTGCCCGGAAGTGATGTCCAACTTGAGGGAGTCCCTGTCCAGTTCGGACGCAATTACATTTCAGGATAAAGATAATGGTTCAATAAAAATTTTGGGCCTTTCGTGGCGTGCTCTTACAGATGCATTTTTATACAACTTAGACGTTGAAGAGCGCACTTGCACTAAGCGTAATATTTTGTCGGCTATCGCTAAAATTTTTGATCCTCTCGGTCTGATAGCACCTGTAGTACTGTTCGCTAAACGTTTAGTTCAAGATCTTTGGCTATTAGGTCTCGGGTGGGACCAAGAGCCTCCATTGGAAGTCATACAGAAATGGAAACATTTTTTGGGTGAATTGCCAGCGGTTTCGAATATTGAGATTTCGCGTCACATCGTAAGTCATAATTTTAAAAAGGTGGAGTTGCATGGATTGTGTGATGCTTCTGAAGCCGGGTATGCAGCTGTCATCTATTTCCGTTCGTTCGATCTAGAAGGTAATATTACCATTTCATTAGTATGCGCAAAATCGAAGGTTGATACTACTAATCGCGTTTCATTGCCCCGTCTCGAATTGTGTGCTGCCGTACTCTTGGCAGATTTAGTAGATTTCGTCAAAAATACTTATAAAGATATTTTATCATTTAGTAATATTTTCGCGTGGTCAGATTCTACTGTTGTTTTGTTTTGGATTCGGTCTTCCTCGCATAAGTGGAAGACATTCGTTAGCAATCGTATTTCGCACATTCAAGAACGTATTCCTCCATCTTCGTGGTTTCATGTTAAGTCCCAGGATAACCCTGCGGATTGTGCCTCACGTGGACTTTTGGCTTCAGAGTTGGTTCATCATCCATTATGGTGGACAGGACCTTCCTGGTTAGTGCGTCGTAATGAAGAATGGCCAGTAACATCGCTGCCAAAACTTATCGACCCATCTCGGATGGACATCGAATATCGCACTCTGTCGTTAACAGTCGTTATGTCTGACAATTTCTTAGATATGTTGTTGGATAAATTTTCAAAACTGCAGAAAATTTGTAGGATTATTACATGTATTCGTCATTTCATTCGTAATGTTCAATGTCCAGATTTGCGTTCAAAATATTCTGATAGTTTGTCTCTAGCTCAACAGCAAGAGGCTATACAGTTATTGATTAAAAGAGTTTAAACAAATGTTTTTTCCCAAGACATTGCTAATATTAAAACTGGAAAACTTGTTAGTAAACAACTTCGTAGCCTTAGTCCGTTTCTAGATAGTCGTGATTTGTTGAGGGTGGGCGGTCGCCTACGTAATTCTGACTTGTCGGATGATGCAAAATTTCTAATTTTGCTTCCTCGGTCGCATCGGTTGACTGAAATTATTATCTTAGATTGCCATGAAAGATATTTACATGCTGGTAGGGACGGTATCTTTCGGATATCTACCATCAAGACAGCCCAAGGGTTAGTTAAACGTCCTCTGGTGAAACTATGTTTACTGCCAGTTACTTTGATATTTAATGGTATGTACACATATATTCACTTATATAAGTTTGTCGGTTAGGTTTCTTAGTTATAGCTCTAATTAGTTTTAAATATAAAATAAGTTAGTTCATACTTATTTTGGTGGGCGGGATGTTCGGTCTCTTTGTCGCACGTTCGCGTGGTTAATTTTAAGTTATTTAAATTTGTAGTCGTAAATCTAATAGTAAAACTGTCATCCCTTGTTCCCTTAATTCCTGCCATAAAAATTCCTTCTGCATGTGTGAATAAGTTGGACAGAGTAGTGAACAAACACATTCTTATGGATATTGAAGTAGAACGGTCGTCGGTTTCTTCGTTCGGTACCGTAAGTTAGTCAAGTGCCGCAGACTTTAGTTGTTAAACCCCTAAAAAACACAGTGCAAGTGCAATGTAACACAGACTCAATTCGCATACAGTCCACTTGGTTGAAAGAATAGGAACTGCAGCTTAGAACAACAAAACACCGCGGAGGTAAGTCGATGTATAAATTTATAAGACCCCCCGCGCGTAAACAACGTATTTCGACCACTATGTGGTCATCATCAGTAGGAAGTGTGAAGTAGGAAGTGAGGAGAATATCCTCTGAAGTGTTCCAGAACAACAGCTAATTATTATTTAATTACAGATTTCCTACTGATGATGACCACATAGTGGTCGAAATACGTATCTGGTATTTTAAATATTTTTTTATGGTAAGGGTTTTTTTTTCATTTTATTCAAATTGTGCCACAGTGTTCCTATAGATTATTTATTTATAAAACATATTTTTTGATACAAAAAATTGCTTACCTCAAATATAAAATCCCAATAATTAAGTTAACTACAAATCATCAGGTTTTTTAATAATATCAAACCTATCTTGCCAGGATTATCCATAAACAGCTTAAAACATTTTTTGTGTATTCAATTTAGTTCATATATTCACACATTGAAAGATTCTTTATATTTATGGTACAGTTATATGGCTGTTTGTCAAATGCTAAAAGATTATATATTTATTATTAGGTTTTAATACTGGACATTATTTAAACTTGTACGTACTCCAATATCTAATACGCTAGTTATAAAAATCTTCAGCATTACTTCTACATTGAGGAAAACATCCTCAACTTGTTGCTTTACAATGTATTCTAAGTAGCCCAATGCACCACAATTAAGGCTAGGCTTACACTGAGAAAAATATACATCCTTAAATTGTTTTATTTCATCACATAATGTGGGAAAAACAAACTTAAATTTTTCGCTCAACAAAGTGCCATTTTTCTTTTGCCTTTTCAACAATATTTTCATAGTAACCGTCACTCCTTAGGGAGATTAATTTACCTCTCGATGTTTTCATGTACAACACAATTTCAAATAAATCAATTTCCTTCCTCTGAAGCATTTTAGATGTAGCATCGATATTTTATAGAACATCGTTTCAAATTAATAGCATTACTAAAAATTTAAAGTTTAAGTTATAATAAGGACGGATGCTGTTGTGACCTCTTCATTATTGTGTCTTTGCTCTAGCAATTGCTTCAAAGCTATTATAACAAATTTGAAATTGTGAAGAAAGGAATCGGTAACTTTTGCACGAGCTGACCATCGTGTATCTGATAAACTTTTCAGAGCGATGGTTTTATCTTCTTCTGAATATTCTCTAATCTTGAGCTCTGCAAATCTTTGCTACGTACATTGCCGAAGCCTACAAAAAAACCAAAAGTAAGTGATGACCGAGCTCAGTCGGTGACTATTTCCACTACAAAATAAAGAGAGGCCTGAAGTAAAAAACCTTACTCGCCCTCATTCATAACTCATAACAAAACATCAAAAAAACTTATAATTAAACAAAATATATTACAGAAGCACAGTAGTACTCAAAAATGCATACTCAATAGCTACAATGTACATCTAAAAGCAAAACCAAAACGAAAGCATTTTTTTTACAATAGCGAGCTGCAGTTTTAGGTCGCACCCCCATCTTAATTACAAAAAAAACCATCAGTACAACTCTAAAAACCACAGCTCCAAGTGATCATAGTAAGCCTAGAAACAAATACCTACAAATAAATGACTACAGTGGTCCCCGTAAATACACCATGAATAATCCATATACATCATCATAATCATTTAATCATAATCATTTATTAGTCACAATACTACAATGCGTGATAGGTCTATAAGTCCATTTTACAGAAAATCTTGAACTGCATAGTAGCAATTGTTCACTAGCATATTTCTAAGCTTAACTTTAAACATTTTATAAGTATGAGCATTCTTAATGTCAATGTGTACTTTATTGTAAACCTTCATAGCCAAACACACAAAGCTCTTATCCGTAAGGGCCAATCGGTGTTGAGGAATTACAAAATTTCCACCGAACCTTGTATTAAGACCATGAATTGAGAAGTTTGTAGAAAAATAAAAGCAGGTTCTTACGTACATAAATAGCAACGGAGTAAATATATAGGCAAGGTAAGGACATTATGCCCAATTGTCGAAAAATGGGCTTGCATGTGTCAAACCTATTGGCATTAACCATGCATCTTAGGATTTGTTTCTAGATAGAAAAATACGTGTTGCGTAAGGAGAATTTCCCCAAAGCATAATGCCGTATAACAACCTAGATTGTACTTCTGCAAAATAGAAACACTTTAAAGTGTGAAAATCTAAGACTGCTTTTAAAAACCTGATTTGAAAGCATACTGAGCTAAGTGTTTTAAAAAGCTTAGTATAATGATTTTCCCATCTCAATGAGCTATCTACATAAACTCCCAAACATTGTGATGTAGAAACTAGTGCAAGTGTATTGTTGTTGATCTGCAATTGCATCTGATCCTCACGAAAAATTTTGCCAGCATAAAAAAAGCATAAAAACCATCTTTTCAGAATTGAGATAAAGTTTGTTAGCACAGAACCATTCGAAAAGTGGCTCAAGAATCTCTTTCGCATGTTGTAGAACATCGTGAAGTGGGTTTTCGAATTGTAAATTGGTAATTCCTACCTAAAAAAAAAACATTTATTGTTTTCACAATGCAAAGCCACAAAAAGTAATACTGACATTCCTTCAAGAGTGTCCAAAAAAAAGTCCTTGGGACACTTGCATATTTATTATTCTGTGAACGAATATTGTAATGCCCTCTATACAAAATAGATTTTATTTTAACTAATTGTGTATGTATGTCATGTAGTTTTAAAATAAAATCAGACAAAAATTACTAAAAAATTTACTAAAAGTATTAAGTTTAGTTTTCTGTTGGATTTGGAACTCACACCTTCACACTAATTGTACAAATGTGACTCTTTGCTTACTTTGTATCATAAACAAATTCTAAAATTAATCACTGAGTAAACACGATGTCTTACTTTTAATAGGGGGGGTGTCTTAAAATACTAACAGAAATGATAATTTGATATAGCCAAATTTTATATGTATATTGAAATCAAATATTTTTGTCATATAAGAAAAAAAACGTAGGTCAGTTTATTTTTACTGATACCAGATCTGATATAGATTTACAACCTTTAAATACATAATTAACCAGTTAAATTTATAATTCTTGTTCAAAAATAACTGATTGTATTTCGGAAAACAAGTAATAAATAACATATTATCGTTAAGCTTCAATTTCCAGAAAAACATTAGCATTTAAATTTATATCAAGATCTAAGAAACAATTAAACGTGTTCAACAATTCACAATTCCATAGATGAGTAATTTAAATTTTTCCAATCACGGGAAACAAACATAGAGCTTGTCGCTCAATAAAAAGTAGACTTGCCAGCTAAAAGCAAAAGTCGCCTTCAAAATTACCAGTAACATCCAACATCCATCAACGAACGAACTCATCATACTTAGGTAGTTATGGGAATTTTACATGAAGCAAAACCAGAACTTAAGTTGTTTTTTTGTTAATTTTAATTCTAAAGTAGTTGTTGAATCATGTTATAAATTGGTTGTTAGACTTCTTGTTTTTTCTATTTTATCTTTGTTGTATCTTTATTTTATCTTTGTAGCGCATTGTTGAATCAACCAGATCGTGGTAGGTGCTGAAAGGTTAAGGTGGATCAAGTGCGACGCGAAGATCTCCGACATTCAAAACTTTCCACACCTTAACTGCATGGAGTTCTATCAGCGAATGTACGGGAGGGGTCAGAGTAGTCTGTTGCAGAATTCGTAGCTTTGCGCATGATTTGAACGTAAACAGAAAATACGATACAATTATATTCAACCACGTAAATACGTCATAAGGCATGGCAATAGTGCGGATTGGGTTGTAAGATTTATCCACTCCTTAAGAGCTCATTACAGTAGCGGCCATCTTGAAACTTCTAAAGGTCCAAATTGCTTTTCTATTAGGCACTCAAATTAAAAACGGTTTTAATAAAAGTTACTTATAATATAATTGTCTATGTGGGAACGTCATTTAAGGTTTTTTAACTGAAAAAAAATTTATTGTGCTGGTAATAAAGTGATTTAAACAAAACCAGTAACTTTCCCGAATGTGTGAATAATTTTTATGAATTTTCATCAAAATTGCATACTACAATTCAGTTTATTTATCGAATAAATCAAATATTAGTATTTAAAAAAAAATGCACCTGCAATGCGCTGCTGTGGAAAAATTCAGAACTTCCATGTCACACACTATGGTAAAACAGAAATGGTTTGAATACATGCTACATAAAACAAAACACAACAAACATCTATTGAGATCAAACTATCCTTATGAGAGTTTTCGGCTATAGTCGTAATTGCTCGCAAATCTATTTAAAACTTTCATTATGGATATTATTTAGCGTCTCAGTAATTATAGAAATGTTGTTGTTCTTCATAAACCTTGGTTTTATATAAATTTTTATTGGATTTTCTATTTAGTGA
Source organism: Platerodrilus igneus (assembly GCA_036346225.1). Taxonomy (NCBI): domain Eukaryota; kingdom Metazoa; phylum Arthropoda; class Insecta; order Coleoptera; family Lycidae; genus Platerodrilus; species Platerodrilus igneus. Next base: position 1,519,131 of record JARFIW010001266.1, read on the forward strand.
AGTAGGTAATTGGTATTCCCCCAGTTTGAGTAGTGTAAGACTTGTAAAAAAGAATAAAAACAGAATTGTTTAATTTTTATGCTCACAAGTTCAATTAATGTTTTGGGATAAATTAAAAAAACCACCAGTAATATTTCGCTCATATTTAGGCTTGTGTAGTAACAAGAAATTAGAATTTACAAACCATGTTTAGTTAAGTATTTTTACCCTCAAACTTCTGAAATACACGTAAAATGTACTTTTATTCATTATGGTACAAATTCACCATTCACAAACTCCCATACGCAATTGCGATGGAACAAAATTTGACAAGCTGCATGCAAACCGTAAATAAATAAAAGCAAAACAAACTTTGTACTACTTAAAAATGCAAGACATGCATTTTTATTCTACTAGAGGAATGTTTACTGTATCCGATTCAGTACACCTTGTTTATTATTTCGTCATTAGAAAATGATAAAGGAAACGAAGTGTGATAAGAAAAGAAACCAAACCAATATTTGTAGCTTTTCACAAACTGTAATCAAAACCCACTTGCCACTTTACGTAATCATTTTTTATTACAGATACGTTTAAACCATTATTCTGTTTTATTTATTTATTGGCCAATTAATTAATGTAACAGCTTTGTCAATTGCATATTAGAAATTATAAAATAACTGTGTGATGCAAACGTAGGAATGTTAAATCTTGTAATTTCTAGTTCCCTAATAATTTTTTTACATTAGATATCGGAATTTCAAAGGTTTTTACTGGTTATAAATGTTAAAGAATATGTATAATTAAAATATCTGTGAGGTTTGAACTGCACAATAAGTTCCACAACACTGCCATCTATATGTGCTCCCTGGTACTTCATAAATCAACTAGGCGGAGTATTAAGCTTCATATTTCCTTTTCTATTGAATATCTACATCTCGACATTTCGTCCCGCCCTATGCTACCTCACCCCAACCCGCGCCTTTACACGCGGTAGGTAGGAAACCTGCTGTGATGAGCTCTTAAAGAAGAAAAATTCCATACATTAGTGATAAGTGTTGAATTGCACTCCTTTTCTGCAAGGAGTTGTGTACACGTCAATAAATAAATTAACTGCTTAGAGGAATTATCCTATTACATTTACATCAAGTAGTGCTCGGTTAAAGAATTAAATGTCAACATATCTATCCGAAACTTAAAGAATTGAAATATCGCGGTGAATGGCGGTCAACAACAAAAATGGACAGTAGTATCAAGATAAATATATCTCCATCACACGAGAAATCATTTGACGATGTAGATTTCAAAGAGGAACCTGTTACTTTTGAAGAGGAATCACTCCTACTGTTCGATTCCAAACCTATCGTGTCATCAACTAGCAAATACTTATGAACTTACTAATGTTTCTGAGTCCTTCAATAAACGGTGAAGTTCAAGAGGGACACCTAAGTGCACCTTCAAGCCACACCAAAATAATACGAAACACATACGTTTAAAAACTAACCTACGTTGATGTAATACATCTAGATATAACGCATGAACTAAAAGCAAACTTATTTAGTATATGACAAAGCATAGATGTTCTAATCCATTTTCATCTGAAATGGGGAATTTAGAGAACTATAAAAGCACACTTACCCGTGATAAACCATTTTATGTATCATCTGTGATTTCAAAATATCTCTAAGGGGCAACCTAAAAATGCATATGAGATTTCACACTGGTGAAAACGATTTTTATGCATGGTTTGTAATTATAAAGCATCTAAAATGAGCCATCTAGAAAAACATTTAAGAACACATACTGGTGATAAACCATATTCATGTACGGTTTGTAATTACAAAGCATCCCGAATGAGCAGTCTAAAAAGACATATGAGAACACATACTGGTGATAAACCATATTCATGTATGGTTTGTAATTTCGAAACATCTGTAAAGCACAATCTGAAAGTGCATATGAGAACACACACCGGAGATAAACCATTCACATGTATGGTTTGTAATTTAAAGCATATCAAATGAGCAATCTAAAAAGACATATGAGAACACATATTGGCGATAAAGGATTTTCATGTACGTTTTGTAATTACAAAGCATACCAAATGAGCAGGCTAAAAAGACATATGAGAACACATACTGGTTATAAGCCATATTCATGTATGGTTTGTAATTACAAAGCATCCGAAAAGAGTAGTTTAGTGAACCATATAAGAACACATACTGGTGATAAACCATATTCATGTACACTTTGTAATTACAAAGCATCCGAAATGGGCAGCCTAAAAAGACATATGAGAACACACACTGGTGATAAACCATATTCATGTACGGTTTGTAATTACAAAGCATCCCAAATGAGCGACCTAAAAAAACATATGAGAACACATACTGGTTATAAGCCATATTCATGTATGGTTTGTAATTATAAAGCATCTGAAATAGGGAATTTACAGAATCATATAAGAACACATACTGGTGATTAACCATTTTCATGTATGGTTTGTGATTTTAAAACATCTGTAAAGGACAAACTGAAAATGCATATGAGAACACACCGGTGATAGACCATTTTTATGTACGATTTGCAATTATAAAGCATCGGATATGAGCAGTCTAAAACGTCATGTGAGAACACATACAGGTAATAAACCATATTCATGTACACTTTGTAATTACAAAGCGTCTCAAATGAACAGTATAGAAAGACATATGAGATCACAGACCGGTTATAAACCATATTGATGTGTGATTTGTAATTATAATGCATCTCAAATCGGCAGTCTAAACAGCTATATGAGAAAACATACCGTGGATAATCCATTTACATGTATGTTTTGTAATTATAAAGCATCTCAAATGAGCACCCTAAGAAGACATACAGGAACACATACTGGTGATAAACCATTTATGTGTATGATTTCTGATTTCAAAACATCTCGGAGAGTCAGATTAACAGCACATATGAGTATACATACAAGTGTTTAACCGTATGCATGTATGGCTGGTAATTAAGAAGCATTTCCGTTAGACAATTTAAAAACGCAAATGAGGACACCTACTGGTGATCAATCATTTCATCTATTCTTGTGGTTTCATAACATTTCAGAAGGTAAAGTTAAAAAGACGTATTGTAGCAAACTTGTTTCTTTAGTGACGAATTTATGTCCCAATTCGGGCTCAACGATGCGATGCCAATGTAGCAAATTCCATTATTTTTTTTATAATACGGGGGGCCTTAGTTTTATGTCATTAAATTTAGGAGGTGATAGAGATTGATTAGCTAAACAAAAAATCTATAAAGCATTTTACTCTTGGGCCGTTTTTTATATGTCCGACCTAAGTCAGTTTACGTAATAGTTTTAGGACTGCTGTTTTGTCATGTGCTTTTAAGAAATACTTACGTATACAATTACAATTAAGTCCCAACACTGCAATTAAATGTATTACCTAAGCACGTAGGTGAAACACAGAACACTTACACGCAGTTACATCTAAACCCGGTTACGAGTTATGTAATGAAAAAGTATATTCAACTTAAAGTAGGATATCGTATTCGGCATAAACGCTGAGTTGCTGTAAACGCATCAGGAATGTCAGGAAGAAAATACAGTCGACCAGATCAGCTTTATAGAATATTATTTTTTGTTGTGATTATTATCCAACATGCGAATTTTAGAAAAAAATTTAAACTTTCTTCAGTAGCAGCTAAAGTATATTGAGATATTTCGTTTGGCAGCGCAAACCGCATACATACATAAACCGCTAAAATAAACAATTTTATAAAAATACAGTGTATTATTCATTAACAAATACAAGGAGATATGTAATACACGAATGCTAAATGTGTGATACTAAAAATTACCATTAAAATTAAACGCGGGGCAAGAAAGATATTGGGTCCTTAGAAGCGTTTTTTTAAAAAGCTCTATTCAAGAAATACAACCATCAATATTAATTCAATTACTTCAACCTACCCCAACCTTGTTTTTTCACAAACAAATTGAACACATATTTTTTAAGCACAATAAACTGAATTCAATATTACAAGTTACTGTCTTCAGTAATTAATAATTAATTGTCAATAGCTTAAACTCTTACAATGTGAAAATTATAAGATTCGAAGACTAACTGACTAGAAGAGCTTCCTACATTTAACATGAAACCTCTGTTCTCAGATCGTTGTTGTGGGAAACTGCAGAATCGCTTTTTATTCTGTTTCTTTTCTTTATTATTGTTTTTATTGTGTTTATTATAAATAAGTTTATTTGGTAGCAGTTCAATGTTGCTTATAGTATTGTATCAACTTGTGCTTGTGTTACAAAGTGATTGTCTCCTATTCTACACCTAGTATGAACTCGGTTGACGCTTTTTACATTTATATTCCATTAATACAATGTATCATTCTATTTCTATAAAATAATTATTACATTTAATTTTTAATACATATTAGTATAGGGGATATTACGATGGCGTACAAGGCCCAGGAGGAGAAAAATATTAACATGTCGAGTTTAAACTAGACATGTCGAGATTAAACTCGACACGTCGAATTTAAACTCGTAATGTCGAGTTTAAACACGACGTGTCGAGTTTAAACTCGACATGTTGAGATTAAACTCGACATGTCGAGATTAAACTCGACGTGTCGAGTTTAATCTCGACTTGTCAGCTTTTAGTTCAACAGTTCTTAGTTACATTCAGAAGACATTTAGTTGTTTAAACATCACTTCGAGTGCAGCAAAAATAAAAAGTAATTCAAGGTCGATTATTTAATGAGTACTGTAGTTGCATATACAATACTCATTATTATTTGTCAGTTTGAATTAGGCATGGAATTCACATTGGAACGATTTCTAAGGGAAAATGGAGTTGAAAGTACAATAATAAACGACATGAAAAAAGAAAAGGTATGTATTACTTTGTATGAGTATTAGTAAGTAGAAATGAAACATTAGCCAAAGAAAGCTTATTTGGGTATCAAATCTTTTTTTATTATAGGTAATTTCGCTTATTTAAGGATGTTTAGGTGGTGCAATCTAATGAAAACTGACCTTAGTTAGAGGTATTTGTTATTGTAGAGAATGTGTGTAATAAGATCAGGATAGTGTCCATTAAAGTAACTAAATCTCACAAAGTAAAGATATCGTTTAATTACAAATGTTTGTATTTTAAGCAATTATTATAATGTGAAACTACAGTTATTTTGTTTTGGTTTCTATCATCTAAGGAATTCGCAAAAATGACCTAATTATGTTTGCCGTGCTAAAATACTTGTAAACGATTAAGTCAGGATTTTGAAATATTTTTGCCTCATCATTTAAATGTGTCTAGTTGCAAATACTTGATTAGATCATATCATTACGTATTTACAAAGTGCTGATATTCAGTCTCCACATATCTTGATTTGTCATTTAACATATTTTGAAACTGTTATTCATCTCACTTAATCGGAGTGGAAATATTGTTATTATATAATCAAACTTGCTTAAAGAATTGATCAGACAACTCATGTTTCCTAATAAGCAATAAATATTGTGAATGCTGTAAAATATTATTTTCTCATAAAACTATATCCAATATAAGTTTTTTACTTCTTTTTGTAAGTTCACAAAACTCTCTTGCATTTATGACCACGTTGAATACATCAAGGTTGAACAATTGCATTGAACACTGCTTCCAAACATCCTTAAAATTAGCCTACTTTATTTTGATATAATATAAACATAGTTAACATGTAAAAAACTTTAGCCAAACATAGAAAATATTTCAAAATTAAAAGTTGATGATTTGAAGTCTTTCGGACTAAAACTTGGAGATGCATACGCCACGATTACGTTTTGGAAAAATAAAGGAGAGTCTAAAAGAAGTTTAATGGAAAGATTAAAACAGAAACTCGTCGAAAAGGATAATACCGATACCGAAAAACATGAGTCATTTGCAGTAAGCCATACAATAAGACGAAAAGATCTTTTTCACACAAGAAGGGTAGAGTTTGGATGGATTGTTGATGGTATCCACCTTAGAAAAAACGCTGGCGGAGGTACTCGAATGTCAACAGTTTCAAAGTCTTGGAAAAAGGATGATCTTTTGCAACATGCAATGAAACGATTTTTTCCTAACGAAACTTCCCACTTAGGCCCTATAAGTGAATTTATAAATATTGAACTTTTAGACTATGGGAGACAACCTGTTATTAATACCTTAACTGTTCAAGAGATTTTTGAGATAACTCAAATGCGTTTACGTTTTTATTTAAGTCTGGAAAGCAAAAAAAGTTTACACGAAAATCATTGAGAATAAAAGAATACGAAGCTACAGTAATAGATAATGACTTAAGTGTCAACAATCCACAAGTCATATCTAATAATGATGACAATTCCACCGATTATTTTTTAGATGATTCTCTGAATAGTGCAACATGGTTATCGAATTTAGCAGACGATAGCTTACTAACTACTTTAAATGGCTCTTCTGCTACTCCAACTACTTTAAGCAATGATGAAATTGCCTTAAATTATTTAAACGAAAAAGACTTTAATATAGAAGATTATATAAAAGTTGATATTCCGGTACTCGATCTAAGCGACCCGAAAGTTTTACTTAACAACTTTATTTTGAATAAAGTTTCAGATCGTATAACTATCTTTAATGTAGCAAGATGTGATGCTTTTTCTGCAGCTTGTCGGGCAATGGGAAGAAGGCCTACGTTTTCACCGTTGGCTAAACCTTCTATAAAATTTGTGCAGGAAGCTGGTATTGATAATGGAGGTTTACGAAAAGAGTTTTTCCGATTCGCGTTGAAAGAGGTAAAGGAAAGCAATTTATTCACAGGTATTACTCATTTCTTAAATCGGCAATGAAAAACATGTTTTACTGTTTAAGTACGTATTTGTCGAAAAATATTTTTTTTTAGGAGACGATATAACAAAAGATATAGATTTAAGAATCGATGCTTTGTCAGAGAATTTATATTATTGTGCAGGGATGTTGATCGGGATGTCACTAATTCATGGAGGTCCAACTCCCGCGTTTTATTCTGGACGGTTTTTCAACATGTTTGTTGATCAAAAAATTGAAAATGTTACATTGAACGAAATACGCAACGAAGATATTAAACAAACATTACAGGTTATTGCAGATTGCAAGAACATTGATGAATTGAACATAATTTTAAGTGAAGAAAGTAATTTTCTGGTAGCTGCAGGTTGTCTGTTGTACGTAAATTGTTGCGAAAAAAAGAACAGCATTTATGAAGGTAAATGAAAAACTTTGTTTGTAGCTTGTTAATGATAACAACTGTTTTAGGAGTTTTAAATTTTTATACGGTAGACCGATATAAGCCAGCAATAAATCAATTTATTGACGGTTTTAAGAAAACTGAATTGTACGATGTGATTAAAACAAACTCAGCAGCATTTAAAATTTTTTTTGTCAGGATGATAATAAAAAAATAACCGCATCTGTAATTAGTGATTTACTTAGTTATACCTTTGGTGAAAACAACGATAGAAGATTACAAGAAAATGCGATTGCATTTTTCAAAGATTTTCTACAAGATGCAGAAGGTATCGCTTTTCTTATTAAATATCATTTATCAATTAAAAAAGTATCAACAACCGATTATTTAACAGACATTTTATTTTTAAAAAATGTGTCAGCCTGCACTTTAGAAGATATATTTACATTCATAACAGGATTAGATAGTCTTCCGCCATTGGAATTTGAGGGCAATGGAAAGATTAACGTGGAATTTCACCTAAATGATGAAAATTTACGATATCCAACCATCAAAACGTGCTCCTTAACATTGCATATTGCCATTTGTCATAACAAATACAAACTCAATTTGAGTTTGGTTTATTGAATGCACCAACATTTGAATTAGAATAGTATGTTTGGCGTATTCTACATCTAAAGAATTTAGGATATAGCAGTATTATTTTCTATTTCCTTTAAGTTTTTACACTTTATTTCTTATTTTCATTATGTATTTTTATTTTTATTATTAAATATGCATACGCTAATAAAGAACCACGTGCAATAAATATATTTCTTTTATGTTACTTTGGTTTACTTGTGATATTCATTATACAATATGTATACAATATACACGCAAATATTTTCGTTCTTATGTAATTAAATTTCATAGTCCTTACTGTATTGGCGGTCATTTGCGAATTTTTATTGATTTTCGACAACTTTTAAATTGAAATGATTACTTATTTATCGCCCTGTAGAATTCTGTAACTATATTTAGTATAATTTAAAGTACCTCAATCTATCTCTATTTTTAATATCGCATGTAAAATGGATTCGGTTATAAACAACGTTTGCTTTCTGAAATGATATGCTCGAATTATTTAAAAGTATTACCACATGTTTTATATAATAATGTGTTTTCCACAATTATGGTTAGCGGTTCGATTCAATTCGAATTTGCCAGCTTCTTTATAGATACATTATATATATATATATATATATATATATATATATATATATATATATATATATATTTATTAGGAGTTGTGGGTTTCAGGTCTGCTGGATTAAAGAGTACTCTTTTTATCACCTAAATTTTTGTATACAAAATCAAACTTTCAAAAATTGTCACTGTATACAGAAGTATGAAATTTTTTATGTTATACTTATGTTTTTTTTTTTATGTTTTTAGTTTGTAATTGTGCTTGCCTTTTATATTTATACAACGCCAATTTATTAGTAACCTCAATTTACACCTTTGAAAAAGGATAGAAATATATCCGAGAATTTAGGTGATCCAGCAGACCTGAAACCCACAACTCCTAATAAATAAATCTACAGCAAGGTCATTAACTTACAAATTATATATATATATATATACATATATATATATATATATATATATATATACATATATAAAATAATTCAATTTATTGGGGATTGCAGCAAATTAAGAAAGTCTGCTCTTTTTTCTTTAACTCAAGCTTTCGAGATTTTATATTTCTCTTTTTCAGGAGTAACTAAATAAATACAATGGTAAACAAATAAATAAATTTTAAAAGTTAAATACTTACGAATGTGAGGTTTGACTTAGATTTAAAATATTAATTTTAAATTACAAAAATATGTTTCAGAATTTTGAAGGTAAAAGTAAGTGTCAATGTCAATGGGTACTACAAGATTAAAATTAGTGATACAAAAATAATAATTCCTTAGAAACATTTTAAACATTAAACAAGTATTAAAATAATTAATTAACTAACAAACATAAACTAAAACGCAAGAGTATGTACGTCTGTATGAAAAATTTGTACAAGTAGTAGGAAGACATAGAAGCAATAGAATCACATTCATTTTATCATATAAACATATATAAATGTATAGAAATACATATATGTGTGTGTGCATGTACACATGCAAACAATTCACATACAAAAAATAAATAAAACAAAAAAGAAAGAACATGTGCAAGAATACACATAAGTATAAACGTAAACATACAACCAACAGACACACAAACACCAACAAACAAACACACAACACACATACACATACACAGACACATAAACAAACAAAAAAAACAAAGCTAAGAATATAAGCACTAATGAGGTTTAGTAATTATGTCTGTGGTACAGTTCTTGTTCTTATTTTGGTGTCTATTTCCAGTAGATACGCGTATATGCAGCTAAGATTATCTATATCTTTCTTTAAATTTAGTGCTTCTGGTTCTTGTGCAATTCTAACCATTTCTATGAATTTCCTTTTTGTAGTGTCCTTTTCTACATCTAAAATTACTGCATCAGTATAGTTCATTTTGTGGCCTGTTTCTATAACATGCGTTGAAAGTGCTGAAGAATTAACATTTCTTCTGGTATCACTTTTATGTGAAGTAATTCGTTGATGGAGCGTCCTTGAAGTTTGGCCAATATAACTTTGAATACAGTTACAACAAGGAATTTTGTAGACTATGTTAGATTTTAGTTCTTTTGAAGTAACATCTTTGATTTTAGTGTAAAGACTTCTGCTTAATTTGACATTTTTTAGTGCAATTTTAATTGTAGGGTTTTTTGATTATAGATGTTATTCGTTTCGTTAGATCTCTGATATATGGTAAACTTACGTATTTTGAGAGATTATGAACTTCTGTTAGGTTATTGGTTTCTTCTTGTTGTGTATGCGGTGTTGGATGTTTTTTGATAGGTGTATTATATAGGAGTTTTGTTAGAAATCTTCTAGGATAACCATTCTTTTGTAATATTTCATAAAGGATTTTTAAATTTTTATCGATAAAGGATTGATTTGATAATTTCAGTATTCTTGTTTTTAAATTCAAAATAGTATTAATTTTCATAAACATGGGATGGTATGACATATAGTTTAGGTATCTTACAGATGATATTGGTTTCTTGTACCAGTCTGTTACGATGGTTGTATCGTTTCTTATCAATTTTAAATCTAGAAAAAGCACAGAATTGTTTGTTTCACTTTCAACTGTGAATTGTATATGTTCATCGTAGGAGTTGAAAGTAATTAGTATGATGTCCTGTGCATTGTATGGTATGGCACAAATCAAGTCGTCAACAAATTTCTTACAAAATGGCACAGTGAACAGTAATTTGGTTAAACAGGTGTCTAATAATTCATCAATGACGTACTGCGCTATTATGGGTGATATAATAGATCCCATAGGTGTGCCTGTAATTTGTTTGTAAAATCTGCCTTGGAATGAAAAATAATTTGAATCGAAAATAAATTGAACAAGTTCTATGAATTTTTGAAGTGGTATTTTGCAGTGGTTTTTAATAATGTCCCATTTATTACTTATGCTTGAAATAGCACGACTTGAAGACAGAAAATAGACATGTTACGTTTTGCAGATGATATAGCCATTATAGCAGAGTCTAGAAAAGAGTTAGGAGAGTTTTTAAATATTTTAGATGAGATACTACGGAGTAACTATAGTATGAGAATTAACTCGATAAAGACAAAGATAATGACAAGTGAGTTACAGCCTAGTTATAAACCAAAATTAAAAATAGGTAATACCGAGTTAGAGGAGGTAGATGAATTTTGCTATTTAGGTAGTATAATTACAAAGGATGGACGTAGCAGAAGGGATATAGTAGCTAGAATAGCTCAAGCTAGAAAAATGTTTTTAAAAAAGAAAAACTTACTAATAGCTAATAGTATTAGTTTAGATAATAGAAAAGTTTTTAAAGTCGTACGTATGGAGCGTTCTACTATACGGTAGTGAGACTTGGACAATTAAAGAAGTAGATAAGAAAAGGATAGAAGCTTTTGAAACTTGGTGCTATAGGAGAATGTTAAAGATTAGCTGGACAGATAGAGTAACAAACGAGGAAGTTTATAGAAGGATAGGTGAGGAACCCTGTATGTGGAAACAATTGAAGGTCAGGAGAGATAGAATGATAGGGCACCAGTTAAGATATGAGGGACTATTTAGTAAAGTCTTAGATTATAGACTACCAAATAAAAATAGAGTAGGAAGGCCTAGACAAAGCTATATTAGTCAAATAATTAGAGATTTAGGTTGTGAAGGGTATGTGGACCTTTTAGATTAGCTCAGAATAGAAAAGAATTTAGAGCTGCGTCAAACCGACTTTAAGTAAGTTCGAAAACAAAACAAAAAAAATAAACATCAGTTAACTAAATGTCACCAGGACATAACTCACAATTAGTTAGAGGTCTGGCATGTTGGTAGCGTTTCGTTGCTTAAGCCTTACCATAACATATAATTTAATAAACGTCACCATGATATAGCTCACAATTAGGTAGCGGTCTGGCATGTTGGTAGCGATTTGTTGCTTAAGCCTTACCATAACATATAATTTAATAAACGTCACCTTGACATAACTCACAATTAGGTAGCGGTCTGGCATGTTGGTAGCGTTTCGTTGCTTAAGCCTTATCATAACAGATAATTTAATAAACGTCATCATGACATAACTCACAATTAGGTATCGGTCTGGCATGTTGGTAGCGTTTCGTTGCTTAAGCCTTACCATAACAGATAATTTAATAAACGTCATCATGACATAACTCACAATTAGGTAGCGGTCTGGCATGTTGGTAGCGTTTCGTTGCTTAAGCCTTACCATAACATATAATTTAATAAACGTCACCATAACATAACTCACAATTAGGTAGCGGTCTGGCATGTTCACAGCGATTCGTTGCTTAAGCCTTACCATAACATATAATTTAACACTTTTCCTTTTGAAGCGGATAACCAGGTTATATTTCATTTCCTATAAATGGTAATCATGTAAACATGTTAGAGTTCTTTAACAACCATCAGGTTGCTAATATCTATGTAGAGCCAGCTGGATAGGAAAAAGATAGAAGGATATAGGAAGACCTAGACCAAACTATATTAGTCAAATTATTAGAAATTTAGGTTGTGAAGGGTATGTAGAGCTTTTTAGATTAGCACAGAATAGAAAAGAAGTTAGAGCTGCGTCAAACCGACCTTAAGTAAGGTCGAAAACAAAATGATGATGAAGTTATATTTGTGAATAACGATACAATGTCCAGACTAATTAGAATGTATCCATTTGGAATATTAAAGTTGTTAATGTATTGCGCAAATTCAAAAGAATCTTTAACGTAATATGGATTTTGAACTTGATAAGCAGAAGTTAAAATGTCTTTTATGAACTGGGCGAGTTTACTAGTTGGCGAGTCAATTGAAGAAATTATAGGTCTTAGTGCAAGTTGAGGTTTATGGATTTTGGGTAAGCCATAAAACTTTGGACATGTCCCATTATATATCATAAGTTTTTTGGCTTCAAGTTTTTCCAAATATCCTTCCTTTAGTAAGTTACTGACTAATTTGTTAGTTTTCTGTTGGATGGTGCTTGTTGGATTTCTGGGTATTGTTTTGTAATGTTCTTCATTCGAAAGTAAATCAATAGCGAGTTCAACATATTGAGCTTTTGGCATTAAAACACTAACATTACCTTTGTCAGATTGAATAAGGAGAATTTCTGGATGTTCTTTAAGAAACAGTTTACATTTTTTATATAGATAAACGAAGAAATCATTTTTGTTTTGATTTTTATGAAAAAAGTTTGTTATGACGTTAGTGATTCTAGTTCTTGCTAAAAGCTTTTCTTTTTCTGGGAGTAAATCGTTAATTATTTCTACTTCTGCTAATAATTTTGGAATCGATATATCTTGGATAAACGATCGAATATAAAATTTTGGTCCAAGTGCTAAGAATGTACATAATATATCTGGTATGCTTATATTTGTTAAATTTTTAAACCATTCACTTTCAACTTGAATTTTGTTTCCTTTAGTTTCGCTGAGGTATTTAAATTTTTTTATGTTGGTTGTTTTAATGCTGTGGAAAAGTTTGTTGAATTTTAGATTGATTCTACGTTTAAATTCGAACCATGTATCTTCGGGTAAAATGGTATTAATATTATTTGTGAGGTATTCTTGTCTTTTTTTCCAAATATAACAAATTCTGTTGAGTAATTGTAATTTCTAGGTTGATGATTTTGTACTTTAATTTGATACTGAAGTTTCTGATCTTATTACCCATAGCGGCATTTTTAAATTCAAAAATATCGTCAATTTTATTAATGCAATTGCTAATATGTTTTGGAAAGATGTTGTTCGTCTTGCATTTGGTTAGAAAAAGTTTTCTATTTTTGCTTTTTCCCAATTTAGTAGAGTTATTTGAAAATTCTTTGAGATTTTGGACCATTTGTTTACCATAATGTATTTCTATGTTTTGAAAAAACCCCCATATTATATATATATCTTCACGTTTTATTTGCTGAATATTAATTTAAAATAATTCAATTTATTGGGAATTGCAGCAAATTAAGAAAGTCTACTCTTTTTTCTTTAACTCAAGCTTTCGAGATTTTATTTTTCTCTTCTTCAGGAGTAACTAAATAAAGTAGACTTTCTTAATTTGCTGCAATCCCCAATAAATTAAATTATTTTAAATTAATATTCAGCAAATAAAACGTGAAGATTATATATATATAATATGGGGTTTTTTCAAAACATAGAAATACATTATGGTAAACACTGAAAAATATTATTACTTGCTATACCTAAATTAACTAAAACTTTATCTACATGGTTTTAAATACTTACTATCTACTTAATGCATGTATTTCTCATTCCTACGCCAACTGTGCGTCCTCCTATGTTTATCTGCGTCGCTTAAAACTATTTATACTTTATATACAGGGTGCTGACTGCTTACTATTTACAAACTATCTCCAATTCTTTCCTAAATAAATGCAGTAGTATAAAGTACACCCTTAAACAACCCCTTATCACAGCAATATATATCTATATATATATATATATATATATATATATATATATATATATAAAGAAGTTGGTAAATTCGAATTGAATCGAACCGCTAACCATAATTGTGGAAAATACATTATTATATAAAACATGTGGTAATACTTTTAAATAATTCGAGCATATCATTTCAGAAAGCAAACGTTGTTTATGCGATATTAAAAATAGCGATAGATTGAGGTACTTTAAATTATACTAAATATACTAACAGAATTCTACAGGGCGATAAATAAGTAATCATTTCAATTTGAAAAGTTGTCGAAAATCAATAAAAATTCGCAAATGATCGCCAATACAGTAAGGACTATGAAATTTAATTACATAAGAACGAAAATATTTGCGTGTATATTGTATACATATTGTATAATGAATATCACGAGTAAACCGAAGTAACATAAAAGAAATATATTCATTGAACGTGGTTCTTTATTAACGTATGCATATTTAATAATAAAAATAAAAATACATAATGAAAATATGAAATAAAGTGTAAAAACTTAAAGGAAATAGATACTAATACTGCTATTTCCTAAATTCTTTAGATATAGAATACGCCAATCATACTATTCTAATTCAAATGTTGGTGTATTCAATAAACCAAACTCAAATTGAGTTTTAAAATCTTTGTACTTGGTATGACAAATGAGAATATGCAATGTTAGAGAACACGTATTGACGGTTGGATATCGTAAATTTTCATCATTTAGTAGAAATTCCACGTTAATCTTACCATTGCCTTCAAATCCCAATTGCGGAAGACTATCTAATCCTGTTATGAATGTAAATATATCTTCTAAAGTGCAGGCTGACACATTTTTTAAAAATAAAATGTCTGTTAAATAATCGGTTGTTGATACTTTTTTAATTGATAAATGATATTTAATAAGAAAAGCGATACCTTCTGCATCTTGTAGAAAATGTTTGAAAAATGCAATTGCATTTTCTTGTAATCTTCTATCGTTGTTTTCACCAAAGGTATAACTAAGTAAATCACTAATTACAGATGCGGTTATTTTTTTATTATCATCTTGACAAAAAAATTTTTAAATGCTGCTGAGTTTGTTTTAATCACATCATACAATTCAGTTTTCTTAAAACCGTCAATAAATTGATCTATTGCTGGCTTATATCGGTCTACTGTATAAAAATTCATAACCCCTAAAACAGTTGTAATTATTAACAAGCTATAAACAAAGTTTTGCATTTACCTTCATAAATGCTTTTCTTTTTTTCGAAACAATTTACGTACAACGGACAACCTGCAGCTACCAGAAAATTACGTTCTTCACGTAAAATTGTGTTCAATTCATTAATCTTCTTGCAATCTGCAATAACCTGTAATGTTTGTTTAATATCTTCGTTGCGTATTTCGTTCGATGTAACATTTTCAATTTTTTGATCAACAAACATGTTGAAAAACCGTCCAGAAAAAAACGCGGTAGTCGGACCTCCATGAATTAGTGACATCCCGATCAACATCCCTGCATAATAATATAAATTCTCTGACAAATCGTCGATTCTTAAATCAATATCGTCTCCTAAAAAAAATTTTTTTTCGACCAATACGTACTTAAAACAGTAAAATATGTTTTTCATTGCCGATTTAAGAAATGAGTAATACCTATGAATAAATAGCTTTCCTTCACCTCTTTCAACGCGAATCGGAAAAACTTTCTTCGTAAACCTCCATTATTAATCCCAGCTTCCTGCACAAATTTTATAGAAGGTTTAGTCAACGCTGAAAACGAAGGCCTTCCCGTTGCCCGACAAGCTGCCGAAAAAACATCACATCTTGATACATTAAAGATAGTTATACGATCTGAAACTTTATTCAGAATAAAGTTGTTAAGTAGAACTTTCGGATCGCTTAGATTGAGTACCGAAATATCAACTTTTATATAATCTTCTATCTTAAAGTCTTTTTTGCTTAAATAATTTAAGGCAATTTCATCATTGCTTAAAGTAGTTGGAGTAGCAGAAGAGCCATTTAAAGTAGTTAGTAAGCTATCGTCTGCTAAATTCGATAACCAGGTTGCACTGTTCAGAGAATCATCTAAATTATAATCAGCCGAATTGTCGGAAGCTCTTCTAGTCAGTTAGTCTTCGAATCTCATAATTTTCACATTGTAAGAGTTTAAGCTATTGACAATTAATTATTAATTACTGAAGATAGTATTATTGAATTCAGTTTATTGTACTTAAAAAATGTGTTCAATTTGTTTGTGAAAAAAAACAAGGTTGGGGTAGGTTGAAGTAATTGAATTATTATTGATGGTTGTATTTCTTGAATAGAGCTTTTTAAAAAGACGCTTCCAAAGACCCAAAATCTTTCTCGCCCCGCGTTTAATTTGAATGGTAATTTTTAGTATCACACATTTAGCATTCGTGTATTACATATCTCCATGTATTTGTTAATGAATAATACACTGTATTTTTATGAAATTTGTTATTTTAGCGGTTTATGTATGTATGCGGTTTTCGCTGCCAAACGAAATATCTCAATGTACTTTAGCTGCTACTGAAGAGAGTTTAAATTTATTTCTAAAATTCGAATGTTTGGATAATAATCACAACAAAAACTAATATTCTATAAAGCTGATGTGGTCGATTGTATTTTCTTCCTGACATTCCTGATGCGTTTACAGCAACTCAGCGTTTATGCCGAATACGATATCCTACTTTAAGTTGAATGTACTTTTCATTACATAACTCGTAACCGGGCTTAGATGTAACTGCGTGTAAGTGTTCTGAGTTTCACCTATGTGCTTAGGTAATACATTTAATTGCAGTGTTGGGACTTAATTGTATAGGTCTTTCAAAATCTCATGGGCTGTAAGATGCGCAATGAAGGAAGTGAGAGGTATCGTATAAAAAGCAAGAACAATACAATATAAGTAAAATCTTAAAAACATTGAATTTCCGAATGCGTATTCTGAATTAACTCAACTGCTATGCTATGTGGATTGCATAACCAGTAATTTATCAACATAATATAAATTATAAATCTACAATGTGTGTACGCGGAATCTGTAACTTTTTCGGTATATTGTTTATTGTTCTTTTCGTGTGTCATGTTTACGTGCATGTGTGGATAGAAATAGACAGGCTAAATTTTTTAAAACTCTTGGCAGCCGAAATACTGTCCTCTTATTATTTTTTAAGAACGCATACTTTATAGAAATTTAATCTAAAAATCATAAAATTACTACCACAATCCTCAAATTGACCCACATTAGATTTAGGACTTCTCTTATTAATTTTCTTGCTTGGTGATACAAATTTGCCACCCTCCGGTTTGCTCTTCGTTTCTGATATAATTCGTTCGACTGCGTTTAGTCCAACCCCGATTGCTGTTGCTACTTGTTCTTGTAAACTATTCATAGGAATGACAGGCATTCCATTCTTTTCTTCTTTCATAAACTTATACGCACTATAAATAATTTTTCTTCCTTGACTATGAACTGTTTTCTTGCGGTAACTCATTGTAAAATTAAAAGCTCAGAAATAACAAAATAATCTGTAAAACAAAACATTATTCTTCTAATTGAATTGAAACTTCATTATACCCACAAATAAAAAACTAGACTGAGTTGCGTAGTTTTGAAAAAACTGGTTAAAGTTGAATCAACGCTGAAATCTCATAAATAATAATCGAAAACAATAATAATGAACCCCTAATCTTAATACGCAAATAAATGACAGAAGAATGAAAAACGATAGCTGAGTTGTGAATGTTTTTAGGCTGCACTTTAACGTAAATAACTTAAATTGGTGTTCTGCGCAACAGCCCATGAGGTTCTGAAAGACCTCTAATTGTATACGTAAGTATTTCTTAAAAGCATATGACAAAACAGCAGTCGGACATTTAAAAAGCGGCCCAAGAGTAAAATGCCTTATAGGTTTTTTGTTTAGCTAATCAATCTCTATCACGTCCTAAATTTAATGACATAAAACTAAGGACGCTGTATTATAAAAAAAAAATGGAATTTGCTACATTGGCATCGCATCGTTGGGCCCGAATTGGGACATAAATCCGTAACTAAAGAAACAAATTTGCTACAATACGTCTTTTTAACTTAACCTTCTGAAATGTTATGAAACCACAAGAATAGATGAAATGATTTATCATCAGTAGTTGTCCTCATTTGCGTTTTTAAATTGTCTAACGGAGATGCTTCTTAATTACCAGCCGTACATGCATACGGTTAAACACTTGTATGTATACTCATATGTGCTGTTAATCTGACTCTCCGAGATGTTTTGAAATCAGAAATCATACACAAAAATGGTTTATCACCAGTATGTGTTCCTATATGTCTTCTTAGGGTGCTCATTTGAGATGTTTTTTAATTACAAACCATACATGTAAATGGTTTATCCACGGTATGTTTTTTCATATAGCTTTTTAGACTTTTTAGATTTGAGATGCGTTATAATTACAAATCACACATCAATATGGTTTATAACCGGTCTGTGTTCTTATATGTCTTCCTATACTGTTCATTTGAGACGCTTTGTAATTACAAAGTGTACATGAATATGGTTTATTACCAGTATGTGTTCTCATATGACGTTTTAGACTGCTATATCCGATGCTTTATAATTGCAAATCATACATAAAAATGGTCTATCACCGGAGTGTTTTCATATGTATTTTCAGTTTGTCCTTTACAGATGTTTTAAAATCACAAACCATACATGAAAATGGTTAATCACCAGTATGTGTTCTTACATGATTCTGTAAATTCCCTATTTCAGATGCTTTATAATTACAAACCATACATGAATATGGCTTATAATCAGTATGTGTTCTCATATGTCTTTTTAGACTGCTCATTTCGGATGCTTTATAATTACAAACCGTACATGGATATGGTTTATCACCGATATGTGTTCTCATATGTATTTTTAGACAGCTCATTTGGGATGCTTTGTAATTACAAACCGTACATGAATATGGTTTATCACCAGTATGTGTTCTCATATGTCTTTTAAGACTGCCCATTCCGGATGCTTTGTAATTACAAACCGTACATGAATATGGTTTCTCACCCGTATGTGTTCTTATATGTATTTTTAAACTGCCCATTTCGGATGCTTTATAATTACAAATCGCACATGAATATGGTTTATCACCAGTATGTGTTCTCATGTGACTTTTTAGACTGGCCATTTGGGATGCTTTGTAATTACAAACCGTACATGAAAATGGTTTATCACCAGTATGTGTTCTTATATGTCTTTTTAGACTGCCCATTTCAGATGCTTTGTAATTACAAACCGCACATGAAAATGGTTTCTCACCAGTATGTGTTCTTATATGGTTCTCTAAATTACGCTTTTCAGATGCTTTGTAATTACAAACCATACATGAATATGGCTTATAACCAGTATGTGTTCTCATATGTCTTTTAGACTGCTCATTTCGGATGCTTTATAATTACAAACTGTACATGGATATGGTTTATCACCGATATGTGTTCTCATATGTTTTTTTAGATTGCTCGTTGTGGATGCTTGGTAATTACAAACCGTACATGAATATCGTATATCACCAGTATGTGTTCTCATGTGTCTTTTTAGACTGCTCGTTTCGGATGCTTTGTAATAACAAACCGTACATGGATATGGTTTATCACCAAGATGTGTTCTCATATGTCTTTTTAGATTGCTCATTTCGGATGCTTTGTAATTACAAGCTGTACATGAATATAGTTTATCACCAGTATGTGTTCTTAAATGTTATTCTAGATGGCCCATTTTAGATGCTTTATAATTACAAACCATGCACGAAAATCGTTTTCACCAGTGTGAAATATCATATGCATTTTTAGGTTGCCCCTTAGAGATATTTTGAAATCACAGATGATACCCGAAAATGGTTTATCACGGATAAGTGAACTTTTATAGTTCTCTAAATTCCCCATTTCAGATGAACCTGTGCTTTGTCATATGCAGAATAAATTTACTTTTAGTTCATGCGTTATATCTGCATGTATTACAGTAACGTAGGCTAGGTTTTAAACGTATGCGTTTTGTATTATTTTGGTGTGGCTTGAAGCTGCACTTAGGTATTCCTTTTGAACTTCACCGTTTATTCATAGATTAGTAAGTTATTGAAGGACTCAGAAACATTAGTAATGTTGCGATCCACTATTAGGCAACCCGTCAAACATACAAACGCCCGGGGCACAGCGTATTCTTCAGCATTCGAGAATCCTTCTACAAAGTTCCAGATAATGAGTCATATCTTAATGCAGGGTATATATAAGGCCGCTTATGAATGTAAGAGTTAGTCTATTCTTGAATGTCTAATATAAATTATATCGTTGTAAAGTAAACGTAGTTGAGTTTTTAGAATATATACATAAATGATATGCTGTGTCTAATGTGCATACAGCTTGCAGTATACATAAATAAATAGAAGTGTATAAACAAATAGTTGTGTTAATGTTGTTAATGAACTTATGGTAAAGAAGTTAGTTTAAGAAGATATTAGTGCTTGTAAATTCATTAGTGTAATAGTGCTTCATTGTTAAGTGGACTGAAAACATCTATAAATAAGGCATATACTGTTAATTAGACTTGTGAACAGTGAGTAATAAAGACCATTATTATTACTTGTTTTAAATTAAAGAAACGCGGTAGTAGTAGCGCGTTACACTGGTGTCAGGCTGTGTTGGGTGATTAATTAAGTCTAAAGACATTTAAGTAGTTTGTATATGCCTGTTACAAGAAACCAAAGTAAGATGGAGGCAGAGACTTTAATGAATTTCCTTAAGGATTTTAAATCCGGTATGGAGGAAAAGTTAAGCGAAAATACTACGAAATTAGAGGAAAAGTTTAGTGAAAATGCTGAGAAAATGGAGGAGAGGTCGGCTAAACTGAAAGTGACACTAAAAGAAAAGTTGAATGAAAGTACAGCCACGTTAGAACAAAGATTAATGGAAAGTTCCATTGCATTGAAAGAAGATTTCACTGAACAGGTAAAAACAGTTGAGCAAAAGTTGGATAATAAATTGGTAAAAATGGAAGAAGATGTGATGAGGCTTCAAGAACAAATGATTTCACTAACAACGCGACCACTTGAATTACCAAGCCATGTTGTTAATCAGAACATTCCAGAAATAAGAACCATGGAAAGAAGCGAGTCAATTCCGTCTAAATTTAAAGTAAAACCACCTACGTTCGATGGTAAAACACCTTGGCCCACATATTTGAAACAATTTGAAGCTGCTGCAATAGCCAACGGTTGGTGCAACAAAGAGAAGGCCATCTCCTTAATAGTGGCCTTACGGGGGGAGGCTCTTAACATCTTACAAACGATTCCCGATCACCAGCAGAATGATTACGGCCTCTTAACATCAAAGCTTGAGATGAGATATGGAGATGCTCACCTTCAACAGGTTTACCACGCACAAGTTAAGAACCGCTCGCAAAAGACAAGTGAAAGCCTGCAA
Organism: Platerodrilus igneus; assembly: GCA_036346225.1. NCBI lineage: Eukaryota > Metazoa > Arthropoda > Insecta > Coleoptera > Lycidae > Platerodrilus > Platerodrilus igneus. The sequence continues at coordinate 1,540,909 of JARFIW010001266.1, forward strand.
GAATTCGAAGCTGACATTGCCAGGTTAGTTAGATTGGCATATCCGACGGCACCAGATAGCTTCCTCGAACAACTTGCTGTCCAAACATTTGTGGATGGCGTTAAGGATGGCGAAATACAGCAAGCGCTAAGACTAGCACGTCCAAAATGTTGGATGACGCACTGGCCCATGCGCTTGAATTTGAAGCAGCTAAGCAGACATCACACAGGATGGGTCACAAAGTTCGGTCTGCCTTAGAGGAACCTGGTCAAGCTCAGAACAGCATAGATGAAATAGTCAATCGTGTGTTTGAAAAGCGAAAGGCGGAAAGGCTGAAAAGACAACGACCGCGGAGATGGCGTCTACGATGCTGGAGCTGCGGTGAAGTTGGCCATATGCAGAGACGCTGTACTCAACCAAAGAAACAACCGGTTGTGCCAAAGCTGGTCCATGTAAGGGGCGAACTTCGACAGCACAGCGTAGTGCCCCGGAGATTATCATCCGTGCTGCATCGTCGGTGGAAAGTCTGGACAGCATTTATATCGATGGTAGAATTAATGGTAGGGTTGTCCGATTACTTGTGGATACAGGAGCGACAAGAACTATTGTGAGACCAGATTTGGTTGGTCGTGGAAAAGTGCTACCTGTATCGGTGTGTCTCCGAACGGCAAGTGGTGAGAAGATTGGTACTCACGGAGAGACTGCCGTTATGTTGACAATTGGGGACAAATTAATTAATCATCGAGTGTTGGTAGCTGAAATTACAGAAGAAGTGATCTTGGGAATGGATCTCATGAGAGAATATGGGTTTCATGTAAACATGAAAGAAAATGTGCTTCGGATAGATGATGATGAGATTCCATTTCAAGGTAGGAGTAACCAGACGATGCAAGTACGAATGATTTGCGATGTAAAAATACCCGAGAAGGCGGAAATGATAGTAATGGGACACCCGGATGGTACGCTCCGGGAAGGACAAGTATGCATGATGGAAGCAACTGAATCGGGAATGGGTCAGGAGGACTTCTGATTGGAAGAACGCTGGTAAAGTCTCGAAACATGGTACCAGTAAGGGTGCTGAACATTAATCCCCATACAGTGACCCTGAAGAAAGGCATGATTGTGGGAAGTTGCATTCCAGTATGTCATATTAAACGTTGTGTGGACGACACGAAAAATAAACCAACCAACGGTTGCTCACAGAAATTGCTGGATATGTTGATACCCTCGTGTCAAGGATTAAATGGCGACCAACTGGGCAAGGTAAAAGAACTGGTCGGACGATATCGAGGTGTGTTTGCACTGGATGATAGTGAGAAAGGAAGGACGAATGTTGTGCAACACAAGATCAATACTGGAGATGCGCAACCGATAAGACAACACCCAGGCGGCTTCCTTTGGCAAAACGTAAGGAAGCTGAGCAAATTATCACCGATATGGAAGAACAGGAGTGATTGAACCCTCGAATAGTCCATGGGCATCCCCGGTAGTGCTTGTCAAGAAAAGGACGGGTCGACAAGGTTTTGTGTAGACTACCGGCGGCTTAATAATGTGCCAAAGAAAGACAGCTATCCTTTGCCCAGAATTGATGACACCTTAGATACTCTATCCGGATCTAAATGGTTTTCGACCTTGGACTTGAAAAGCGGATACTGGCAGGTAGGCTTGGAGCCAAACGATAAAGAAAAGACTGCCTTTACAATTGGAACTGGATTATGGCAGTTCAAGGTCATGCCATTTGGATTATGCAATGCTCCTGCTACTTTTGAACGATTGATGGAGTCGGTACTGCGTGGACTGTCCTGGAAGACATGTCTGGTGTACCTGGACGACGTGATAGTGTTAGGTCGGTCTTTCGAAGAACATCTTAAGAACCTAGAGGAGATATTCCAGAGATTAAGGGGCAAACCTTACATTGAGCCCCAAGAAGTGTCACCTGTTTGGAAAAGAGGTGAAATACCTAGGACATGTCGTTTCGGAGACCGGAATAAGAGCTGACCCTGACAAAATAAAACGGTACAGGAGTGGCCTACACCAGCAGATATACACCAACTACGCAGTTTTCTAGGATTGTGCACATATTACCGACGTTTTATACTTGGGTTTGCGAACATTGCCAAACCGTTAACAAAATTAACCGAAGATGGACAAGAATATGATTGGAATGACGACTGCCACAGAGCATTTGAACAACTGAAACGGCTACTAGTTACAGCACCAATTTTGAGTTATCCACGGATGGAGGGAAAATTTGTGTTGGATACCGATGCCAGTAACACAGCTATAGGAGGCGTTCTTTCTCAAGTGCAGGACGGACAAGAAAAAGTTATTGGGTATTTCAGCAAGGTCTTGTCGCGGCCAGAAAGGAACTATTGTGTGACAAGAAGGAGCTGTTGGCCGTCGTCAAATCCGTAGAGCACTTTTATAAGTACTTATACGGCCGTAAATTCCTGTTGAGAACAGACCATGCTGCACTGAAATGGTTATTGCAGTTTCGAAATCCTGAAGGGCAAGTGGCAAGGTGGATAGAGCGGCTGCAGGAATATGACTTTGATACAGAACATCGTGTAGGAACTAGCCATCGGAATGCAGACGCTCTATCAAGGAGACCTTGTCCGATGGACTGCAATCATTGCTCCAAGATGGAAGAGAAAATAAGTGTCATCCATAGAATGACGGTAACCGATGATACTTGGCAACTCGAAAGAATACGAGAAGACCAGGAGAATGACGCCGAATTGGGACGTATTATTGAGTGGAAAATAGAGGACAACGGCCAGCTTGGGAAGAAATTAGTATTTCAAGTAGGAGCCTGAAGGCATACTGGGCACAGTGGGACTCCTTGATGATGGAAAATAGAATCTTGAAACGACGCCTGGAATTTGAAGATGGCACTGAGAGACTTCAAGTGATAGTGCCAAGAAGCAGAGTGCCGGAGGTGTTGCAGCACTTGCACGATGGTATTTCCGGAGGGCACTTTGGCGTGAAAAGAACTCTCGAAAGAGTGAGAGAAAGATTTTATTGGGTGAACTGCAAAGAAGATGTGAAGGAGTGGTGCCGGAAATGTGAATTGTGTGCCTCTGCAAATGGCCCGGTCACAAAACGGAAAGCCCCAATGAGACAGTATAACGTCGGGAATCCTTTTGAGAGGGTAGCCATTGATATAGCTGGTCCGTTTCCTGAATCAGAGAAAGGAAATAAATACATCTTGGTTGCGATGGATTATTTTACCAAATGGCCGGAGGCATATGCTATACCTAACCAAGAAGCCGAGACGGTGGCAGATGTACTAGTCAGGAGTTGTTTTGTCGTTTTGGAGTTCCGTTGGAATTACACTCCGATCAAGGTCGAAACTTCGAATCGGCGTTGTTTCAAAACGTCTGCAAGCACCTTGGAATCAGGAAGACTAGAACCACGCCACTTCATCCCCAATCGGATGGAATGGTTGAAAGAATGAACAGGACGTTAGGGAAGTACCTGACCAAAGTTGTCTCTGAACATCAACGAGACTGGGACCAATATTTACATTTGTTCCTACCGATCTTCGGTACATGACAGCACAGGATACTCGCCCGCTTGCGTAATGCTAGGACGTGAATTGCGGCTACCATGTGATCTTCAGTTTGGATTTAAACCTGGAGAAGAGATCGCAGGTGAAGATTACGTTAGTAAGCTTCGTGAAAGATCAAATAGTATTCACGAAAACGTCCGAAAGAATATACAGGCAGCAAGCGATCGAATGAAATCACAATATGACACGAGAGCGCAAGAAGGTGGTTATCAACCTGGAGATTTAGTGTGGTTGTACAATCCACAAAGAAAACGTGGATTGTCGCCAAAACTACAAAGACAATGGGAAGGGCCGTACGAAGTGTTAAAAAGGATTAATGATGTAGTGTACCGGATCAGAAGATCCCCGTGGTAAACCGAAAGTGGTACACTTTGACCGTTTAACATCCTACGCTGGCAACAACCAGGAAGACTCGAATAATGATGATGGTGTTCGACAAGTTATTAATCATGAGCCAAATGTAGATTTTGAGAGCTTTATGGCAGCATATGGTGGTTCCGCTAAGGCGAGATTTGGCGTTGTTGTTGAAAAACAGCAAGATCTGTTTAGAGCACCAGAAGAGTATTCCCTTGCACATTGCGTAGCTCAAGATTTGGCAATGTCAAGGGAATAGCTGTTGTTTTCAAGAAAAAGTTTGGACGTGTAGATGAATTAGTACAACAGCAGCCAACTGTAGGAAAAGCTTTAGTTCTTCAAGATAACAATCGTTATGTTTACTATCTGGTCACCAAAATTCTTCATGGCAAAGACCTAGTTATGGACATCTATGGGAGGCTTTGCTAAATCTTAAGGCGCAGATGATGGAAAATGGAGTAACGAGACTAGCGGTGCCCAAGCTGGGCTGTGGACTGGATCGCTTGGATTGGAGGATAGTCCGAAATATGCTAGAAGTAGTTTTCCAGGAACCAACGTCCAGGTTCTTGTTTGTTGTTATCAACCGGTTGCCTACCAAGACCATGAAAAGAGTGTTGACTGTTACTTCCAACGACGCGGTGGATGCACCAGAGGAGATAGCTGCCGATACCGTCACCAGTCATCGAATTGGCGTCAAGATGGATTTACAGTTACGAGACGTAACGGTTTTAAAGAGGGGGCAGTGTTGCGATCCACTATTAGGCAACCCGTCAAACATACAAACGCCCGGGGCACAGCGTATTCTTCAGCATTCGAGAATCCTTCTACAAAGTTCCAGATAATGAGTCATATCTTAATGCAGGGTATATATAAGGCCGCTTATGAATGTAAGAGTTAGTCTATTCTTGAATGTCTAATATAAATTATATCGTTGTAAAGTAAACGTAGTTGAGTTTTAGAATATATACATAAATGATATGCTGTGTCTAATGTGCATGCAGCTTGCAGTATACATAAATAAATAGAAGTGTATAAACAAATAGTTGTGTTAGTGTTGTTAATGAACTTATGGTAAAGAAGTTAGTTTAAGAAGATATTAGTGCTTGTAAATTCATTAGTGTAATAGTGCTTCATTGTTAAGTGGACTGAAAACATCTATAAATAAGGCATATACTGTTAATTAGACTTGTGAACAGTGAGTAATAAAGATCATTATTATTACTTGTTTTAAATTAAAGAAACGCGGTAGTAGTAGCGCGTTACAGTAAGTTCATAATTTGTTATTACACTATTCTTGGTGATAGTTTATATGGTCGATAAAACAGTTTGCAAGGTATTACACTTTAGATGGTGATACATTTATATGGTGATAGTTCCTAAAAGCCGGTAATGCAGTTACCAAAGTTCATAAGATACATCGCGCAAGCGCGATGGATAAAGCGAGTGACGCCTCTAGCGGATGGCAACGCGAACCCCTTTTACAGGTTCCGTGTAGCCAACTACCATGACGTCACCAATACAAAAGGTATATTGCGCAATAATCAGAAATATAAAAATTAAACAATGAAAGATAAAAGCGAATAATTTTGACAAACAAATTACTCACATAAGATATCCGGCTTTCCCCAGGTACGCCTATCATCCTTCCGGGTCGATAATGAAGGTATTGCTCCGGGCTCCGGTGGTGTTAGCTGAGCATGGACATCAGGGTCATCTCTGGTCGTGGGATGCTCCAGGGTCATATCGGTTTCCTAAATGTAGTGGAACGACAGGAATAGGTTAATTAGGGAAAGACAAACAAAGATAAGCAAGACAAGGGAATCTACATAGTAAGATAAGATACGATACCGGCACGACTACTTCACTTCATGGTTTTTGGCAAACAGCCACGATTCTGAGCGTCACCAAAACTCGTCCCCACTCTTTTTCTAGTATTGGTCTACCCCTCTAGGGTTGTGCGATCTGCGCAAACTCACTACTATGACGTACGGAAGTACCGCCTAGTCTATTTAAAATTCCCGCGCACCGCGTATTTGAAATTATGCCGCGAAACTTCCATAAATAAAAACTTAACCTAAAAACACTGTTTAAGTGCAAATTGCACGTAACAATCGCGACAAAGCCACAAAAAAAAAACTTAAAAAAAGAAAAAGTCTGTTAGCACAGTAGCAGCTTAAAATCTAAGTCCTAACTACCCTATATAAAACCTAACTTAACCCTACAAAATGTTTATATAAGGCGCCACCTGGTTTTTTGACCGATAACACGTCCACCGAAGTATCAGGAAACGGAATAGGTAGACCGATAGTCTTTGACTACACTAATTATCGACAGCACAAATTTGTCGGGGAGCATGAAACACTACTTAAACTAACACGGATGCGACAAGTCGCCTAAACTATCTAAACCTTGAAGTATAATTTAGTAAAGCTTTTCTCTAATGGGTTACAAGGCTAGCCTCACGCATGGGCGCCAGTGAAACGTATTTAGTGGGCACCAGTGAAATGTATTTAGTAAAACTTTATGAGGACTTATAATTTTTCTTTATTTGATTTGATTATGGAGTGGGTCATTTAGTGAACAAAACCTCGGTGGACCCACGAGCTTTACTATATTCGCGGTCTAGTTTGGGAATTACCCCAAGGGAGAGCAATGAGTTTGGGCGTGGATATAGGGTGGGCTCGACTACAAACGGGAACAACAAAACGTAAATGGACGCCACTGCATCTATATAAACAATGAACAAAACTAAAGTATCCTTTAGGAAGACGCAGAAACCTATAGGATATAATGATTACCAAAAAACATACAAATTACAATAAACAATACCTCTGGAAACCTCTTGGACCTCTGCTCCAGCTTCTGCGATGTCGGACCTGCAAGAAAATGTCACACAAAAAAAATAATATATAAGACACTGTTTGTGCCTTACAATAACAAAATATTTCGATCTTTATAGATCGATTGGCCTGAATTCAAAATCTCAATAACACCTTACCTACAAAAAAATACTCTACTGGGCATTACTTATTCCGTTTCTATTACCTGGTACTGTATCAACTTTTCTACATTCAAAATTTTGTTGATCTAATTTAGACAATGTTAATTTTAATTGGTGAAATAAAAAGACGAAGGTATTAATTCAAAATTTAATTTAAGTGTAGTTCTCTTTTGTTGCAAAAATTATTTATAAAAAAAATTAATAATCAATATATAATAAGTTTCAAAAATTTCTTAATATGTTTCTCTATAATCAAAATAATCAACATAAAGTAAGTTTCAAAATAAATCTCTAAATTTGCTTCTCTACTTAGAGAGGTCTTAGCATTTATAAATTATTTAATACAGTTTAGGTTCTTAAACATCCATAAAACAGATCTGTTCTGGCTTACAAAATTTTTATCTAAAGAACTTGTTACATAAACAGTTCATATGGCTTAAGCATGAAATTAATAAAAGTCAGTTCAACATATGTTAAAAGCAGCTTAGGTATTCTACTAATCACAACATATTGCAAGAAACATCTTTCAATCAAAGGTGAATTTCATACATATTTTTAACAATTAACATGTGCTTCATATTCGTGCTCTGAATAACAACTTTTAAATTATCTAAAGGTTCAAAATTTCTCTTATAAAAAATTTAGTTCTGAACGAAAGGTATTTGACTTATCAAATATCTAGGAATAATTTTCAAACTGATTTTACATGAGATTTGAGCATAATTACATCTTGCAAATAAACTTGAAATTTACGTTCTTTAACAAAAGTTTCTTGTGATTTAGTAAATGTTAAATCAAAACTTTAACCGTAACTCGTACACAAAATTAATTTTCAATAAATAGTTTCATAAGTACCTGGTTGCTTTTGTTTTAATTGTACAACGGCGATGTTGGCGAACGTAATAGATGAACTAAGACACATAGCATTCCATCCTCTTGAAATACAGAAAGGTACAACACATGCCTGTATTAGTTACAATCCTTCGGCCAGCCTCAAATCAAACAATTTCACCATACACGACCAGATTTTAATTCCATAGCCAAGCGTGTTACTTAAATGTGCTAGAGAAATTGAACCAAGTATTAGTTTTAAACAAGGCTGATTAATTACATGATGCTTACCACTAATGGATTCCCTCGCCACGTGTCGTAATTGTTGCTCTAGGTTGACTGGGCAGCTTTCACGAGAGCTCCTTCGTGAAGACACCACGCGACAACCTAAAGTCCCAAATCAATTTAGAGCTATTCTTAGCTCCCACTTACAAGCCAAGCCTCCCATCTTCAAAAATGAAGTCTACGTACCCGTAGTTGCTTGCAAGATGGCCGTGTTCCTTCTTTGCCAACAACCTTAGCTATCGCGTCAATTTTCGCGCAGGCGTTGTGTTTAACAATTGTACTAGTGGACATGAGAACGCCTGTAGCTTATGTAACTTAAGTTACGTTCAAGGTATCCACGATATCGAAAGTATAGGAGTCCCCATTAAATACTCTTTATAGGTGAAAACAATGCAAACGGAAAGAGGTGTTCTACCTTATAGTACATTAAATTATTCAACGATTTCACGCTAAATGACAATCTCGTAAAATAACAACAGCTAGTAATATTTTTCTTTACAGATATTTAACGTAACAAAAAATTTTGTTACAACCTATCTAACTAAAGCTAACATAAAAGTTCTTATGTGCAAACACACATGAGTGTTGCATCAAACTATTCTTCTTTTGGCAAGAAGTGCCCAAATTTAAAAATGTTCATTGAGTGCGTCACTCTGCACTCTAGCAAATTTTGTTACTGGTACTTTGGTTTTCTAACGATGCACATTTAAAACTTGTCCATGACATAGTTGTGAATCAACAAATTTACCAAAAGTACCCCCTACTAAATCCTTATATGCTAACCTGACAAATTACATTTCTATATTGGGTTAGCTTTTTCACTCAAATTTCAAAAAAAAATAATTCCCACGTCTGGTCATATATACCACACGTTAGGACGATAAAAAGATAAGACAAGATCTCAAATTGTTGTTAAAGATAGTAGATAAGATAATGATATTAAGCTTAAGTTGTTATCCTCAAAGGTAATAGACAAGATAACGGTATTAAGCTTTAGTTATTATTTGAGATACTAGATAAGATAACGCGATATTAAGCTAAAGTGATTATACGAGATAGTAGGTAAAGTAACATGAAATTAAACAAAAGTTATTACTAAAGATAACCGGTAAGATAACGCGAAATAACTCGAAGTCATTCCTAACGGTAGTCGGTAAGATAACGAGAATTTAAACCAAAATTATTACTAACGGTAGTCAGTAAGATAACGATATTAAAACTAAAGGTATTATCAAGGATAATAAAGAAGACAAAGATATTGGCCTAGTTATTACCCAAGACAATGAATAACAACAATAGAGTGGCTCCAGTAGAGCCGTTTAAATGGGATTGACTCGTGCCCTCTAAAAAGAGAAACCCGTGAAGCAGGTCCGTTTGCAATAAACAGCACGAGAGACCGGCAAAGACATTTGGGTGCATCCCTGCACCCGGCGATAATCGATATCGGTGATATTATCACCCGATATCCATACGGTATATAAGATATACACATCCACTCACACATTCACACACTCATACATACCTTCACTGCCAGTGCCCATGCACTGACAGCGGCACCGCATGACCTCACGAAAGATTCGCAGAGACATGGTCCAGGTGTCTGTGAAAACCTCCCGCGCAACCACACGGTGACTAACAGAAATGAAAAGACAGTAGAGAAACAGGAACGGTAAAAAAGAAGGAGGTTGGTTTTTTGGAATGCATTAGAGGCACTTCCAGGTAGAAGAAAGTAGAGGAAGGGCTCGCATTGAGCAAAAGCGACAGAGAAAAAGGTGGATAGCAAAGCACTACTCAACCAACCAGTGTGGCCAGTAGCTCGGAATAAGGGAACATCATTCTTATGTGGCAGACGGGTGTTCCGGGACAAAAACAGGTCCACCGAAAGAAGAATAAGGCATAGCGGAGATAGCGGGTTAAGAAAAAAGTATAGTTTTTGGACAAGCGTCCGAGAGAAGGTAGAGAGTTGTCCCTGTTAAACACAGCGCAGTCTGAAGGACCACCTGCGATATTAATCCGACAAGATAAGTATACACATTTGTTAACATTCACTAGGCTCCTAAGAGAACTAGTACGATCAATTTCCTAACGAGTGCATACACTACGATAAGAAAATCAGACAAAAGTTGACACAACAACTTAAAAGTATCAATACAGATACAAACACACAAAAACAAACTGTTTTAAGGTAGTATTTCAAAACGGTAGCACCCTAAACACACAAAAATGCCCAATTATAAGCAGTTAAATACAGGTACACTGTCCCATTATGCTAAAACAACCGAGAATTTAATAAGATAACAATAAAAAGCAATAGCACCTCACCACAAAGTTCAATAAAAAACAATGAAAAAAAAATGTTTATAAATTATGCTGATTTAATAGAAAAAACAAATAAAGATATAGTATAATGATGTAGTATAAAGTGGGCGACTGCAATAATTCAGAGGAAAAACACATGGAATAGATAGTCCTAGTTTTTGCAACTGCGAATATGAACTATTTCTTACAATGGCATAGATCGCGCATGTTCTATGTGAGCCCAAAGAAGAAAGCATTTACTCAACATCAGCTAAAACCAATCATAAAAATTCAGTGAGTTATTACAACCAAAGTTACGACAATTACCACACAAAATTAAATGACGTAAGATAAACACTAAAAACCAAATAATATGCAGTAGGAAAAGTTCGAGGGTTGATTAAATAAAACGACAGAGTTATATTGGGGGGTATAGAGAATGAAGTGATATATAACTAACGGTATGGTCAAGGGAATGTCAACCAAAAGAAAAAGATAGCTAATTTAAGGGAAGTAAAGTTAACCGTGTAAGAGGTTATATACTGTATGAGAGAAGGAATAAGTAATTAAAGTTAACTAATTGATGGTGAAAACAGAAAAATATTAGGTAAATCGTGAGGGTTTAATCATATTAAGGTACCAGGGATCAGGGGTTAAATTTGGAAGGTTAAGAGAAACGACATCACGAGATAAGGCATCAGGTACGATATTTAATTTGCCAGGCCTATGCCTAACGTCAAAAGTAAATTGAGAAATACGCAAGTTCCATCTTGCCAAACAACCTGCGGGTTATTTTAAGTTATTAAGCCAAGTGAAAGCTAAGCACATTAGATACGTTGTCAAAGAAGTAAACGTGACAAGCTCTTAGATATACGTAAGGTTAAACGATTTTAAAGATAATTTTAAGGCATTTAATGAAGTTTAAATCGATATGTGAAGAGATAATAGTAATTAAAACTCGATTCACTAATAAAATTGTTGAAAAACAAAAAGACATTCTATAAAGCATATTTTTACTGGGATGGGAAGTTCTCATTTGAGTTCTACCCAAACCAATAAGGAAAAATTTCAACATCATTATTAAAAAATTATTTACAAATTCTAAACGACAAACTTACCAACCGAATCCTCGTCTAGACTTACATAACGCTGAGCGACCAAATTCGACAGTAAATTTCGCTTACGGATGTTAAGGTACGTTGAAATTTCAATAACTAAAAAAAAATATGCAATCAAACAAAATCAAACTCGCTACATGAAAGAAAAATTCCACGATACCTATCCAAAAGGTATTTCAAATTATTGGAATGTTCTTTCAATATTAGAGAAGTTATCAACAAGTATCGTAAATGAGTTTAAATAATAAACGTTAACGGAAATTTCTTTAATTTAGTATTCAAAGGAACAGATATAAAGAGATTGCAGTTTATTACAACATTTTGAAAGGTAAAAATATGGTCTAGGTAATTTCGTTACTATATATAAGGCAAGAACCTTTATAAAACGCATTTATAGGTTATACTGTTTAAACCATACAGGGTTAGGTCAAAATAACGCTTTAAAAGACACTAAAGACTTAGGTAAACAGGAATTCTATATTTAGGCAAACAATTTTGTTATTGAATAGGTAAATCACTAAGGCATTTTTTAAAACGTAACATACAAGACAGTGTGTTCAAGTTCAAAAAGATCTTCTAAAGTTAGGAAAACAAACAAAGATATTTTAATTTAATATATGTAGATAATTTTGTAATAGACAGTGTTTAAAGGCATAAAATAAGATAAAAGCTTATTTATTTATATACTTACTTGCATAAGGTAAGGTTAAATAGTTGAAGTTTACTTTTTGAAATCTAAAAGAATGCGTGTTCCAAAACACGTATAAGTTTCAAGATTACAGATATTAATTACTTCATTTTTAGTGAAAAAGCTTTTTTTAAATAACATTGATAATACATTGAATGTTTATAAAGGAAATTATTATAACCTAAAAACAAAGAAAAAAACCCTAAGTTCACCATTTCTACGTTGAAGGCGCCATTGTTATTACACTATTCTTGGTGATAGTTTATATGGTCGATAAAACAGTTTGCAAAGTATTACACTTTAGATGGTGATACATTATATGGTGATAGTTTCTAAAAGCCGGTAATGCAGTTACCAAAGTTCATAAGATACATCGCGCAAGCGCGATGGATAAAGCGAGTGACGCCTCTAGCGGAGGGCAACGCGAACCCCTTTTACAGGTTTCGTGTAGCCAACTACCATGACGTCACCAATACAAAAGGTATATTGCGCAATAATCAGAAATATAAAAATTAAACAATGAAAGATAAAAGCGAATAATTTTGACAAACAAATTACTCACATAAGATATCCGGCTTTCCCCAGGCACGCCTATCATTCTTCCGGGTCGATAATGAAGGTATTGCTCCGGTGGTGTTAGCTGAGCATGGACATCCGGGTCATCTCTGGTCGTGGGCTGCTCCAGGGTCATATCGGTTTCCTAAATGTAGTGGAACGACAGGAATAGATTAATTAGGGAAAGACAAACAAAGATAAGCAAGACAAGGGAATCTACATAGTAAGATAAGATACGATACCGGCACGACTACTTCACTTCATAGTTTTTGGCAAACAGCCACGATTCCGAGCGTCACCAAAACTCGTCCCCACTCTTTTTCTAGTATTGGTCTACCCCTCTAGGGTTGTGCGATCTGCGCAAACTCACTAATATGACGTACGGAAGTACCGCCTAGTCTATTTAAAATTCCCGCGCACCGCGTATTTGAAATTATGCCGCGAAACTTCCATAAATAAAAACTTAACCTAAAAACACTGTTTAAGTGCAAATTGCACGTAACAAATTATTTGCTAGTTGATGACACGATAGGTTTGGAATCGAATAGGAGTGATTCCTCTTCAAAAGTAACAAGTTCCTCTTTGAAATCTATATCGTCAAATGATTTCTCGTGTGATGGAGATATATTTATCTTGATACTACTGTCCATTTTTGTTGTTGACCGCCATTCACCGCGATATTTCAATTCTTTAAGTTTCGGATAGATATGTTGACATTTAATTCTTTAACCGAGCACTACTTGATGTAAATGTAATAGGATAATTCCTCTAAGCAGTTAATTTATTTATTAACGTGTACACAACTCCTTGCAGAAAAGGAGTGCAATTCAACACTTATCACTAATGTATGGAATTTTTCTTCTTTAAGAGCTCATCACAGCAGGTTTCCTACCATCCGCGTGTAAAGGCGCGGGTTGGGGTGAGGTAGCATAGGGCGGGACGAAATGTCGAGATGTAGATATTTAATAGAAAAGGATATGAAGTGTAATACTCCGCCTATTTGGTTTATGAAGTGCCAGGGAGCACATATAGATGGCAGTGTTATGGAACTTATTAGTGCAGTTATAAACCTCACAGATATTTTAATTATACATATTCTCTAACATTTATAACCAGTGAAAACCTTCGAAATTCCAATATTTAATGTAAAAAAATTATTAGGGAACTAGAAATTACAAGATTTAACATTCCTACGTTTGCATCACACAGTTATTTTATAATTTCTAATATGCAATTGACAAAGCTGTTACATTAATTAATTGGCTAATAAATAAATAAAACAGAATAATGGTTTAAACGTATCTGTAATAAAAAATGATTAGGTAAAGTGTCAAGTGGGTTTTGATTACAGTTTGTGAAAAGCTACAAATATTGGTTTGGTTTCTTTTCTTATCACACTTGGTTTCCTTTATCATTTTCTAACGACGAAATAATAAACAAGGTGTACTGAATCGGATACAGTAAACATTCCTCTAGTAGAATAAAAATGCATGTCTTGCATTTTTAAGTAGTACAAAGTTTGTTTTGCTTTTATTTATTTACGTTTTGCATGCAGCTTGTCAAATTTTGTTCCATCGCAATTGCGTATGGGAGTTTGTGAATGGTGAATTTGTACCATAATGAACAAAAGTACATTTTACGTGTATTACAGAAATTTGAGGGTAAAAATACTTAACTAAACATGGTTTGTAAATTCTAATTTCTTATTACTACACAAGCCTAAATATGAGCGAATATTACTGGTGGCTTTTTAAATGTATCCCAAAACATTAATTGAACTTGCGAGCATAAAAATTAAACAATTCTGTTTTTATTCTTTTTTACACTACTCAAACGGGGGGAATACCAATTACCTACTTCACTAAATAGGAAATCCAATAAAAATTTATATAAATCCAAAGTTTATGAAGAACAGCTCATATCTATAATTACTGAGACGCTAAATAATATCCATAATGAAAGTTATAAATAGATTTGCGAGCAATTACAACTATAGCCGAAAACTCTCATAAGGATAGTTTGATCTCAATAGATGTTAGTTGTGTTTTGTTTTATGTAGCATGTATTCAAACCATTTCTGTTTTACAATAGTGTGTGACATGGAAGTTCTGAATTTTTCTACAGCAGCGCATTGCAGGTGCATTTTTTAAAAAAATACTAATATTTGAATTATTCGATAATAACTGAATTGTAGTGCGCAATTTTGATGAAAATTCATAAAAATTATTCACACATTTGGGAAAGCTACTGGTTTTGTTTAAATCACTTTATTACCTGCAAAACAATTTTTTTTTCAGTTAAAAAAACTTAAATGACTTTCCCACATAGACAATTATAACTTTTATTAAAACCGTTTTTAATTTGAGTGCCTAATAGGAAAGCAATTTGGACTTTTAGAAGTTTCAAGATGGCCGCTACTGTAATGAGCTCTTAAGGAGTGGTTAAATCTTGCAATCCAATCCGCACTATTGCCATGCCTTATGACAGAAATCTTGTTCATATTATTTTTACGAACTGTTAGGCAACCCGACAAACAAGCAATTTGCATAAGCGAAGTGTATTTTACAGAAATCTCAAACATTCGAGCAAACACCAGACTATGAATCATCTATTTAATTTTAGGGTATACAGGGTGTCTTAACGCATACGAAACGCTCGATTACTGCTTGCATTACAATGTATTGTAGTGAATTTTGACATTTATAGATTGATTTAACAGTTAAAAAAGAGATACATGGCTGTAGATTAAAGTAAAGTAAAAATTGAGTTCCATACAAGACACTTTTTCTAATGTGAAATTTATCTTGGGTGCGTACTTGCTGTTATGAAAAAAATAGAAACCTTTTCTTGGTGATTGGAGGGTCTAGTAGTAGTTGGAGCATATATAGAATATCACTGTATGTTTAAAAAAGATTTATGTAACTATAAAAAACGATTTTGTATTTTATTTGAGCATCCAACGCAAGTGTATGATGTTAACTGATGAAATAAAAATAAGTCCATTTTATGGCGTTTGAATGATATGTTAGTAGTTTAGCATTTATGCAGTATTACTATAAAAAAAGAAAATGTGTATGTAGTTTGTAAAAGCAATTTTGTATTTTAATTTTAGCATTTTAAGGCATATTTAACGTATTGGGCATTTTAACCAATGAGAAGTTTATGATGTGCAATATTAGAATTTTGATATGTAATTTAATCCAGTGATTTGTTTAGAATTAGTTTCTGTGTTTATGATTTATGTAAAATATATATAATAGTTGGCACCAAGAAGAAATGAAAACTAAGGCGTAACTAAGTTACAAGAAAGTTGTTAATTTATAAATGATTTTTACCATGATATTCTGAAAATAAAAGTTGTGTTTTACTGAGCTCGTGCTTTATTTAATTTAAAAATAAAAGTGAAATTTTTTATAAAGCTAGCAAAGCTTCATGTAATAGTGCCCACGATTATACATACAATTGGTGTACTACGAAAATATTAAGAGATTTAGATTTTGTCCAGGAGCCCCAAGGTAAAATATTGTATCAATATTTAACATTCTGATTTCTATCCATTTTATTCTGAGTGTGCTAAAACAAATGTCTTGATACTAAAACCATTTTTATTAATAGATTTACCTAGTATTCTGAGAATCCTTCATATTACAAGTGTGAAGGGCACTCCAACAGAACAAAAGGACTACAGGTGTTATCTTTTTCATAAGCGTAAGTACGTAAAATCTAATAATCTCAAAATAAAAGTAAAAATTTATAATTGCTTGTAAAATGCAAACAGACCGATCAGCCATTTTCTTTGAGATAAAAGTGATTCTGTAAATTCAACACCAGTGGTATTATAAATATATTAAGAGTTGAGTTAGATTCAGAAGAGGGCGCTAAGCCATAACCATTTTTCTTTATCTGAAGACCCACAAATAAAGTGAAGTGTTTGTAATTGTATTAAATTTTAATTAAAATTTTCCCTGAGTAGAGTTTCAAGCTTGAAGTTAACAGAACTAAGCCGTGGTAAACAAAAATAACTGTTTTAGGGCATTGAATAGAAGGTTTAAGGGGTTTGTTTTTAAGTTATTAGGCCACCTAGCGAGGTAAAATGGTATTAATGAAATAAAAATTGTTTGTCTGATCGTTTGGTTGCCTAATAACGCAGGTAATCGTTTTCAAAACCAAAGAGGTGTACACAAACAGAATTTTTTAGGTGTCACCCACTGTAAGAAAAAATAATAGATTAAGGTTGTGCCCACAGGTTGGAGAATATTTTAATATATATATATATATTATACTGTCAAGAAGGGGGTGGGCTTATAAAATGTTTAAATAGGGCTTCGAAACGACTTTGCTAGAATGGGGGTATATTTGGTTTTGTTTGAGTATTTTCTTTCAGGTATTTTTGGTTTATAAATTAACAACAACTATTCCACGTTTATAAATTTATAAAGCTTTTGAAACTGCATTGCATTCAACAACATATACCGGCCATAGACCAGGCTAAGCTAGTTATAAGTTTGCATTGTATACGTATTTTAATTGTTATGGTTGCACGTATATGAAATTTAATTTGGAGTTAGCGTTTTCAGAACCATTTGAATGTAAAACAAATATCAAAATTGCTTGGTATACTGCACGCTTTTAAAATTTTAAGGAGTTAAGTGATACTCCCGTAAAATTTGTAAATCAATTTCAGTTTGAATATGTTTTAACAATTAAAGATTGGTTATGTAATGACAGGACGTTTACCGAATAAGACATAAATGTCTGTTGCGTACAATTTAAAAGCTGAACCATCAAAGTTTGTTAGCTATTTTCAATATTGTAAAAGTTCAATATACATAAATCACTGGATTACAAACCATCTAGAAAATGAATGTATCTAGAGAAAACAACTGTATTATTAATCAATTATTAATAATTATAAATTACATAGTGTGCGTAGAGATAGTTGTCATGGCAGCGGAAACAAAAGAAGACGGTTTTATTTTATAAGGGACTTCAAATTTATATTACGAAAAAATAGACGTGTTTTGTACTGTTATGAGTTTTATTACATTTAAAAGTTACGAGAAAGTTTTGAAAGTCAAGTTGTACCTGGAGATAGCAAATAGTAGCAGTTTTACGGCGAATAAAAGTTAATTAAAAGAGGAGTGCTGGTCTGTACCGTTATTGTTTGAAGACGAAAGCATAGTGGAATTGGAGTTATCTGAGTATTTGTATAACATAAAATTTGTAGAAATATTAGTAGTTTTATAGTCTGGAGATTACCAGTTGCTCGAGTTACTTATTATTTACAGGAGGTGCCTGCAGTTGGTCACTTGGCTTCAGGACGGCTGGAAGGCGGCGCTTGTATCTGGATTCCAGGTATTAGTATTTAATATCTACGCAGTGCTTTAATCAAATTTATAAAAGTGGAACTAGTGTTTGGGAATACTTTTGGCATTTAAAATTATTTTGAAAAATCCTTGGATATTTGTTTGGGTGTCTAGTTGAGAGGTGTTTGCTTAGGACGGACCCACCTAGGTAGATTCCGCCACGTGTTTGACGGCCCTGTAGAATATTTAAGTGCAGCAGCCGTGTAAAATATTTAAAGGTAAATTGTGTGGCATAACTCAACAAGGCTCTAAAATAAGACAAGGAGTGACAGATAGATATATTACGCCTATCACTAATAAGGTAGGATCACAGTATATATATAACAATATATATATATATATATATATATATATATATATTAAATTTCTTGGAATTTGGTCATTTTCAACTATCTTGTTATATGGTGTTTGTTGTGATGAAATGAAACTGCTCAATCAATCATTTTAATTCAATACATATGACGCGCTTCGGTTTTCCTTTTTCAAATATGTTTCTAAAAATACTATTACACAAATTACTATTAATAAAAATCTAGATTTATATATAGCTTAAGTTAACAATATAAAAATGTTTTTAAAACTATATTATTTTACATCTTCACTAATACATAACTTTAACTTATCTGACTACATTTGTCATTCAACCTAACCTTTAAATATCTTAATTATCACTGAGTAGAAATTAACTAGATACCATAAATTATAATATGAAGCAGATGGTACATGAGAATATTTCTACTAGTTTTTTGTTGGTTTATTTGTGGTGAATTAAGTTGTGGTATATATTGCAAAAATCATCTTGGTCATTTTTTGAATTTATGGCATTTAGGTTTTTTTTGGATTTGTATTGTTTCTAAAAGGTTTCTTTTCTTATCATTAACTGCGGTACTCAGCATACAGACATTTTCGAAGTCAAACTGGTGAACTTTTTCAATGGCGTGTGCTGCAAGGGCAGTGCTCTTTTTATTAGAAGTTTTTATTGTATATTTATGTTCATATATGCGTTTATGTAAGTACTGTTTTGAATTTCCAATGTATTGCTCCGTGCAATCCGAGCAATTAATCTTATAAATTGTGTGTTCTGTTTTTTTGGTCTGCTTTAGGTTTAAGTTGGGTATAGAAATTTTTTGTTGAATTGTTTGGTTTGTGTGCGACGTGTATATCATATGCCATTAGACATTTTTTTATTTTTTCTGAAAGCCCGGGTGTATACTCCATAGAAATCCTATTTTCATTTGTATGTGGTTTTTTAGTGCCCTCATTGTTATAAATTTTATCTACTTTTTCTTTAATGGTTTGTTTTACGAATGATGTAGGATAACAATTATTTTTAAGTGTTTCTTTAATTATTTTTATATTTTTTGGTCTGAATTCATTATGTGATAGTATTATGGCACGTTCGACAAGGTTGTGTAAGACATTTTTCTTATATTGTATTGGTACATTCGATTGGAAATTTAAGTATCTGCCAGTCCACGTGGTTTTCCTGTACCAGTCTGTTGTTATTTTGCCTGCTGTGTTGTATTTGACGAGTGTGTCTAGGAATGGTATAGATTTGTTTATTTCTCTTTCGTATGTAAATTGTAGGCGTGGATAAAATCCATTAAATGCATTCATTGTTTCATCAATTTTATTTTCAGGTAGACATATGATACAGTCATCAACAAATCTTTTGTAGAAGGCAGGCTTAAATCATACTATAATCATATAAATCATATTATAATTTATAGTATCTAGTTAATTTCTACTCAGTGATAATTAAAATATTTAAAGGTTAGGTTGAATGGCAAATGTAGTAAGATAAGTTAAAGTTATGTATTAGTGAAGATGTAAAATAATATAGTTTTAAAAACATTTATATATTGTTAACTTAAGGTGTATATAGATCTAGATTTTTATTAATAGTAATTTGTGTAATAGTATCTTTAGAAACATATTTGAAAATGGAAAACCGAAACGCGTCATATGTATTGAATTAAAATGATTGGTTGAACAGTTTCATTTCATCACAACAAACACTATATAACAAGATAGTTGAAAATGAACAAATTCCAAGAAATTTAATTAAAATATAAACAGATGGTCAAGAAAGGACAAATATAATATATATATATATATATATATATATATTGCTGTGTTTCCCTGTATTTGAATCGAGCCTCACGAATTGGGCGTCAAGAATGCTGTGAATCCTACAAAAAGCTATTCATTACCTTAACTGAACTGGTCCATTGACTTTCTTCTGTTAATCGCCTCGGCTGCTCCTCTAGATAACTTACATCCTCAATCATAAAAAAAACAAACTCATTCCTACCACAAACATCAACGTTAACTCTATTTACATCAATATTCACAATACATTAAAATTTCAAAATTAAAATTCAGCATAAATTTCAGTATCAGAAAATTTCAAGATTAAATCTGTTATCATTTTAATGTGCATCCAGAATTAAAGTCCTTGTAGGATGCCTACTAATTACTATAACAATATATGCAGACCTGAGTCTGAGTACAAAGGGAGCATCTACCACCCCTTTACGTTAATTAACCAGGTTCGTCTAATTGAGCTCAAAGACATACCCAAATTTTCATCATAATCCAGAACATCAATACCAAATACCCCTTTCTACTTAAACAAGCAAATTTCACCTTAAAATTAAAATTTTATTGTTAGTACAATTTCACTACTGTCCATTTTGAGTAAATCAATTATAAAGTTATTCAACACACACCAAAATATCAAAGTTCAAACAAAATAGTATAATTTACCTGAAGGTTACTGCACTCGTAGCTTCAATGTACATCGTCCCTTTTGTTAATCACACCATTCCAACTGGGTTATATTTACGGCTTCTGATTCTCAACGCTTTTAAAATTTTCTCCATCACCATTCATCTAAAGTTGTTTCAGGGCTTTTCCGGAACTCATCTGTGTATATCTGACCCTTGTTTTGTGGATCCAGACACGTTTATGAACCATTTAATTATTAACACCCCCGAAAAATAGCAAAGAAATTCATGCTTCTTTCACCAATATACGCCAAAACTGCCTACTTTTGTGTATTCATTTGTCGTTGCAAATTAGACTAATTGGTACTGTGATACTAAACTTTATTACCTTGTATCTTCTTTTCTAAGTGCACTAAGGTACATTCATTGTAGCACGTAAAGAACAAACTGTTTTAAATCACCAAAATATACGAGCAAACTTTAAATTATTCTATCAAACTCGGAAAACTAAAAAGCACTGTTTAACGCATTGAATCAAGTCGCAGATGTAAGAGAGCTTGTTCATATTAACCTCGGTATATATAGCGGTTAGCTATGTTCCCATTCCGCAGCCCGGCATGCGATTTTTACGAAATTTGCACTCGCACCAGTTAAAATCTCAGAAATTTCGACACGACTCGCAAAGTCTGGAAATAACTAATTGAATTTTATACAGAAATGTTATTTTTACCTCTCAATTTTGCCTTTTATTTTCACCCAATCGCAACCCAATGACGTTGCTCCACTCACGCCTTTTACTATATGTTTCTCGGTCTCGCGCATATTATCTGTCTCTATCTACCCTGTTCTTATTGGTGCAAATTGATATTCTTTATTATCGATTATTTCAGTCCACATGGACTGTTATCTGGGTTAAATAACCCTGTATCCAACCTTCCCGTTAATATAAGCGACGGTTTCTCCAACATTCTCTGAAACCATTTGTTATCTGCAAAATTTTCGCCGTACGTGACTTTTAAACTACGCAGGTGTTCAATCGTACTATTAATTCTCAGAGCTTTATTTCATGGTATTTTAATCTTGGATTTTCACAGGCTTTTATAGATATTATCTGTTATTAATGGTTCAATTAACTTCAATTAAAATTAATACCCTTTAATTTTTAGTGACTCCTAATCAAATATTAATTATTATCTGTACATTTTGTTTAATACCGGTTACTTAAAATTGAGTTAATTAATATAAATTTTGCACGTAATTTCTGTTTGTTTCTTTACTAGGAATAATTAAATTACATGTAGAGCTTTTTAATACTGCTTCCTTTTTTATAGCAAGCGTCTTGTAGATGATTTAACTCCCTTATTTTTAATGAAACAAATGAATTTTTATGCTTCACGGTTTTTTTTAATAACGCGTACCTTTTCCCAAAGCTTCTACACGGTGATTAAAATTATTTGATGTGATTATTTAATTTTCTACCCTGGTCTAAATATGAGTAATATATATATACATCATTTGTACAATTTTACATGTATGAATGCTATTTATCTATCTATATTTGAAAATATCTAAGTTGTCTCAGATTAATTTTATGAATTTTGCAAGTTTTAATTTATTAGAGTTCTTTAGGAAAAGTATTGTGTTTTTAATAATGTTCTACAACTTGTACTTGATACCGAAAGAGGATTCTGTTTTGGTTTACATATTACTAATTAAATGTATTGACTTTTCATAAACTGCAGAACTTACATTTTTAATTAATTAATTTCTTGAACCAAAGTTCAAATATCCTTATGGTCTGAACTAAGCTGTATTTTAATTGTACTGTCAAACCAAAAACTAGATTTTATAATGTGACAAACAAACACGAATATGCCACCTGCTTAGTTACAAGCACATTTTAGTGTAACTTTCTAGATTCAAATAAAGTTATTTTATAGAAATTTCTTTGCGTTCTAACGAACATTTTTACGATATTAATTTTAATCTAATAACTATAAATTTCGGACGCCCGTCTTTGTGTTAAAGTTGAGAGGCGCAAATCGATCGCTTATTGGGATTTGCGTCCGAGGGTTTCTGAGTTGGGGGCGCGGACGGGTGGTGGTTAGGTAGAGAATTTTTGCGTGCTTAGGATAGGCCAGTTTTTATGGCGGAAAACCGATAACTTGCGGAGAAATAACGATTTTCCGGGAAAAGATTAATTTGAAGCGACGTATTCGTTAACGTGTTAAAAAAGCTTAGATCCCTCAAAAAATTCCGATCTAAAAACCGAACCAGTCGTGCGACGAGGTCGGGAACTGTTCCGTTGACGTTAGTACGAGAGAGAAGAAAGATCGAGTTGGTTTGTAAAATTCGTATTCGGGCGTTAAAAAATTTCTAATATATGCCAAACAACGCTATTCGTATTCTAAAAACTGAATAATTCACCATTTGCGGGCTACCACTGCAGTTTTTTCTTAAAACACTTATTAAAAATTGTATAATTTATTCGACAAACGTCAAAATCAGGTAACGATCACCAACGGAAAAGTACGAGCGTGTACCTTCAAAATCTATGGTAACATACTTCCTTTCAAATTTCTGGAATTTTCCATTACAATTCAACCAATATGATTTAGAAGTACCGTTACTTGATTTAAATTATAGGAAAACGTCGCTTTTCCACATACGCTGCCTATTTATTTCAAAAATCATAAATTTTTCATTTTGGCGTTTCTTCACGATGATAGCCGAGCATTTTCAATAGATCGTGATTTGGTCACAATTCGGTGTGTTTCGTGTTTGGTCCGCTAAATTGAAAGTAATTCGGGGTAATTAAAAGTAAATGAAAGTATACTACTAACCAATTTACAAATACTGACACCTTCATAGCGCGATGCTATAATATCTGGCTACCAAGCGTAAGATTAATGGTTCAATTCCCAGTTCCATTTACTTTTTTTAATTTTTTCTTACACTTTCGTGTAGAATCACCGTGATTTTTAAATCGCTTGCCAATTTAACCTGCGATATACTATTCGAGATATTGTTAACATTTCACCTTATGTTTTATCCAACGGTTGCTTGCAGCACTTCTATAACTTACTACTTTTAACTATCATCATATATCGGAAATATAAAATACGCCTGTTTATTAATATTGAAGAAAGAAAATTTATTACCACACGAATTAGCATACACAAGTATCCAAATATATCCTCGGTACATTCATTCCACGTAAATTAAACTAAACCAATCACCTCATTTCGACTACTTTCACATATCACCCTTATAAAACAAATTAAATATATTATATAATATACATCTCTTATACATCTTGCATATAGTACATACACAGAATATATATCATACACAGAATATATTACATACACAGAATATATTACATACACAGAATACATTGCAAAAGTAGACTGAGATCTATTCGTTTGTTTAACATACATTATTTCCTCTATGCAGAAAGCTCCAGTAATATTAGATATATTTAAATATCCGCTTTAAAAGAATACATATACTCAATAACCTTCATTTTATAATACATCAAAAATCAAAAAAAAACCATTAGCAAAAATTCGTACGCATTTTCTACTTTAATATTTATAATTGCAAAAATAAATACAGTTGCTTCTTTATTTAGCCACTAACAAAACTTCTACGAACGAAAGAGCTTAACAAAGTTGCCGCTTTAGTTTACAGACTCGAAAATATTTAGAAAAATTTTTAAACATTCTCTAACATGCTATTCCGGGAATTGTTTACATTTCAACTTATGCTTCAACACTTTCATTAATTTCTACTTATAAAACTACTGCTGAAAACCGCCTCAAATATTGTTTATTAATTTTGAAAGAATTAAGGGATTGTTCGAAATGCCCTTCCTTCAAACTATCTATTCTCAAACGGAACGGCAACTACCAACCGGCCTTATTTGTAGGAATTCTCTATTCGTTCAAAATTGTTCTGCTACGTTCTCATTTGTCCTGCATCGTTCTGCATCGTTCTGCATCGTTCTGCATCGTTCTGCATCGTTCTCAATCGCTATTGATCCGTTCGACTCCTAGAAGTGATTTCGACAAAGTCCACTAGAGCGAAGTGATCTTCCTCCGATCAATTCTCCGAAGTGATTTTGCCAAAGTCTACTGGGGCGAGGTGGTCTTCATCCGAACGACACTTCGAAGTGATTTTGACAGTCTACTTGGACGAAGTGGTATGGATCCGATCGACACTTCGTAGTGATTTCGACAAACTCTACTTGGGCGAAATGGTCTTGACCCTATCGATTCTCAGAAGTGATTTCGAAAAAGTCTACTACAGCAAAGTGGTCTTGATCCGATCAATTCTCCGAAGTAATTTTGACAAAGACTACTTCGGTGAAGTGGTCTTGATCCGGTCGGCACTTCAAGGTGATTTTTACAAAGTCTACTTAGGCGAAGTGGTCTTGATTCGATCAACACTTCAAGGTGATTTCGGCATAGTCTACTTGGGCGAAGTGATCTTGATCCGATCAATTTTCGAAGTTATTTTGACAAAGAATACTTAGACGAAGTGGTCTTGATCCGAACGACACTTGAATGTGATTTCGACAAAGTCTACTTGGGCGAAGTGGTCTTGGTCCGATCGACACTTCGAGGTGATCTTACAAAGTCAGCTTGGGCGAAGTGGTCATGATTCGAACGACACTTCGAAGTGATTTTGACAAAGTCTACTTGGGCGAAGTGGTCTTGATCCGATCGACACTTCGAAGTGATTTCGACAGTCTGCTTTGGCGAAATGGTCTAAATCCGATCGACACTTCGAAGTGATTTCGGCAACGTCTACTTGGGCGAAGAGGTCTTGATCCGATCGACACTTTGGAGTGATTTCGGCAACGTCTACTTGGGCGAAGTGGTCTTGATCCGATCGACACTTCGAGGTGATCTTACAAAGTCAGCTTGGGCGAAGTGGTCATGATTCGAACGACACTTCGAAGTGATTTTGACAAAGTCTACTTGGGCGAAGTGGTCTTGATCCGATCGACACTTCGAAGTAATTTCGACAGTCTGCTTTGGCGAAATGGTCTAAATCCGATCGACACTTCGAAGTGATTTCGGCAACGTCTACTTGGGCGAAGTGCTCTTGATCCGATGGACACTTTGGAGTGATTTCGGCAACGTCTACTTGGGCGAAGTGGTTTTGATCCGATCGACACTTTGAGGTGATTTTACAAAGTCAACTTGGGCGAAGTGGTCATGATTCGAACGACACTTCGAAGTGATTTTGACAAAGTCTACTTGGGCGAAGTGGTCTTGATCCGATCGACACTTCGAAGTGATTTCGACAGTCTGCTTTGGCGAAATGGTCTAAATCCGATCGACACTTCGAAGTGATTTCGACAACGTCTACTTGGGCAAAGTGGTCTTGATCCGATCGACACTTCGGAGTGATTTCGACAACGTCTACTTGGGCAAAGTGGTCTTGATCCGATCGACACTTCGGAGTGATTTCGACAACGTCTACTTGGGCGAAGTGGTTTTGATCCATTCGACTCCCCGAAGAGATTTTGACAAAGTCTACTAGGGCGAAGTAGTCTTGATCCGATCGTTCCACGAGATGATTTCGACAAAGTCTACTAGGGCATCTTGATCCTATCGACTCCCTGAAGTGATTTCAACAAAGTCTGCTAAGGCAGAGTGGTCTTGATCCGATCAACTACAAAAGGTGATTTTGACAAAGTCTACTAGAGCGAAATAAATTTTGATCCGATCGACTCCCGGTGTGATTTCGGCACAGTCTACTTGAGCGAGGTGATCTTGATACGATCGACTCTCCGAAGTGATTTCGACAAAGACTACTAAAGCGAAGTGATCTTGATCCGATCAACTCTCCGAAGTGATTTCGACAGAGTCTACTAGAGTGAAGTGATCTTGATCTGAGGTACTCCCCGAAGTGATTTTGAACAAGTCTACTACAGCGAAATGATCTTGGTCCGATCGACTCCCCGAAGTGATTTCGACAAAGACTACAAGGCGAAGTGATCTTAATCCGATCGACTCTCCGACGTGATTTCGGCAAAGTCTACTAGAGTGAAGTGATCTTCATCTGATGTACTCGCCGAAGTGATTTCAAACAAGTCTACTACAGCGAAATGATCTTGGTCCGATCTACTCCCCGAAGTGATTTTGACAAAGACTACAAGGCGAAGTGATCTTAATCCGATCGACTTTCCGAAGTGATTTCGGCAGAGTCTACTAGAGTTAAGTGATCTTGATCTGAAGTACTCCCCAAAGTGATTTCGAACAAGTCTACTACAGCGAAATGATCTTGGTCCGGTCGACTCCCCGAAGTGATTTCGACAAAGACTACAAGGCGAAGTGATCTTAATCCGATCGACTCTCCGAAGTGATTTCGGCAAAGTCTACTAGAGTGAAGTGATCTTCATCTGATGTACTCACCGAAGTGATTTCGAACAAGTCTACTACAGCGAAATGATCTTGGTCCGATCTACTCCCCGAAGTGATTTTGACAAAGTCTACTAGGGCGAAGTGGTCTTGATCCATTCCACTCCCCGAAGCGATTTTGACAAAGTCTACTAGGGTGAAGTAATCTTGATCAGATCGTTCTACGAGATGATTTCGACAAAGTCTACTAGGGCATCTTGATCCTATCGACTCCCTGAAGTGATTTCAACAAAGTCTGCTAGGGCAAAGTGGTCTTGATCCGATCAACTGCGAGAGGTGAGTCTACTACAAAGTCTACTACAGCGAAATAAATCTTGATACGATCGACTCCCGGTGTTTCGGCAAAGTCTACTTGAGCGAGGTGATCTAGATCCGGTTGACTCCCATAAGTGATTTCGACAAAGTCTACTAGAGTTAGGTGATCTTGATTCGCTCAACTTCTTAGTCGTTTTAATGAATACTACTAGGGGAAGTGAAGACGGGGTGTACAGAGGGCGGGGCGTAGAGAGGGCGGGGCGTAGAGAGGACGGGGCGTAGAGGTTGGGACGCAGAGAGGGCGGGACGCAGAGAGGACGGTGCGTAGAAAGGCCGGTGCGCAGAGAGGGCGGGGCGCAGAGAGGGCGGGGCGTAAAGAGAGTGGTCCACAAAGCGAGTAGAGGCGCTCAAAGTAGTCCCGTAGGGACTACAAACCGCTTCTAGTTAATTAATAACTATAAATTTCGGACGCCCGTCTTTGTGTTAAAGTTGAGAGGCGCAAATCGATCGCTTATTGGGATTTGCGTCCGAGGGTTTCGAAGTTGGGGTCGCGGACGGGTGGTGGTTAGGTGGAGAATTTTTGCGTGCTTAGGATAGGCCGGTTTTTATGGCGGAAAACCGATAACTTGCGGAGAAATAAGGATTTTCCGGGAAAAGATTAATTTGAAGCGACGTATTCGTTAACGTGTTAAAAAAGCTTGGATCCCTCAAAAATTTCCGATCTAAAAACCGAACAAGCCGTGAGACGAGGTCGGGAACTATTCCATTACCGTTGGTGCTAGAGAGTAGAAAGATCGAGTTGGTTTCTAAAATTCGTATTCGGGCGTTAAAAAATATCTAATATATACCAAATAACGCTATTCGTATTCTAAAACCTGAATTATTAACGATTTGCAAGCTGGTTGTATAGTATTTTCTTAAAACAGGTACTAAAATTTGTATAATTACTTTGACAAACGTCAAACACACGTACCGAAAGCCGACGGAAGCGAACGAATATGTACCTTCAAAATCTATGAGGACACATTTCTTTTAAAATTTCTCAAATTTAAATTTATAATTCGTCTAATATCATTTACGAGTACCGATAATTGACTACAATTATACGAAAACATCGCTTTTTCATAAACACGGACTACTTATTTGAAAAATAATTATACAATACATTTGACGTTTGTTTGCGGAATCGCCCGAAAAATTACAATAGACCGTGATTTATTCCTAAAACGATTTATTTCTTATGTGGCATTTGACATAGCAAGTATACAACCAACGCGATTTCAATATACATCGCCTTCATAGCGCCAGTCTAACATGTATGGCTACGAACCGTGACTCCGGTGGTTCGATGCCCAGTCAAATTCATTTTTTTAAATTTAATTTTATGCTGTTTTTTAAAACATGCAATAGCATTTATTTAACAATATGCATTAAATAAACCAACACTTTTTTTTCATATGCTTCAGTGCGATTCACATATTTAGTCAAGAACCATTTCCAATCTTTACTTTTCAGATATTGTCCAACTTGCAGAAACGTATTCGCTTATATGTCTATAAAAACTAAAAAAAATTTGATATTTTACGATCTAAAAACTCAAACGTCCAGAGCTAAAACCGGTACATTTGCGTTGATGAACAGACAATTGAGTTGGTTTCAAAAATTTGCATACAATCCTTAACATATTTCTAATATGTACCAAAAAATATTACATCTATCATAAACTCTACATCTGTATTTAAAACTTTTACTACGATTTGTGTAATTTATTTGAGAAATATCAAAAGCAGGTTACGGACCACGGTGGTGTAACTCTATATACGATTATGTTGGCGCATTTTAGTATTGACACTATCCGAATAGATGGCGCCCACAATTTCGACTGCAATTACAATTGTCATTTATTTGACATTAATTTGACGTTTAGAATTATTGTTTATCTAACCGTAGCGCTATTCAAAGATTGTTTGATTTGATTTGCTGCATTTTCAAAAATTTATTATGATTTATGATATTATTATTCGACTTCTTCAATATATCCACGTATGTGATTAAAAAAAAAACATTAGTTTTACTTAAGATTACATTACTATTCTTTTTATAAGTACTTATTTCACCGTCAATGTTGTTATTACATACCTACCGATATTGCATGGGCAAATAATTTATTGTAAAACTGAAACTTACGAGAAACTGATATCTTAAAGTTAGAGCTTGGTGTTTGTTTATACATTACTGTATTTAGAGGAGATTCATATTTATTAGTTTTTGTAACAAATGGTAAAATAATGGGTTACATATTTTTATCCAAATCGTGGATTATGGATGCTTTCTCTACTATGTGAGAGGTTGCGGAAATAAGAATGCCACTAGGCATAGATTTTCAAATCCTTATAAGAATAAAATTAGGTTTCCATGATTATTTTTTTAATTTGTATGCCAATGGTCCGCGTTTTGTTGTATTTCTCAATTGTACATGAAATCAGTTTTCTTCTTCCTGTAACATGCAATAAGCCAATAATATATTTTGGTAAAATGTTTATTTCATTTCATAAAATGCATGTACGATGTACAAACTTATATTTTCAGTTTTATTAATTTGACTTATGTACATACATAATGTATGTAGGTAATTCATTTGAGTGAAATATGGAAATATAAATTTTTGCATCAACAATCTTTCAAATACATTTGCAATGCATTCTTCGATGTAAATCATAGCAGGGTTTTTAACCTTTTAAATATAGTGAAGATGCTAACCAAACCAATAATTTCATAGGAAGTATTAACACTATCCTCCAAAATGGCGGACAAAGACGGCAACAGCTTATAAACAGGAACTGGCGCATATATACTAACTCATCTAACCTATGTTACGACCTTGAATCACGAGTACGCACTATCTGAAACTCTGTTAACACAGTTAATTTGCAAATTTCTACAATTAAAGCTTCTAAATTACATAATAATTCTTTATAGTTCTGATAATTATTAATTCTGATTATAAAAAAGTATCACACATTAATACACGCGGTCTATTTTAAACACAAAAAGTTAAAAATTTTATTTGACGTTTATTACCGAATACATCTGAAAAATTTCAAGTCTACGTAAATAATTTAGAAAACGCTATATATCTTTTGAGGCATCGACTATTACACGTATACAAGCAAAAATTTTTCTACAAAATAAGGTTCGATAGCGTAAGGCTAACACCTCCGTCTACCCGCTCTTTGTATATAGTTTTTTAGTTTTTACTGTATATAGTTTAAGGTAGTATTAAGGTTAAAATTGAGTTCAGAATAGGTTTTTTCACTACTTTTCCTATTGTACAACACGCAACAATGGTATAAAAAGCAAATAAAATAGAAGAAATCGTTAATTACTTTAAACAGTTAGGTAAATATTTTAGTACAGTTACCGATTATTGTCATTTACATTACTTGAAGCTAAACGTCGCATCGTAGGTACTATTAAGGAAATCAATTGTTATTATTGTTAGTATTCAGCAAAATTGTATGAAAAAGTTAAAAATAGATTATCTTTCCTTTCGCCCGTCTACCATACGCAACCTCGATAGTTCAATGCCCAATTAAATTAATTTCTTCTTTATTTTTTGTTGATTTTTTAAAAATCGACAAGCGTCTAATATGCGTAAAATAACCAAACAAAATTTATAACCCCTATACAATGGTTTGCAATAAGTTAACTATTCCTTATTTACATTAACATTAATTGAAAACTTTAACATTTCAAGCGTTTTGGTTTTTAATTTCTTCTATATTTCATTTATTTTAAATACAAACATAGTAAACGTCCTGCGTTCCTTTGATGTTTTTAAATTTAAGATCCACTTATGACACTTTTCTTTTAGCAAACATCAAAAATCAAGTCATCTTGATCCTATCGGCTCCCGTAGTGATTTCGACAGTCTACTAGGACACAAAGGTCTGAATCCGATCGACTTCCCAAAATGATTTCGACAGTATACTATGGCGAAGCGATCTTGATCCAATCGACTACCACTAACTGATTTTTACAAAGTCTTCTATGACAAAGTGATCTTAAGCCAATCGACTCCTCCGAGGTGCTTTCGACAAGTCACTAGGGCGAAGTGATCTTGATCCGATTGATTCTCCGAAATCATTTCGACAAAGTCACTAGAGCGAAGTGGTCTTGATTTGATCGACTCCCCAAGTTATTTCAACAAAGTCTACTACGACGAAGTGATCTTGATCCGATCGACTCCTGGAAGTGATTTCGACAAAGTCTACTAAGGCGAAGTTGTCTTTATCCGAACGACTCTCCGAAGTGATTTCGACAAAGACTGCTAGGGCGAACTGGTCTTGATCCGATTGGCTCCTCCGAAGTGTTTCGACACAGGCTACTAGGGCGAAGTGGTCTTGATCCGATCGACTCCCTGAAGTGATTTCGTCAAAGACTACTAGAATGGAGTGGTCTTGATCCGATCGACTCCCCGAAGTGATTTCGACAAAGACTGCTAAGGCGAAGTGATCTGGGTCCGATCGACTCTCCTAATTGATTTCGACAAAGACTACTAGGGCGAAGTGGTCTTGAACGGATCGACTCCCTGAAGTGATTTGGACAAAAACTACTAGAACGGAGTGGTCTTGATCCGATCGACTCCCCGAAGTGATTTCGACAAAGACTACTAAGGCGAAGTGATCTTATTTTGATCGACTCCCCGAAGTGAATTTGACAAAAACTACTAGGCCAAAGTGATCTAGATCCGATCGACTCCCCGAAGTGATTTCGACAAAGACTACTAAGTCAAAGTGATCTGGATCCGATCGACTCTCCTAAGTGATTTCGACAAAGACTACTAGGGCGAAGTGGTCTTGAACGGATCGACTCCCTGAAGTGATTTGGACAAAAACTACTAGAACGGAGTGGTCTTGATCCGATCAGCTCCACGAAATGATTTCAACAAAGTCTACTGGGGCGAAATGATCTTGGTCCAGTCGACTCCCCAAAGTGATTTCGATAAAGTCTACTAGGGCGAAGTGCTCTTGATCCGGTCGACTCCTTGAATTGATTTTGACAAAGTCTCATAGGGCAAAATGATCTTCATCCGATCGACTCCCCGAAGCAATTTCGACAAAGTCTACTAACACAAAGTGTTCTTGATCCGGTCGGCTCCCCGAAGTGATTTCGACAAAATCTACTAGAGCAAAGTGGTCTTGATCCGATCGACTTCCCGAAGTGATTTCGACAAAGTCTACTAAAACGAAGTGATCTTGATCTGATCTACTCATGAAGTGATTTCGAACAAGTTTACTACAGCGAAATGATCTTGGCCTGATTGACTCCCCAAAGAGTTTTTGACAAAGTATACTAGAGCGAAGTGGTCTTGATCCGATGGTTCCACGAGGTGATTTCGACAAAGTCTACTAGAGCATCTTCATCCTATCGTCTCCCTGAAGTGATTTCAACAAAGTCTACTAGGGCAAAGTGATCTTGATCCGATCAACTCCATGAGGTGATTTCGACCAAGTCTACTAGAGCAAAAATTATCTTGATTCGATCGACTCCCGGTGTGATTTCGGCAAAGTCTACTTGAGCGAGGTGATCTTGATCCGATTGACTCCCAGAAGTGATTTCGACAAAGTCTGCTAGGGTGGGGTGTAGAGAGCGCGAAGTGTAGAAAAGGCGTGGCGTAGACACGACGGGTCGTAGGGAGGGCGGGGCGTACAGAGAGCGGGCGTACATAAAACGGGTTGTAGAAAGGTCGGGGCGTAGATAGGACGGGGCATAAATAGGGCGGGGCGTAGATAGGACGGGGCGTAACTAGGGCGGGGCGTAGAGAGTGCGAAGCGTAGAGAGTGCGAAGCGTAGAGAGTGCGTGGCGTAAAGAGTGCGTGGCGTAGAAAGGGAAGGGCGTAGAGAGGGCGGTGCGTAGAGGGTGCAGGGTGTAGAGGGAGCGGAGCGTAGAGAGCGGGGCGTAGAGAGAGCGAGGCGTAGAGAGAGCGGGGCGTAGAGAAGGCGGTGCGCAAAAATGGTAGGGAGTAAAGATGGTGGGGCGTAAAGAGAGTGGCCCACAAAGCGAGTAGAGGCGTTCAAAGTAGTCCCGTAGGGACTACAAACCGCTTCTAGTCTAACTATTAAATTCTGAACAAAAAATTACATATGTTCATTTAAATCGTTATATAAAATTTACAAAAAATTATTACATTTCCAGTAATGGTTCGGTGAAACGAAAATAGAATTGGAAAGCTCTCACCCCAAATAATCCTCTAGACATCATCGTTCGTTAATCTTCGTGTGCAGTTACAACCACAACAGGTGCGCGAGATTTGCACGTGTTTGGCATTACAGCTTGACTTCCATTCAAAACAAAATTTACGGAAAATTCCACAATACTCCATAGGATTGCAACATTCGACAATTTGAACTTTCAATACTGCATAACAAAAAAAAGATTTGCGTTTCAATGTTCCATAATAGACTGTGCTATATTCCATAATTAAAAATACTTTATATACTACGTATCTACATAAAACTTGCGCTAAAAAGAATCGAGGAAATGATTTAAATGCAAAATTGAAAACTATTCACTTACCGTGACTCAAAAGCCACAATAGGTCGATTAAACTATGGATCGGTACTAACGGTATTCTTAGTGACCATGCCACCTGCCTTTGGGACTGCATGTTTTCAAAGAAACCTGCTGGTCCACCTCGCCACAAACTTGTTTATGCAATCACATCCGTACGTTAAATGAGAGCTTTAGCATCAAAGCAATTTATTACTAGAGCACGCGCAAAAGACTGAATTATTGCATCAACACATACGTGAATAAGAAGGAAGCCGTGTTTCTACTTCAAGTACATACACATAGATGGAGTTCTAAGTAACAAATGGATATTATAATATCGAAATAGAATTTGGTGTATTCTATACAGTAAAGGATCTTTGTTAATTAAAGACGTATATTACTGGAGGATGTAATCGTATTCGTTATAGTACAACCACATTTAAATTTAAAAGTTGAGCGTGCAGGTATGCTGCGGTAATCAATAGTCCTAAGGTTTAAGTTGTGAGCAGTAGATCTTGGATTTAGCAGACTAAATATGTATACTGGTTTATTAGAAGCAATCAAATTATAAATGAAGACTGTCAGTGACAATTCGGCTCTTTGCCATACTTCAGTAGGTGGTTAGCATTATAACACAGAGTTATGTGCTGCGAATAAGGGGTACTGTAGGCAAATCTAAAGCATATAATTTGCATGACCTGAATTCTATGTTTTAGCTAAAGTGATAGAAAGTTGT
The DNA here is from genome assembly GCA_036346225.1 of Platerodrilus igneus. Lineage (NCBI taxonomy): Eukaryota > Metazoa > Arthropoda > Insecta > Coleoptera > Lycidae > Platerodrilus > Platerodrilus igneus. The sequence goes on from JARFIW010001266.1 coordinate 1,575,665, forward strand.
GGTATACTACATTACAGTAGTCTAGATGCATAAAACTAGGCTATTGCACAACTTCCATTTGATGCTAGGAGTCAGGTAGTGCTTATATCTGTGTAGTGATCGTATTTTAAAGTAGCAAGTTCTAATTTTGTTGTGCAAGTGTTTGTCGAATTTCAGGTAGGAGGCTATAAATACACCCTGATATTTGACACAATTTTTCACTTCAATAGTAGTACTATTGACTTTTATATCTAATACACATAGTGATTGAAATTTAATACAGGATTTGTTGGAACCAACGCACAGTGCAATAGTTTTGGTTGCATTTAAGATAAACGCATTTTTGATAAGCCAACTGTTGACAGAGTCGAGATTGTTATTTTAACGTTCAATGGTGTCATTGGTCTGAGAGGCATCATTTGAGATATACAGCAGGATATCATCTGCATGCAATAGGTAATTACATTCCATGAGCAGTATTGAAGGAAGATCAGCAGTGAAGATTGCAAACTGTACCGGTCCAAGTATGCTTCCCTGTGGTACACCTTGTGAAACACCCAGAAATTCAGAGCACTTGCCACGTAGTTTCACAGATTGATACCTACTGTCGAGGTAGTTAGTAAACCAGTCAAGTGAGGAACCTCTTAGTCCATAATAGTGAAGTTTGGCAATTAAAGGTGCATGATTAATGACATCAAATGCCTTGCTCAGATCTAGAAGTATCAGGTATGTAACTTTAGATTGATCGATTGTAACGTGCATTTTTGGTGGCCTAACATTTTTAGTCTACTTAATTCTCAAAATACATCGTTTTTGGATCGCGGTTTGTATAAAGTAAATACTTCCGCCTAGTTTTTAGATTGATATGCAAGTTGACTCGCCGGTATTAATTTTAAAAGATGGTTTAGTTGTAAATTGGAATACTCGTAAAATTACTTTCCACTTGTCATTAATAAATAATCCCGCTGTAATTAATATGTGGATATACAATCTAGGTAGGCGATCAGAAGTTGTACTAGTAGGATTAGATATAAACAAAAAAGTGTCGTGTTTTGTGCTTGCTTGCGAGATGTCAAAAAAATTAATTGTAAGATACGGTTTTTCTGGTTGAACTAAGAGTGGTAGAGTTGGTAAAACTCGACGCACAGGTGTTCGAAGAACTTTTGACGTACGGCTTTAGTGCTTACGCGTGTCTACTAAACGTTTTTAGTCGTCTTTCTTATGAAAAAAAAAGCCGTAGAACTAACTGTCGCGGAGTCGTAGTTGGTCTTTGGGTTCCGATATAGGAATTGCGTTACAGATACTGTTTTCTTCTGCTTTTAACTCGATGCACGCGGGTTTTTAAGGACATGGTTACGGACTCCCTTTAGTGATACATGTGCTTTACTTATTATGGCTTTTGTTGCTTGCTTTGTCTGGTGATATTTAAACTGTGACAGACTACCGGTATACAAAAGTAGTGATTGAAGTTCCTCGCTGCTTTTTGTATGGTTATGCAACTAATATACCTAGTTCCTTCGCGTGATAAGGTCCGCTGCTAACCCCAGTGAAATCAGTCAGTGTGATTAGGGTAAGTTGTGATAAGTTCCATCAACACCCTCACAGTCTAGGGTGCAGTGCTTCGTTAGTGCCAGACATCGTGGATCCCACACTGCAATGGCAAGGAAGCGGTACTGAAGGACTTTGTGTAAGTTGCACTATTTCCTATTTGTTCTTACTGTAAATATCTACCCGTTTGTTTTGCAATATTCCTTGTCGTTCTGATACCTTTTCCATAGACTTGCCCGCTATTTAATAACAAAAAAAGAACAATCAACCCTACTGAATGACTCAGAACAATTGTGCTTATCTACTTATTTATGTCTTTGCTAAAATTTTACTAAATTACTTAGAGTAATTATGTCTTACCTATTTATATTTTTTTGTTACATTTTACCTGAATTATGTTTAATTGGTGTGTGATGAAACGTTTCTGCTACTCCCCAATATGGCCTCACTTTGTACTCAGAATTTTTCTGTACTGCTATTACTGTTGTTAGATTATAGAGTTTATCTAAACAGTTGCTCTTATTTATTCTATAAAGTACTGAACAATTTATACTTGCTCCATAGGCTATGCTTTTTCTCTGTTTCAGGTTTGCAGAACTAATTTGTTTTTCTTTCAGGTTTACTATTCTAAGTTCTCTATGGCAGGTACTGGTACTAACTCCTGACAGCCGCGTCCCTTATAGGTTGGTCTGCTTTCTACAACCCCCCCCCCCACTCTCCGATTGAGCCCGGTCACTGTCTTTTTCTTGGATTTTCTTTTGTTACGCACGGCTACGAGCCACCGTGACATAACTTTGACGCACAACGTGGCGTCTACTAGAGAAATACGTAACATAATTTTTGGCGCCCAACGTGGGGCCCGACTCGATAAACGTGGCTGCCCGATAAACAAGGGGCTTGATTTTTTTCTTCTCTCTTGCTCGATTTTTTTTTCTTTTCTGCCCGATTTCTTTTATTTGTTCTTGATTTTTCTTAATTTTTTTTTTGGACCTTGATGGTTTTTGACATTGATTTTTTTTGTTTGGTGTAGCGGCTCGAATTATTTTTTTTTCTCCCTTCTCGTCTGAACTAGATTGTGTTTAGTATTCAGTTATTTCGTTAATTTGGTTTCTCTGGCAAACCAACCTAATAAGTCGTTTTTGTGTCTTTAAATATTTAGGTGTTGTTTGTCGATTCGGTAATAATGGGTGACTTTTGGAGATTAAAAGTTGTTCGGTTACATGAGGCTGAACGCAAATATGAAGTCGGTTCGCGTGGGTTCGATGCAAAAATACCTGTATCCGAACTTCGTAAGTCCTTGAGGAATATCTTAAAAATGGAATCTTCCGAAGCGCTAAGTCCACTTAAATCTGGTGTCGATTTCCAGGCGGATAATAAAGCCGTGACCGAGGGTTTAACTGAGTTAACTACGAAGGTCAAAGACTTTAATGGGGATATTTCAACTGCCGACGGCAAACGTATTATTAGCCTTGCTATGCATCTTAAAGGGAGAATTCAACGTATGAATGTGACTTCTGACGCTGAAACCGTAAGACAGCGAAAGTTGTTGCTATGTGTCAGCAATTTCCGCAGTGATTGCGATAGATTATACCGTCGCTTTAAACGTTCTTCCACTTCTCCTAGGGTACCACTTGTTTCTACGGCTACTATTAATCCGACTACTACGGATACTGAGGATGATCTTACTTCTGCTGAATCTTCGGATGAATTACCTATACCTATATCTGTTTCTAAATCAATTGCTACGTCTGCTTATGGACAGCTGGTGTCTAAATGGGACTTAAAATTTTCGGGTGATGACCGTATGTCTTTAAATGCATTTCTCCTACGCGTGGACGAATTATGCTCGGCACGCAACGTTTCTGCTTCTCAACTATTTTCTTCGGCATCGGACTTACTTTCAGGAAAAGCGTTAATTTTATTCAGAGCGCATAGAAAATCTCTAACTAATTGGCAGGATGTGAATCGACTATTAAGGGAAGAATTTCAACCCGCTAATTACAACGCGAAACTTTTGGAGGAAATAAAGCAACGTACTATGGGTTCCTCAGAGTCTATTGGTGTATTTAGCTACGATGGAAAATTTATTTGCTCGTCTAACAATCTCTCTCTCTGAACTACAGAAACTCGATATTATTTTACCAAATCTTACACCTTTCTACCAAACCAACTTAGCTTTGCTGGATCTGAATACTATTGCCGATCTTTTGCGGGTGTGTCGCAGACTGGAACAGCGCAAAATCCAATCAGATAATTTCAAGTCTCCTCCTGCTCTGAACTTTTCTCAACTCCTAGAGCCCGACTTAGCTTATACAGGTCCTGTGGTCCGCAGCAAACTTACGTCCGCTTATGTCCCTCCCCGTTCTGATGTCACTACTTCGAAAACACTTACACCTGGTGCAAATGATGCTCCTAAAAATATTTCTAATTCTCCCGTTACTTGTTGGAACTGTGGCCAACGAGGACACAAGTCTCCTTCCTGTACTAAACCGCAAATACTTCATTGCTATGGTTGTGGTACACCTAATGTTACCCGTGCCCATTGTACGAGGTGTAACAAGAATTTAAACTACCGATCGGGTCGCTAAGCCGAGAAACCGACCCGATTCCTTCTACAGTTGTCTCGGTACCTATTATCTCCTAAGAAAATCCTTTCTCTGGTCTTGATGACCGATCTAAATATGTTCTGGATTTTATTTTAGCTAGTTCTCGTGAAGACGACAGACCTTATCTTACTGTGACCATTTTCGACATCGAATTTAAGGGTTTACTTGATTCTGGCGCTTCTCGCACTATTATTGGTGGTCCTGGTTGGGATATTCTCTATTCTCTTTCTTTGCCTTTGTCCCAAACGGAGATCCACAGCTGTACGGTAGCCAATGGTCAATCTTGTGACATTCTCGGGTCACTTACTTTACCCATGTCAGTCGAAAATAAAACTATTCTTCTTGACGTCCTAGTCGTTCCTTCTATTTCTCAGTCTCGGATCTTAGGCATTGACTTCTAAAAAACCATGGGTGTCGTCCCGGATTTTCGAACGGGTCAATGGACTTTCTGTTCTTCTTCTACTGTCTCGATCAGTCAGATCAATGCTCTTTCCGATCTATCGAACACACAACAATCCGCATTGTCTCGTATAGTCCAACAGATGTTTCCTAACGATGATACTTTACCTTTGGGCTGTACTAATCTCATTGAACATCAGATCCGTACGACATCCAGTCCTATCAAGCAAAGATATTATCCCATGTCCCCTACGGTACTTCGACATGTCAATCAAGCTCTGGATGAAATGCTAGAAAGTGGTGTTGTAGAACCATCTAATAGCGCTTGGTCTAGCCCTATTGTTATGGTGCCTAAGAAAGATGGCACGTATCGTTTCTGCATCAATTTTAGAAAGGTCAATGAGGTTACAGAAAAAGATGCCTATCCCCTGCCTTACATTTCTACGATTCTAGACTGCCTGAGAGACGCAAAATTCTTAACTAGTTTGGACATTCGCTCTGCTTATTGGCAAATACCTCTTTCTTCTAATTCTAAAGCGATTACTGCATTTACGGTGCCTGGTAGAGGTTTATACCAGTTTACTAAAATGCCATTCTCCAGCGACATTTCAGCGACTTATAGATCGTGTGCTTGGTGCTGATCTCGAACCTTTCTGTTTCGCATACTTAGATGATGTGATCATCGCTACCCCGACTTTCGAACAACATTTGGTGGTACTACAGAAAGTGCTTTTTCGTTTAAATTCTGCAGGTCTTACTCTTCGCAGAGATAAATGCATTATATGCCGACCGGAACTCCGTTATCTGGGATACGTAGTAAATCGCCATGGACGCCATTCTTAATCTTCCTCCTCCTACTACTGTAACTGAAGTACGACGCATAGTTGGTATGTGCTCGTGGTATCGTCGCTTTATCCCAAATTTTTCTGCTCTTACTGCTCCGATTACTGCTTTGACTAAGAAAAATTTTAAATTTAATTGGTCTTCAGAATGTCAGCAGGCGTTTAAGCTGCTGAAAGAACACTTGGTAACAGCTCCAGTGATGAGTTGTCCTGATTTTTCTTTACCCTTTACTATACAGACTGATGCCTCTGATTTTGGTCTGGGTGCTGTGCTGACGCAACAACAGGGTGATGACGAAAAAGTTATTAGCTACATTAGCTGTTCGCATCTTTTTACCCAACCTTTCAACTATATCTACACCCATTACCGCTTTAATTAAAAATAAAAATAAATCCCAAACTATCGAGTGGAATTTAGAATCTCAACAGGATTTCGAACAAACTAAAACATTAATCACTTCAGCACCTATCTTAATCTCGCCCAATTTCGATGACAAAATTTTATAAACAAACCGATGCCTCACTTACTGGTTGAGGTGCAATGTTGTTCCAGGTGAGCAATGGTTTAGAGCACCCAATTGCTTATGCAAGTCGCGCCTTAACTTCTGCCGAACAAAAATACTCAGCTACCGAACGAGAATTATTGGGCGTTATCTTTGGCATCGAAAAATTTAGAGGATATGTTGAAGGTAAACATTTTACCGTAATCACTGATTGTGCAGCTCTCACTTGGCTAAATAACTTAAAACAACCCGCAGGTCGTTTGGCAAGATGGAACTTGCGTATCTCTCAATTCATCTTTGACGTTAGGCATAGGCTTGGCAAATTAAATATCGTACCTGATGCATAATCTCGTGATGTTGTCTCTCTTATCCTTCCAAATCTAATTCCTGATACCTGGTATCTTAATATGATTAAAAAAGTTTCTGATAATCCCGATAAATTTCCTTCCTTTCGTGTAACCAACAATAGATTATATAAATTTGTATCTTCTTCACCTCATAAAATATCTAACATTCCCGAATGGAAACTTATCGTCCCTACCGCTATCCGCAGTGAGGTGCTTAAATTATGTCATGATGATCTCATTGCTGCGCATCTTGGTGTTACAAAAACTCTCGCTAAAATATTTGAATTATATTATTGGCCCACACTAAAACAATCTGTCTGTCGGTATATTAGGAACTCTAAAATGTGTGGTTCTCATAAGAGCTCGCAAGAGGCTCGTCCTGGCTTAATGGGTAACTTTAAACGTGTATCTTATTCCTTTCAATTAATATCGCTTGACTTATTAGGATCTCTCCCCCGATCGAAAAAAGGTAACCAATATCTTTTAGTTGTCACTGATTGGTTTTCTAAATTTGTTATGGTGCAACCTTTACGTAAAGCTACATCTGCCGCTATAATTAAATTCCTAGAGCAAAATGTATTTCTTATCTTTGGTGTTCCTCAGATTATTCTTTGTGACAATGGGGCACAATTTATCTCTAAAGATTTTCAGAATTGCGTCAAAAGTTAAAAAGTACAAAAAATTTGGTTTAACGCAAAATACCATCCTCAAGTAAACCCTACCGAAAGAGTAAATAGAGTTTTAATTACCGCTATCTCTTCCTATATTGATTCAGACCATACTACATGGGATGAAAATATTTTTAAAATTGCTCAAGCTTTGCGTACATCTAAACACGAAGCAACCCAATTCACTCCGTCATTTCTTGTTTTTGGAAGATATACCCCAATCGATGGGAGTTATTATGGTTTAGTTCCTGACGATACTAACGTAATTGAATTTGACGATAAAGTACGCTGGGACAAAGACCAACAATTATTACCTCTCTATCTTTAACGACGTTAGAAAAAAATTGTTAAAAGCTTACGAAAAGAGTAAGGACCACTATGACCTACGTAAACGAAATATCTCCTTCGCCTTGGGCGAACAAGTTTGGAAAAGAAATTATGTCTTATCGGATGCATCTAAGAAATTTTTTCAAAATTAGCCCTTAAATTCATCCTTTGTAAAGTCACTCGTGTCATTAGTCCCCTTATCTACGAACTTCAAGATGCTGAAAAAAAACGCCAAGGCAGGTGGCATATTAAAGACCTTAAGCCATTCTCTGCTGACCCAAATGCTACTTATGTTTTTCACGTTCCATTCCCCTCACAATTTACCAAATATTTTTTGTTCTCACCATCAATTAGTAACTTTAATTACTTATTCCCTCTCTCATACAGTATATACCTTCTACACGTTTAACTTACTTACCTTAAATTAGCTATCTTTTTCTTTTTGGTTGACTTTTCCTTGACCACACCGTTACTTGTATGTCATTTTATTCTCTACACCCCAAATATAACTCTGTCGCTTTATTTAATTAATTCTCGAACTTTTCCTACAGCATATTATTTGGTTTTTAGTATTTTTCTTACATCGTTTAATTGTGTGGTGATTGTCGTAACTTTGTTTGTAATAACTCATTGAATTTTTATGATTGGTTTGAGCTGATGTTCGAGTGGATGTTTTACTTCTTTGGGCTCACATAGAGGACGCGCGGCCTATGCCATTGTAAGAAATAGTTCATATTCGCAGTTGCAAAAAACTAGGATTGTCTATTCCATGTGTTTTTCCTCTGAATTATTACAGTCGCCCACATTATACTATACCATTATTTGTTTCTTTTGCTACTAAATCACCATAACTTATAAACTTTTTTTTTCATTGTTTTTTTGTTGAACTTCATGGTGAGGCGCTATCGCTTCTTATGGATATCTTATTAAATTCTCGGTCGTTTTAGCATATTGGGACAGTGTATCTGTATTTAACTGCTTATAATTAGGCATCTTTGTGTGTTTAGGGCGTTACCGTTTTAAAAAACTACCTTGAAACAGTTTGGTTTTTGTGTGAATGTATCTGTAGTGATACTTTTGAGTTGTTGTGTCAACTTTTGTCTGATTTTCTTATCGTAGTGGATGCACTCGTTAGGAAAATGATCGTACTAGTTCTCTTAAGAGTCTAGTGAATTTTGTTAACGTATGATATATCTTATCTTGTCGGATTAATATCGCAGGTGGTTTTTCAGACCAATCTGTGTTTTAATAGGGACAATTCTCTACCTTCTCTCGGACGCTTGTCCAAAAAATCTACTTTTTCGTATCCTACTGTCTCCGTTTCTGCCTTATCTTTCCTTCGGTGGACCTATTCTCGTCCCGGAACACCCGTCTGCCACATAAGAGTGATGTTCCCTCACTCCGGGCTACTGACTACATTGGCTGGTTGAGTAGCGCTTTGCTATCCACCTTTTTCTGTCTCTTTAGCTCAATGCGAGCTCTTCCTCTATTTTTTTTCTACCTGGAAGTGCCTCTTATGCATTCCAAATACCCACCTCCCTCTTTCTACCGTTCTTATTTTTACCGCCCTTTCACTTCCGTCAGTCACCGTGTGGTTGCACGGAGGGTTTTCACAGACACCCGGACCCCGTCTTTGGAAATCTTTAGTGAGGTCATGCGGTGCCGCTGGCAGCGCATAGGGGTGCTGACAGTGAAGGTATGTATGAGTGTGTGAATGTGTGAGTGCATGTATATATATATATATATATATATATATCTCGTTATATATCGTGTGGATGTCGTGTGAGTATGTCACCGATATCAATTAACGTCGGGTGCAGAGATGCACCCAAATGCCTTTGCCGGTCCCTCGTACCGTTTATTGCAAACGGGCCTGCTTCACAGGTTGCTCTTTTTAGAGGGTACGAGAAATTCCTATTTAACGGCTCCACGGAGCCACTCTATCGTTATCTTATCTATTATCCTTAATAATAACTAGGTTAATATCTTCATCTTATTTGTTATCTTTGATAATAACCTTAGCTTAATATCGTTATCTTACCGATTACCTATAATAATAATTTTAGTTAATATCGTTATCTTACCGATTATCTTCAGTAATAACTTTTGTTTAATATCGCGTTACCTTACCTACTATCTCTAATAATAACTTTAGCTTAATATCGCGTTATCTTACCAAGTATCTCAAATAATAACTAAACCTTAATATCGTTATCTTACCTATTACCTTTGATAATAACTTAAGCTCAATATCGTTATTTTATCTATTATCTTCAACAACAATTTGAGATCTTGTTTTATCTTTTTATCTTCCTAACGTTTGGTATTTATGACCAGACGTGGAAATTATTTTTTCTTGAATTTAAGTGAAAAAGCTAACCTGATATAGAAATGTAATTTGTTAGGTTAGCAATGTAAGGATTTAGTAGGGTGGAACGTTTGGTAAATGTGTTGATTCACAACCATGTCATAGACAAGTTTTGATGTGTATCGTTATTTAAACCAAAGTACCAGTAACAAAAATTTGCTAGAGTGTAGAGTGATTCACTCTTTTGAACATTTTTAAATTTGGGCACTTTTTGCCAACAAAGAACAGTTTTGATGCAACGCTCGTGTGCGTTTGCATGTAAGAAACTTTAATGTTAGCTTTAAGTTAGTATATAGGTTAGGCGACTTGTCGCATTTGTTTTAATTTAAGTAGTGTTTTATGCTCCCCGACAAATTTGTGCTGTCGATTATTAATGTAGTCAAGGACAATGGGGCTACATGTTCCGTTTCCTGGTACTTCGGAAGACGTGTTATCGGTCGAAAAAACCAGGTGGCGCCTCAAATAAACATTTTGTAGGATTTAAGTTAGGATTGACGTAGGGTAGTTGCTACGTTGGCTCGTAGCCGGGCGTAACACAAAGAAAAACCCAAGGAATGACCGGGCTCAATCGGAGATTAGGGGGGGGGGTGTAGAAAGCAGATTACCATATGATGTATGCGGCTGTTAGGAATTAGTGACAATACCTGCAATAAAAATAGTTAAGCAAGCTGAAATAAAAGAATAAGCATAGCATGCTGATCAAGCATAAATTATTCAGTACTTTGTAGAATGTCAATAAAACTGTTTGGATAATCTATATAATATAATCACGATAAAAGCATTACAAAAATTTTTATTACAAAGTGAGGTAATATTGGGGAGTAGCAGAAACGTTTCCTCACACACCAATTAAACATAAATCAGACAAAATGTTAACAAAAGATAAATAGGTAAGACACAATTGATATGAGTAATCCAGTAGTATTGATTTTTTTTTCTTTCCTGTCCAAATATTTAAATTACTCCAAAACTAATTTGTTTTGTTTCCCTTTTTTTTATTTTCTTAATAGCATGCAATTCTATTGTAAAAGGTATCAGAACGACAAAGATATGGCAAAACAACGGATAGATATTTAAAGTAATAACAAGTAGGAAATAGTTCAACTTACAAAAAGTCCTTCAGTAACGCTTCCTTGCAATTGAAGTGTGGGATTCACGATGTCCTGCACTAACGAAGCACTTCGCCCTTGACTGTGAGGGTGTTGATGGAATTTCTTACACTTTACACTAATCACACCTACGTATTTCACTGGTGTTAGCAGCAGACATTATCATGCTGATGGAACTATGTAGCATTGATAAATTTCTTGTTAATTCTATTTCTTGAGACAATAATTTCGAAATATTTTGTAACACAAATCGTAAAAAAAATGGTAATAAAAATTTAGAATCACGGGCTTTCAAGGCACGATGTAATGCATTAAACTAACAGTAACGTGAGGTGTTTTATTTGCTACCTATGGTAACAAAGAAAAATCTAATGCTTTTGAATAACAAAATTTGCGCAAACAATGATCTATTTTAGATTCTTTGGGGTTAGAAAATTCAGAAACTACAGTATCACAACTGTATCATCATTGTTTTTAGTAACACTCCAGCTTAAAACTGTATTTGGATAATCCAAAGTATGCACTACTCTAATAAAAAAAGGGACCACGGAAACTAGATCGCACACACAGTTCAAATATAAAAAAACTAATCAACTAAAAAACCACAATTAGTAAAGCAACGCGTATCACTAAGCAAGTCCGTCAAATGCTCCGCACAAACACGCGTGCAGGTCGAGTCCAACAAGTTCTACCACTTTTATTTCCAACAGAAAATCAACAAAAACACAATTAGTAAAGCAACGCGTATCACTAAAACCGTCCGTCAATGACCTTAAAACCGCACTTGTGGTCAATCAAACACATTCGCCTATAAAGCATACTTCCTTCAAAAATGGAATTAGAACTACACTGCCAATCTGGTTATATAAAATAGTTGTTACCATAACCTCTTGTCGACTATTATCTCGACTTCGTTAATAACATAAGGAACATCCAATAGATAAAGGCAGCAATTAAATCTACCAACTAATTACAGTTGTTTATCATTTTCGATAAGTTGGAAAGTATTTTACGAATAATCCAATTTAAATTCGTTCCTTGCAATTTATTTATTAATGAAAATCAATCTTCAATTAAACCATCTTTAATTAATACACACGAGTTAAATTGCATACAATTCTGAATTATTCTGAAGTATTTACTTTATACAAACAGCGATCCCAAAGAAACGATGTATTTTAAGTACGTTCCCAGAAAGGGAGCGTAACATAGTTAGGATTTAGATTTTAAGATGTTACTGTGCTAACAGTCTTTTTCTTTTTTTTAGTTTTTTCTTTTATGGCTTTGTCGCGATTGTTACGTGCCAAAGATTTGGCACTAGATTTTTTCTTTAGTTTAGTTTTGAAGTGCGGGAATTTCGCGCCACAAATTTGAAAGACTCGGTGCGTGTATTTACGTCACGTCAGAAGTGCGTTGGACAAACTTCGCGCCGACGCGTGTGGGGGAAGAAAGAGTGGGGTTTTTTCGAGAGACGCTGAAACGTCGCCTTTTGCCTTTGAACTTCCAGAAGAGTGGTTAGGTTTTCGGTAACGTATTTTTATCTTTATTTATGTAGATCCCTTTTCTCTGTTATCTTTGTTTGTCGACCCTATACCTGTTCCTTATCGTTCCCTACATAGGTAAAGAAGATAATTTGGATACAACCTGGCAGCAGTCCACGACCCTAGAACAAACAAGTCCGGGGAGTCCTGCAGTAGCTAGCCGGAGCAATCCCGAAAGACGCTATGCGCACCATCTGTAAATAATCCGGAAGGGGGTCCCTAGCAACCCTAAAGGAAGCTATTCTGTGAGACGCTTATATATTCATGTGAGTACTCGATTTTTATAAACTATTTGATGAATTTGATATATTTCGTCATTACGTGTAATAATTTGCATATTGTGTGACGTCATTGACAGATGGGCGCGCTAAGTTCTGTATTATAGATTAGCGTTACCAACTGCCGTTGCGTCGCATATACCGCGTCGACGGTTATGTAAAAGAAACCCTTAAATGTAAGAGTGTCATCCATAGAATGACGGTAACCGATGATACTTGGCAACCCCAAAGAATACCAGAAGACCAGAAAAATGACGCCGAATTGGAACATATTATTGAGGGAAAAGTAGAGGACAACGACCAGCCTGAAGGCATACTGGGCACAGTGAGACTCCTTGATGATTGAAAATAGAATCTTGCAACGACGCCTGGAATGTGAAGATGGCACTGAGAGACTTCAAGTGATAGTGCCGAGAAGCAGAGTGCCGGAAATGTTGCAGCACTTGCACGATGGTATTTCCGGAGGGCACTTTGGCGTGAAAAGAACTCTCGAAAGAGTGAGAGAAGGATTCTATTGGGTGAACTGCAAAGAGGATGTGAAGGAGTGGTGCCGGAAATGTGAGTTGTGTGCCTCTGCAAATGGCCCGGTTATAAAACGGAAAGCCCCAATGAGACAGTATAACGTGGGGAATCCTTTTGAGAGGGTAGCCATTGATATAGCTGGTCCGTTTTCTGACTCAGAGAAAGGAAATAAATACATCTTGTTTGCAATGGATTATTTTACCAAATGGCCGGAGGCATATGCTATACCTAACCAAGAAGCCGAGACGGTTGCAGATGCACTAGTGAAGGAGTTGTTTTGTCGCTTTGGAGTTCCGTTGGAATTACACTCCGATCAAGGTCGGAACTTCGAATCAGCGTTATTTTAAAACGTCTGCAGGTATCGCGGAATCAGGAAGATTAGAACCACGCCACTTCATCCCCAATCGGATGGAATGATTGAAAGAATAAACAGGACGTTAGAAAAGTAACTGGCCAAAGTTGTCTCTGAACATCAACGAGACTGGGACCAATATTTACATTTGCTCCTACTGGCGTACCGATCTACGCTACATGACAGCACAGGTTATTCGCCCGCTTGCGTAATGTTAGGACTTGAATTGCGACTACCATGTGATCTTTAGTTTGGATTTAAACTTGGAGAAGAGATCGCAGGTGAAGATTACGTTAGTAAGCTTCATCAAAGATCAAATAGCATTCACGAAAACGTCCGAAAGAATATCCAGGCAGCAAGCGATCGAATGAAATCACAATACGACACGAGAGCACAAGAAGGTGGTTATCAACCTAGAGATTTAGTGTGGTTGTATAATCTACAAAGAAAACGTGGGTTGTCGCCAAAATTACAAAGACAATGGGAAGGCCCGTACGAAGTGATAAAAAGGATTAATGATGTAGTGTACCGGATCAGAAGATCCCCCCGTGGTAAACCGAAAGTGGTACACTTTGACCGTTTAACATCCTACGCTGGCAACAACCAAGAAGGCTCGAATAATGGAAATGATGTTCGACAAGTTATTAATCATGAGCCAAATGTAGATTTTGAGAGTTTTATGGCGGCGTATGGTGGTTCCGCTAACGCGAGATTTGGCGTTGTTGTTGAAAAACAGCAAGATCTGTTTAGAGCACCAGAAGCGTATTCCTTTGCACATTGCGTAGCTCAAGATTTGGCAATGTCAAGGAGAATAGTTGTTGTTTTCAAGAAAAAGTTTGGATGTGTGGATGAATTAGTACAACAGCAGCCAACTGTTGAAAAAGCTTTGGTTCTTCAGAACAAAAATCGTTATGTTTACTATCTGGTCACCAAAAATTCTTCACGGCAGAGACCTAGTTATGGACATCTATGGGAGGCTTTGCTAAATCTTAAGGCGCAGATGATGGAAAATGGAGTAACAAGACTAGCGGTGCCCAAGCTAAGTTGTGGACTAGATCGCTTAGATTGGAGGATAGTCCGAAATATGCTAGAAGTAATTTCCAGGGAACCAACGTCCAGGTCCTTGTTTGTTGTTATCAACTAGTTGCCTACCAAAACCAAGAAAAGTTATGACTGTTACTTCCAACGACGTGGTGGATGCACCAGAGATGATAGCTGCCGATACCGTCATCAGTCATCGAATTGGCGTCAAAATGTATTTACAGTTACGAGACGTAACGGTTTTAAAGAGGGGGGGGGTAGTGTGGCGAGCTACTATTAGGCAACCTGTCAAACACACAAGCGCCGTAGGCTCTGCATATTTTCCAGGGTTCGACAATTCTTCTAGCAGTTACTGGAGGACGAGTCATCCTTTTTAACAGAGTATATATAAGACCGCTAATAAATGCAAGAGTAACTTTATACCAGAATGTCTAATATAAATTATATCGTGTAAAGTAAAAGTAGTTGAGCTTTTGGAAGTCCAATAGTATACATAAATGTTATATTATGTGCACGTGTCTAATGTACATGCAGCTTGTACAATACATAAATAGAAGTGTAATAAATAAATAGTTGTGTTAGTGTTGTTAATGAACCAATCCTAAAGAAGTTAGTTTAAGAAGATATTAGTCCTTGTAAATTCATTACTGTAATAGTGCTTCATTGTTAAGTGGACTGAAAACATCTACAAAGAAGGCATATACTGTTAATTAGACTTGTGAACAGTGAGTAATAAAGACGCTTGTTATTACTTGTTTTAAATTAGAGAAACGCGGTAGTAGTGACCCGCTACAATATTTAGCTTAGATTTAGCATAGGCAGTTTGAGCATTTGCGAAGACTAGATGTACAATTTTTGTAATTATGATTTTCAGAGCACAATGAGCACGTAATTTCAGATTTGCAATCTTGAGTGACATGATTGAATCTAAAGCATTGTACAACATGTATATGATTGTAAACACTTCCCATCGACCAGCCGATTGCAGCTTTACCCATCTTCAGCAAAAGATTGTGTGTATCTGGATCTGTCTCAACAATTACTATAGAATTTCTTGCATTTTTATTTTCATAAACCTTTATAAATTTTAGGTGAAAACTGCATTCTTTAAATTGTAGCTTCTTTTGTTTGGTTATTGTTTCGGTAATAGCGTCATTCTCCATGGCTACATCATCACAGTCAATATTAACAATCATAACTTTAGGTTTCTTAAGAATGGGAGCCTCAATATTATACTTGTGTCCCAATTTTTCAACAATCTCATTTTGCAGCAATTTACGATCAGATTGGTTTTTGCATCCTATGACAACACTTCCTTTAGATGCTTCACGAATTTTGGAGATATTGATTCCAATTTCAATCGGATTTATTACTTCTTTAACTTCAGAGTTCGTGTTCTTGCTTTGTTGTTTTCCTTTTCACTAGATTCTTCTTAATTTTACCTGCATGGAATTTGGTAATGAAAATATCAGTTAATTTACTGTCTAGGCCGGTGCCAAATTTGCAACTCTTTGCTAAACTTTTTAGTCATACTGACCATTCCTGTACTGATTCATTTTCATCTTTTGTTAGCGAGTAAAACTTCACACGTTCTACCCAAGTTACACTTGACGTATCATAATAGTCCATTAAATCCTTAATTATTATTGTGAAACTGGTACTTTCCGGTTTATCGGACATACACAAATTAATCAACAACACGTGCTTGTACAACAAATTCGCGCGTTTTAGTGCAACATCATTTATTGCATGTGCAATAAGAGTTGTTCTAGGTGTTTTATGTACACGGCCCATTCTTATTCTTTAGAGTTAAACGTAAATTGGCTGGTCGATGTACACGCCATATTCCCGTGTAATCGATACACGTGCACTCTAGTTTGCTTTCGAATCACTTACTGCCCGTGTATATTCTTTTAACCTCGACGCCAGTGTAGTGTTGCCATTATTAAATAAAAAACACACGTAATATGAATATAATATTGTTAGGAGCTACTATTAGGCAACCCGTCAAACACACAAGCGCCGTAAGCAATGTATATACTACAGAAGCCTAGATTTTCTAGCATATACCGGATTATGAGTCATCTATTTATTTATAGGGTAAATATAAGATCGGTGATTAATGTAGGGGTTAGTCTATATCAGAATGTCGTATATAAATCATTTCGTATATAGTTAGTTGTTCATTACGTTCTGAAAGTCTTTTAGTAAATATAAATTTGTATTATGTGAACGTGTCTATTGTACCGACAGCTTGTAAAATACATAAATAGACAAAAGCGTAATGAATAAATAGTAGTTTTAGTGTTGTTATTAGACCTATGGTTAAGAATTTTGTTTAAGAAGATATTAGTGTTTGTAAATAGCATTAGTGTGATAGTGCTTCATTGTTAATTGGACTGAAAACATCTATAAATAAGGTATAAACTGTTAATTAGACTTGTGAATAGTGAGTAATAAGGACTTTTATTACTACTTGTTTTATATTAGTGAAACGCGTTAATATTAGCCCGCTACACTGGTGTCAGACTGTATAAGTAGATAGTGTAATTTAAAAGAAAAAACACACAACTCAAAAGACATTTGAGTAGCTTGTATATGCCTGTTACAAGAAACCAAAGTAAAATGGATGCAGAAACTTTACTGAATTTTCTTAAGGATTTTAAATCTGGTATGGAAGAAAAGTTAAGTGAAAGTGCTGCGAAACTAGAAGTGTCACTTAGTGAACATACTGAGAAAATGGAAGACATGTCGGCTATACTAGAAGTGACACTTGGTGAAAACTTAGTGAGGTCAGTTGAACTGAAATCAACCCTTAAAGAAAAGGTAAGTGAAAATGCTGAGAAATTGGAAAAAAATTAAGTAAAAATTCTGCGAAAATGGAAGAAAAATTGAATGAAAAGAAAGCCACGTTAGAACAATGATTAATGGAAAGCTCCATTGAATTCAAAGAAAATGTCACTGAACAGGTAAAAATAGTTGAGCAAAAGTTGGACAGTAAATTGGTGAAAATGGAAGAAGATGTGATGAGGCTGCAAGAACAAATGATTTCACTAACAATGCGACCACTTGAATTAGTAAACCAAGCTGTAAATCAGAACATCTCAGAAATAAGAAGCATGGAAGGAAGCGAGTCAATAACGTCAAAATTTAAAGTGAGACCACTCACATTCAATGGTAAAACACATTGGCCCACATATTTGAAACAATTTGAAGCTGCTGCAATAACCAACAGTTGGTGCAACAAAGAGAAGGCTATCTCCTTAATAGTGGTCCTACGGAGGGAAGCCCTTAACATCTTGCAAACGATTCTCGATCACTAGCAAAATGATTACGGCCTCTTAACATCGAAGCTTGAGATGAGATATGGAGACGCTCACCTTCAACAGGTTTACCATGCACAAGTTAAGAACCGCTCGCAAAAGACAAATGAAAGCCTGCAAGAATTCGAAGCTGACATTGCCAGATTAGTTAGATTGGCATACCTAACGGCACCAGATAGCTTCCTCGAACAACTGGCTGTTGAAACATTTGTGGATGGCGTTAAAGACGGCGAAATAGAGCAAGCGCTAAGATTAGCGCGGCCAAAAATGTTAGATGACGCACTGGCTCATGCGCTTGAATTTGAAGCAGCTAAGCAAACATCACACAGGGTAAGTCACAAAGTTCGGCCTGCCTTAGAAGAACCTGGTCAATCGCAGAACAGCGTAGAAGAAATAATTAACCGTGTGTTTGAAAAGCAAAAGGCGGAAAGGCTGGAAAGACAACGACCGCGGAGATGGGGTTTGCGATACTGGAACTGCGGCGAAGTTGGTCATATACAAAAACGCCGCACTCAACCAAAAAAGCAACCGGTTGAGCAACAGGAAGTCGACGTAAGGGGGCAAACGTCGACAGCACAACGTAGTGCCCCGGAGATTATCATCCGTGCTGCATCGTCGATGGGAAGTCTGGACAGCATCTATATTGATGGTAGAATTAATGGTAGGGTTGTCCGATTACTCGTAGATACAGAAGCGACAAGGACTATTGTGAGACCAGAACGGCAAGTGCTAAGAAAATTTCTACTTACGCAGGGATTACCGTAACGTTGGAATTGAGGACAAAGCAATTAATCATCGGGTGTTGGTAGCTGAAATTACAGAAGAAGTGATCTTGGGAATGGATCTTATGAGAGAATATAGATTTCATGTGAACATGAAACAAAATATGCTTTGGATAGATGATGATAAGATTCCATTTTAAGGGAGGTGTAACCAGACGGTGCAAGTCCGAATGATTTGTGATACGAAAATACCCGAGAAGATGGAAATGATCGTGATGGGACGCGCGGATGGTACGCTCCAGGAAGGATAAGTGTGCATGATGAAAGCAACTGAATCGGGAATGGGTCAGGAGGGATTACTGATTGGACGAACACTGGTAAAGTTTCAAAATATGATACCAGTAAGGGTGCTAAACATTAATCCACATACGGTGACCCTGAATAAAAACATGATTGTGGGAAGTTGTATTTCATGCCATATTAAACGTTGTGTGGACCACACAAAGATAAACCAGCCAACGGTTGCTCACAGAAATTGTTGGATATGTTGATACTTTCGTGTCAAGGATTAAATGGCGACCAACCCGGGCAAGATAAAAGGACTAATCGGACGATATCGAGGTGTGTTTGCACTAAAGGATGATGAGAAAGGAAGAACGAATGTTGTGCAACACAAGATCAATACTGGAGATGCGCAACCAATATGACAACATCCCAGGCGGCTTCCTTTGGCAAAACTTAAGGAAGCCAACAAATTATCACAGACATGGAAAAACAGGGAGTGATTGAGCCCTCGGATAGTCCATGAGCATCCCCGGTAGTGCTTGTCAAGAAAAAGGATGAGTCGACAAGGTTTTGTGTAGACTACCGGCGGCTAAACAATGTCACAAAGAAAGACAGCTATTTTTTGCCCAGAATTGATGACACCTTGGACACTCTATCCGGATCTAAATGGTTTTCGATCTTGGACTTGAAAAGCGGATACTGGCAGGTAGGTTTGAAGCCAAACGATAAAGAGAAAACTGTGTTTACAATTGGAACTGGATTATTGCAATTCAAGGTAATGCCCTTTGGATTATGCAATGCCCCTGCTACTTTTGAACGTTTGATGGAGTCAAAACTGCGTGGACTGTCCTGGAAGATATGTTTGGTTTACCTAGATGACGTGTTAGTGTTAGGCGGGTCTTTTGAAGAACACCTTAAGAACCTAGAGCAGATTTTCCAATGATTACGTGGGGCAAACCTCACCTTGAGCCCTAAGAAATGTCATCTATTTGGAAAAGAGGTGAAATACCTAGGACATGTCGTTTCGGAGACCGAAATAAGAGCTGACCCTGACAAAATAAAAACGGTACAAGAGTGGCCTACACCATCAGATATACACCAACTACGCAGTTTTCTAGGGCTGTGTACATATTACCGACGTTTTATACTAGGGTTTGCGAACATTGCCAAACAGTTGACGAAATTAACCGAAGATGGACAAGAATATAATTGGAATGATGACTGCCACAGCGCATTTGAACAACTGAAGTGGCTACTAGTTACAGTCCCAATTTTGAATTATCCACGGATGGAGGGGAAATTTGTGTTAGATACCGATGCCAGTAACACAGCTATATAAGAAGCATTCTTTCTCAAGTGCAAGACGTACAAGAAAAAGTTATTGGGTATTTCAGCAAGGTTTTGTCGCGGCCAGAAAGGAACTATTGTGTGACGAGAAGGGAGCTGTTGGCCGTCGTCAAATCCGTAGAGTACTGTTATAAGTATTTATACGGCCGTAAATTCTCGTTACGAACAGACCATGCTGCACTAAAATCGTTACTGCAGTTTCGAAATCCTGAAGGGCAAGTTGCAAGTTGAATAGAGCGGCTGCAGGAATATGACTTTTACATAGAATATCGTGTAAGAACTTGCCATCGGAATGCAGACGCTCTGTCAAGGAGACCTTGTCCGATAGACTGCAATCATTGCTCTAAGATGGAAGAGAAAATAAGTGTCATTCATAGAATGACGGCAACCGATGATACTTGGCAACCCAAAAGAATACGAGAAGAATAAAAGAATGACGCCAAATTAGGACGTATTATTGAGTGGAAAAGTAGAGGACAACGACCAGCTTGGGAAGAAATTAGTATTTCAAGTAGGAGCCTGAAGGCATACTGGGCACAGTGGGACTCGTTGGTGATTAAAAATAGAATCTTTAAACGACGCCTGAAATGTGAAGATGGCACTGAGAGACGACTTCAGGTGATAGTGCCGAGAAACAGAGTGTCGGAAGTGTTGCGGCAATTGCACTGGAGGGCACTTTGACGTGAAAAGAACTTTCAAAAGAATGAAAAAAAAATTCTATTGGGTGAACTGCAAAGAAGATGTGAAGGAGTGGTGCCGGAAGTGTGGGTTGTGTGTCACTGGAAATGGCCCGGTTACAAAATGGAAAGCCCCAATGAGACAATATAACGTGGGCAATCCTTTCGAGAGAGTTGCTATTGATATAGCTTTTCCGTTTTCTAAATCAGAGAAAGGAAATAAATACATCTTGGTTGCAATTGATTATTTTACCAAATGGCCGGAGGCGTATGCTATACCTAACCAAGAAGCCAAGACGGTTGCAGATGTACTACTGAGGGAGTTGTTTTGCAGCTTTGGAGTTCAGTTGGAATTACACTCCGATCAAGGTCGGAACTTTGAATCAGCGTTGTTTCAAAACGTCTGCAAGCATCTTGGTATTAGGAAGACTAGAACCAGACAACTTCATCCGCAATCGGATGGAATGGGTGAAAGAATGAACAGAACGTTGGGAAAGTATCTAGTCAAAGTTGTTTCTGAACATCAACGAGACTGGGACCAATATTTACATTTGTTCCTACTAGCGTACTGATCTTCGGTACGTCACAGCACAGGATACTCTCCCGCTTACGTGATGTTAGGACGTGAATTGACGCTACCATGTGATCTTCAGTTAAGATTTAAACTTGAAGAAGAGATCGCAGGTGAAGATTACGTTAGTAAGCTTCGTGAATGATCAAATAGCATTCACAAAAACGTCCGAAAGAATATCCAGGCAGCAAGCGATCGAATGAAATCACAATATGACACGAGAGCACAAGTGGGTGGTTACCAACCTGGAGATTTAGTGTGGTTGTACAATCCACAAAGAAAGCGTGAATTGTCGCCAAAATTGCAAAGACAATGGGAAGGCCCGTACGAAGTGATAAAAAGAATTAATGATGTAGTGTACCGGATCAGAAGATTTCCCCGTGGTAAACCGAAAGTGGTACACTTTGACCGTTTAACATCCTATGTTGGTAACAACCAGGAAAACTCGAATAATGAGAATGGTGTTCGACTAGTTATTAATCATGAGCCAAATGTAGATTTTGAGAGTTTTATGGCGGCGTATGGTGGCTCCGCTAAGGCGAGATTTGGCGTTGTTGTTGAAAAACATCAAGATCTGGACCCTGAGATTTAGCTACAAAATACCATCCAAGTGAGTAACCTGTTTTATTTATATTGTGTAGGTAATTTGACTTTAAATGTTCATGAAAATTTTACTATTGCGTCTTACTTAAAACGTGGTGATACGTGTTATAGGAATTACGCGGCTTTAACAATTGCGCAATAGCATAACACTTGCCCGCAATAATATGGCTAGTGACCGGTTCACAACAATGTGTAGTGTATTTTACTGGTTTTCGACAAATAGAATTCATAGTGTTCTCAACAAAAAATAGCTTGAGCACATCAATTGGTTTCACATAACTTCTTTTTCCACTCAGCAACAACATCGTAAGTTGATATCTTCAGAAAAACTAACAACACTTGCCTTTGAGAGTTTCTTCTTGCCAAATACTACAAATATTTTTGATTTTGTTTTACAGCTTACATTTGTTACATATGAATTATGTTCTGAATTTTCACCAAGACGGTTCTTCTTTGAATATAATTCATTTTGATTTAAATTTTGTTTTCATCATCCACAATTTCAGCTATATTTTCTGCATGATCAGAATTCATCAATTGAGTAAGTAAATCACTTTTTCTAAGTGAAAATTATTCATTGTAACTGTTCGAACATCCACTGTTTGTGAAATCACACCTCTACCAATCTTATCAAAATTCTGGTTCAATATTCCTTCATTGTCACTTTGTTACGTACAGTTTTTATCCCTCAGAACATCTATCAGGCAATTCACAGAAAATTCCGCAAAGTAATCTGCTAAAAATCCCGTTTTGGTAAAATAGCAAAAACCTCGACTGTACTAACAAAAATGTTGGTTGCCGACTAACTCAGTGGGACGGATGGTGTAAGTGTTTGACGAGGGTTCCAGAATATTATAGGGTATGAAATGTGGTCTAAATTGAGAAATATCTTGAATGCAGCAGGCTTAAAATATACCTGAAAATTCATTAAAACCAAAATTATTTTAAATCTAAAGCAATCCTAAAAACATGTAGACCTCTTTAATACTAGTAACTGCGAAGAAGATTCCCAAAAGCAAAGGTTAGACCTGAAATACTCAATCACGCTTCTAGATCATCACAAAACTATTTATTATAGCAAAACTGTAACTATACTGTTTACAATAATGAAAAAACCAGGTATACAATCATTACACAAATTTTATAACGTTTTTCTAAATGTATAGCCCACACGTCTTAACTACAAATACACACTACAAATATTAAAAATCAACTATATTATAAATCTAAGAACTAAAGTACCCTATAGTAAAGGATAAAGAATACTACTATATTAAGCCTGCTTATCGTAAAAGGCGATTAAAAGGCGCAGCAAGGGGCAGCAGCTTTGCTGGCTAAAAGATATTAGAGGAGGGTCGGTTGGTCTCGGGCGATCCTCAATAATTTACAAGCTTGTCGGAGGTTGGCCGTGACGGATACGGCTTTTTGCTAAAATCTTTAAAAACTGCGTTGTGGAAAGATATGGTAGCCTACCACAATATTTCCCAGGTGTGCGTGGCCTAAAACACGAAATACATATGATGGAGAGCTCACAAGTAAAATTCTTGTGCGGAGGTAAAATACTCCCTCATTCGGATCTCCGGGAAGGGGTACTTGGGGCTCGTCATCGTAAGAATATAAAACAACAGTTTGATTTAGTGATAGGGACTTGGAATGTAAGGTCATTAATTAGAGTAGATAAGTTAAGAAATTTATTAGTCGAAATGAGAAAAAGAGAGCTGGACATTTTAGGTATTAGTGAGGTGAGATGGCCAGATAGTAATGACTTTTGGAAAAATAATTATAGAATAATTACAACTTCTTCAACTTCTTCACGTAAAGTTAAAGAGTACTTGCAATTTAGTGATAGAATAATTATGGTTAGATTGAGTACAAAACCCACAGACACTGGCGCTCCACCAGATTTCGTGTTCTAGTAACTACAATATTTATTGATTTATTGAAAAATCATTTCCTTGACGTAAGCTTACCTGCTTCGTTATATAGCTATTGAACTTCAGTCATTGCTCGTAGCAGTGGTGTTATAACATACATTGTATTAGCATAACCACTATCTGTAACCAACAGCGAATTTACAAACTCGCCATTCTCCGCCTTTGTTTCAATGAAGAATTGTCAAAAATAGTTTGGTCATGTGACGATCCTGGTCAGCGAGCTACAATATCCAATATTTTCAAATTGGTAGCCGAAATGGTTTGCACATTGACAGAAAAATAGACTTTTCTATTTCTAAATACCTCTGCATTGTTTCCACCTAAAAAATAAAATGTATAGTTATTATGGATGGAAGTATACAATGTAAACATTATTTGTTTACAAAAATTTTAATTTAAGTTCATTATTATCAACAATCTTCCTATAAATTACCCAAATAATTGTACCTGGTGATTGAATTCTGACATGAGTACAATCTAGTGATCCAACTATACGTGGCAGCGCAGCCCATGAAAAAAATTGTGTTTTGGCTTCTGTTATTTCGACTTTCTGTCTGGGCATTTGTATATATCGAGGTGCTAATGTAGCAATAGCATATGCCATTAATTTTACTTGCAAAAGCTTTGCTTACTCTAATAATATCAGCAAGAGTCCATAAAAAATTTCCAGTAGCATAAAACCTAAGAGTTAACAGAAGTTGATTCATCGCTGTAATTGAGTTATTCCTTGAGCAATAAATATGTGTAGTTAGTATCGATGAATAAGTACAAAGATAATTGCATAGAACACGTTGATTTTTAAATATTATATAAGATGAAATAATAATCTAGACTTTTATGCAAAATCTAAACGATCATTTTAAATCGAGTAGTATTTAAAAGAAGAAAATAAAGTCACGGACAGGAGTTGAACCTGTAACAACATAAACTATAACTATGCATGTAAACTTAAACCATAATACTTATACCTAAATGCATCATGAGTATACATACCTGTCTGTAATAGTTTCAATTTGCCCCTATATTTGAAGAATAATTAAAGCAGTCTTCTTATGAATACAAAACCTTACAAAAAAGGCATTATCATCATATGTATTAAAATAGTTTTCCCTTTCTTTTACAATATTGGGCTTCCTTTCATGCTCTGTAAATTGTATAATTTCTTCATCATTATCGTCACTACTTATATCCAACATATTCTTAATATTATAACGTGGTTGTTAAGTTATTTAATTTGGAAGGGGTTCTGCTCGATTTAATCAACAGATGTTAATTTGTGTTAAACTTTTAATGAACGTAAACCAAATATACATGAATGTAAAATAAACAAAAGTTAACATTTAGGTAAAATCACTGATATGGATTATAACAGTTCACGGCGCGTTCTTAACCGACCGGCGTATATAGATGGACTCTCTCGACTCACTACTGATAAGGCGCGCTCGGCCTTGTTCCGTTTAAAACACATACTCGAGTAGTGACTGGCACATTCACAATTTTCCTTTTTGGTCTTCCTCGTAAACGCAACTCAGCAATGGGCTTCTCTGAGGGATCAATGTTAGCGAGGGGCAAAGAAGACACGTGATAAGTTCCAAGAGGAATGACTCCAGGTCCAACTTTTCCGACTTCATAACTAACGGGTGAGACAACTCTCAAAATATGGTAAGGTGTTACGTGCCCAAAAATTTCGGTACTAAACATTCATATAGTTTTAATATGCGGGAATTTCGCGCCATAAATTTGAAAAACTTGTTGCGCGTATTTCTGTCACTTCAGAAGTGCGTTGCGCGAATTTCGCGCCGACGCGTGTGACGAAAGGGGAGTGGAAAATTTCCAAAAGACGCGTGGGGACTTGGCTCCGAAACGCGAACAGGAGTAGTTGGTCTGGTATCTTATCGTGTCTTTTTGTTATGTAGATCCCTTTTTTCTCTTATCTTTGATTACCGTTCCTTATAAACCTTTTCCCGTCGTTACCTCTACATAGAAAGAAGACCAACGAATTTGGATACAACCTGGCTTGGAAGATTCACGACCCGAGAACCATCATGGAGTAATTCTGAAGCAATCCGCCGCCATCATGAAGTAATTCTGAAGTAAGCCGCCGCCATCATGAAGTAATTCTGAAGGAAGCTTCACCTGTTCACGTAAGTACCCCTTAGAGGTCTTGTAAAAGTCGTATATTTTAAAAATGTGTCGCAATAATTTGCATATTGTGTGACGTCATTGAAATTTGAGCGTCGATTTTCACATTATGTAATATCGTTACCAACTGTCTTCTGTGTCGCATATACCGCGTCGACGGGACTGTAATAAAAGACCGTCTCTTTTAGGGTAAAACTTCGACGTTTGTCCCTTCACCGAATTGCTCGTAGCATGAGTGCTATCCCACACCAAAGTTCCAACATTGTAGGTTTCTACTTTGCGTCGTTTGACGTTAGCATAGACATTTCTCTTGTCCTGCTTCGTTTCTGTACAAAATTTCGCTTCACGCCAAGTTTCGACCATCTTCTTTAAACATGGAGTTATCTGTGGCACAAAAGTGTCACTCTCCAATACAACTTTTACATCATTTTTAATATCATCCAAGGACCGCATTTGTCTTCCAAATGACAAATACGCGGTGGTATAACCAGTTGTTTCACACCAACCAGAGTTCATTGCGAAACAGATAGAGGGCAACTTTACAGGCCAATTTCTGAGATCCGTATTCACAAGCATCGCGAGTCTTGGCTTCAAATCTCTATTTTTGCGTTCCACCATAGTCGCTGATGGGTGATATAAAGGAGTAAGCAATTCCTTAATATCCAAAACAAAACAAATCTGCTGCATCATAGCAGATACAAACTGTACACCATTATCCGAAATAATCTTCCTAGGTATGCTATAACGAAGAAATATTTCGTCTACAAGAGTGTTAGCACACTCTTCTGCTGTCGCTTTAACGAAAACAAACAATTCTACCCATTTTGTAGCGGTATCCTCCACAATAAAAACCCACTTTTCTCCTTTTGGGCCCTCGGGCAGTGGCCCAAATAAATCAATTGAAAGAACTTCGAACCGTTGAGCATAAACGGGAGTAAGCAATGTTCCTGGTGGCTTTAAATTCGTAGCCTTGTACCTTTGACAATCGGCACACTTGCTTACATAATCACTAATGTACTTTCTCATAGCAGTAAAGTAGTATTTTTTGGCAATACGAAGATAAGTGCGCTCTATACCATAATGAGCGACGGTGCCTGCATCATGCAACTCCTGTAGAACTCGTTCCCTTTCATGAACTGGAACAATTAGTTGTGCTTCCTCACCATCATCGGCGGCATAACGGTAAAGAATTCCTTGAGACAACAAATATCCACGATCCGTCCACTTAGAATATTCATTATCGGTCGGATCTTCAAAACAACAAATTATTTTTTCAAGGTCCGGATCCTTGAGTTGTTTTCGTCGAATTTCATCTGCTGAGCGATGAGGCATTTTTACGGATATTTGACATACACCACAAGTCTCTACATTGTCGTGCCTACAGGTAGGTCGTGATAATGTATCCGCGACTACATTTCGTTTCCCTGGCAAATACTTAATTTTTACATCGAAACTTTGTATTAACAACGCCCACCGGGCCAGTCTTCCAGTGGGAGACTTAAGGCTCATTAACCATCGCAAAGGTTGATGATCCGTTTGGACAGTAACAGAACAGCCTTCAATGTATCCCTAAATTGTTTCAAAGACCATACTACCGCCAGGGCCTCTCGCTCCGACGTGGCATAATTTCTCTCGGCGCTAGTCAAAAGTCGACTGGCGTATTCTATAGGGTGCTCTTCAGCGCCTTCACCTTGTAAAAGCACTGCCCCTAACGCATAATTACTAGCATCCGTACGTATCAAATACGGTCTTGATTCGTCACACTGTCCCAAGACCGGGGCTGAAACTAATGATTGTTTTAATGCATCAAATGAATTCTGTTGGGTTTCTTCCCATTTCCAAATAGCATTTTTCTTCGTTAAAACGGTCGCGATATCGTAGCAAAATTCTCAATAAACCGTCTATACCAACTTGCGGTTTGCAAAAAGGATTGAACTTCCTTTACATTTCGTGGGGCGAGCCTATCAACCATGGCTGCCGTTTTTTCAGGATCCACAGAAATACCAGAGGGCGTAATAATATGACCTAAATATTTGACTTGAGCACTAGCGAAAACACATTTTTCCTTATTTGCACGCAGTTTAAACTGGTCTAACCGGTCAAATACTAATTTAAAGTCCTCTAAATGATTGTCAAAAGTGCTTGATAACATGATAAGATCGTCTAAGTATGCTAACACTAAAATATCACCCAGTCCTCGACGGAACTGGTTCATTAATCGTTGAAAAGTACTCGGGGCAGTCTTTAGTCCGAACGAGAGACGTAGAAACCGATATGTCCCGAAAGTGGTTACAAAACTAGTCTTATCTCGATCACTATCTTTAACGGCGACTTGGTGATAACCACAACGTAAGTCAATAGTTGACATAAAAAT
Source organism: Platerodrilus igneus (assembly GCA_036346225.1). Classification (NCBI taxonomy): domain Eukaryota; kingdom Metazoa; phylum Arthropoda; class Insecta; order Coleoptera; family Lycidae; genus Platerodrilus; species Platerodrilus igneus. Next base: position 1,604,073 of record JARFIW010001266.1, read on the forward strand.
GTTTGCTTGGCAGCATGTAATAAATCGTCTACGCGCGGCAACAGATAATATTCATTTACAGTGATCGCATTTAACCTCTGATAATCTACACACAAACGTGCACCTCCGTCCTTTTTCAGTACTAATACTACTGGAGCCGCCCACGGGCTCTCACACCCTTCAATTATACCATCTTTAAGAAGTCTATCTAATTCAGCCTTTAACTGTTGCTTCCTAACAGGAGATAAACGATATGGAGGTAAGGCGATGGGTGCATGATTGCCTGTATTTATGCTATGCTGAGCAAATGGTGTGGGGTCTCCCCCCAGACTGAAGGTATTATGTCGTTCTTCAAGAAACGCACTAAGACGGCCACGTTCCTCGAACGTCAACGTCGCGCCTTCATCTGACCTAAGATTATTCAGACTACATAGCTCAAGAGAGGGTGCATTTTTAGTCGCAAAAATATTCCTCTCAAACGAATTTTCAAATTCCAAAGGGAAAGTACAATTTGGCAAATCCAGGAAATTCCATGTTTCACTGGCAACGTCCAAAACAATTTTCGCTTGTTTTATAAAATCAATCCCAAACAACGTATTGTTTTCAGAGTCAGGTAGGATTATAAATTTCGTTGAAATAACCCTATCTTTCAAATTTACATCAACCAACGTAGTTAAAACATCCTTATGCTTGAAGGCGCCATCCGCAAGTTTAATAGTAACACGTACTTTTTGAAATTCTACCTCTTCACTTTGCAAAATACGGTACAGGGTACTGCCTGCTATACTTTGTTTAGCGGCCGTATCTACCATTCCCAGACCACAGTGTTTTAAAATATTCACGCGCAGGACCGGTCTCGGTTGCGGAGAAATCAAAGCGTCCATGCTAAGAAATTCTAGTGCATCAGTTTCAATGGTTTTACAGGAAGGACAGTTTGCTCGAATAAATCCATATTTACCACAACGATAACATGCAATTGGTTTAACCGAAGGTTTTTCTTTAATTTCCGAATTGTCCTGTCGCGTAATTCCACTAACAACTTTTAGAGAGTCGCTATTTTTATTTTTCGACAAAAGTTTTTGACATTCACTTTTTGCATGTCCCGTATTTTTACAGTAATGACAACGAATACGTTTAGTACTATTTTCCGACTCATGTCGCTCAAAACTTTCTTCTACCAATCTCGATTGAGACAAAGGTTCATTAAAATCGTTGACTTTATCGCACGGTATTTTCTGTCGAACATTGTTATGCAAAAGTCCATAAACCATATCTAGTTGCACTTGTTCAGATAACGTTCCCGACGGTAATTGTGCAAGTATCGATCGCGCTTTACAAATAAAAACGTCCGTAGGTGTATAAGGATCTTGTTCTACCGCAAACAATTCACGAAACACCCTGTATGGCGGCTTTTGTGGACCAAAAGTCGTTCTAAGCAATTTTAGCGCCATATCCCATGATTGTACTGTATCTTTAACACCGTGATACCACTTCGATGCAAAACCATCAAGTAACATTGGCAACCCTTTGACTGCGTTTTCGTCAGAAACTCGCATATAATCTTTATAAATGATTACCGCATTAATAAATCCATTAACGTCTGAATCTTTCGAACCATCAAAACGTGAAGCGCAATTTGCTAAATTATCGGTATTAACAGAAGCCGATATTGGTTGTTGCGCCATTGACAAACGTTCTAGCAATTCTTGGAACTGTTCATTACTAAGAACCACATTGTTTACAGCCATTTCGGATTCTCGAACAAACACTTTGTTTACAACAGTTTTTAAAATTTCCGAAACTAGGTCTATTACCGTATTCTGCTTGAGAACAATTCTACTTGTAGTAGAGCGAAGCAAATATCTTTCTTGACCTTCCACGATTAATTATGTGTGTATACAAACAAACAAACGTACTTACAGGTTTTTATCCAAAACATCCAAAGTACCTTACAAAATGCCAGCAAGCGTATCCAAATTCCAAACACTGTACTGCTACAATAACTTTCTGAATCACACACAAAACTTTTCAAAATTGTATTCTAACAACGTAAACACGTAAACAATAACAATCGAAATCGAAACACTACTCTATCAACACCTGCGCAAGTTGTTTACGATCGATCGATACTTTGTCACCGCTGATGGTAAACCAGAAATAGACGATAGGTAATTGGTCCCTGTTGTAACGATGGCAGAAAGGGAGGGTAGCTTGCTCAGCCAGGAGGTCGTGGGCTGACGGCTTCGACTAAGGACCAGAATGGCGAAGCTCGAAGAGTAAGGGCGCCAGAGTCTTGCCACAAAGAAAATATAGAACCGTGACTCAAAGGTTCCAACTCATACACAAGTTCCCAAATACCATATCCAAGCAGCACAGGTGACACAATGCACAAAAAAAGAAACAATAAAGTGATGCGTGGAGACCCACGAACGGTTCGGTACATACACGGGGTACCGCAAAATAGGCGAATGAATAAGTTGTAACTAACGCAGGTTAAAACGCGACGAAAGGCATGCCGCTCATCCGTTATATAAAGGCGCGGAGATAAATAATCTCTAAAATTTATAAATATATCGCGTTCGTTGGTGGATCTTTTACAAAACAAAATATCGTAGCATAAAAATAAACCCGAAAAATAAGGCAAAATACATAGCATATAAATCTGGTGAAATTAATAGTAAAGCAGATCACAAAAAAAGTATAAACACACTGTAGGTCACAATTGTTACTACAAAACTTCGGTATCTAAAGAAAAAGTACACACAATAGTTCGCCTGAATAGTGATTAAATGTGTAAACACCGAGGGGAAAGCAAAAGAATTTATCAAACGTTACTTCTAATTTCCAAAAATGTAAAAATATAACTTTCGTTGTGATAAAACTGGATTTTGTAATAATTAAAGCGTAAATAAATTTAGCTGATAAAGTAGTTTAAATTGGTTGTTGAGGCGATACCAAAAAAAAAAACAGGTATTAAAGTAAACATGTATACGACCTTCGAGATCCAGGTGTCCTGAGTACTCTTAGTAGTAGCAACACAGCTCTGGGCTCGATAATCGGCGGGGCGACTATTGATTCCTTCCAGAACAGCCAATTTAAATTTGTAAACAAAAGCAAGGAACAAGCAGGAACGGTGATCGAAGGCGAAAACTAAAGATACTACTAAAAGTAGTACCGACGGCAGTCTAAAGCAGGTAGTACTAAAAGATGGTACAAAAAAACGAAGGCTACTAAAATGAGAGAAAAATAATTAAAATACCAATACTGTACCTAAATAATTACGTACGTTGGACGGCCTTATCGCAAAAGCGAAGAGTCGGAGACGCAAATAAATTCCACAAACGGAAGTGGACAAACGCCACTAACTTCTGTTGTATAATTACAGATCCTCCCCAAGGAGATGCTAAAACAAATGCTCAATACGCACTTATAAAATTACACAACAAAACCAAGAGCGTTCACTTTACTCTTTTACAAGCTTCAAACAAACAATGAATATCGACTTCATGCACACTACACCTGCTAGATAAGATAATCGACCCATTCAGAAATAGAAATAGACAAAGAATTAAAACGAGTTGGAAATTAACCTCGAGAACCGGATAAGATTTTACAGAAAACACAGAATAACTTCAAAACTGGAAAGCTACACGTAACAAATCGTTAACAACGTCACGAAAACATCTGCAATTGAATCTAAGTCCCATCGTTGGACGACAGTTATTATAACGTGGTTGATAAGTTATTTAATTTGAAAGGGGTTCTGCTCGATTTAATCAACAGATGTTAATTTGTGTTAAACTTTTAATAAACGTAAACCAAATATACATGAATGTAAAATAAACAAAACTTAACATTTAGGTAAAATCACTGATATGGATTATAACAGTTCACGGCGCGTTCTTAAGGGCGCGATCGCATCCCTCTATTTTCATAACACGAACTAATTTTAAAATAGCCGCGTTTGTGATATAACTATCTCACGATAGAGGGAACTACTTTGTTTTAACTTTAGTAGTTTAGTGGTTCGTTTCCAAGTTAGGCAAATAACGGTTGCTAGGATACGGTACGATGCTGGTTTTTCTCCATTTCTGTAACTATTCATCGTAAATGACCTTCAGCAATTTCGAAGTTGTTGAACAGCAAGCAAAGCGTTAGATATAGTTGAAATCAAATAAAGTCAAGCATGACTCATCGTTGCGCATATGAATAAAATACAGACACTATATTGTTATGCTACTCTATTACCTGGCTCTTCCCCATCTAAAAAGGATAGCTAGAAAAATATTCGTCGGCTGTATAATTCAATGCAACCACTCTGAAGGTATGTCCATAAAATATTTCGGTTTGTAATTAATTGTCAAACATTTTTAAGGTTAGGTTAGAATTTGTTCTTTGTTATTCTGATATACAACAAACAGTTTTTTTTAAACTAAGAACCTTCTACACATTGAATAGTGTTTGGTCAACACTTATCAAAATGAACACGCTTCGTAACAAACATTTGAACTTTCAAGCTCAGTTGTTGGTGATGAATGTTCTAACATTTTTTGAAAGAGAACGTGATAATCATGGAACCTTGGCCCCATTTGAGTCAGTATTGCAGGTATAATCAAATTTTCAAGTGATATGTTGTGTTTTAACTGTTGCTTATTGTTAGCGAACATCTGAGGCTTGTGGGATAGGACTGAGTTCTCTTCGTTCCATTAAAAAAAGAAAGTTTTAGAAGCCCGAAAAGAAAATAAAGTTCCTGAGTCACCGAGCAAGCACCGAAAATTCAACAAGTCTAAATCGTCTGATGTAGATGGTTTTGTAATAGATGCGGTTAAACGAAAATTTACGAAATGTATTCCAAATGTAATATAGTTTTCATAACAATTTTATTTAGTGTTTTTTAGTATTATGCTTTTAGGGCTCCATGTAACTGTTAAATCTTTACGACAAGAAATTGTAACCGCTCAAATTTTTAACTTCAGCCAGTCTAGTCTGACGAGACTTCTATCAACAATTGGTTTTTCTTTTAAATTGGACGATGGTAGAAGGGCTGTGCTTGAACAGGAGCATATTGCTGCTGCACGAGTGAAGTTTTTAAGAGCATATGAAATGTACAAACAATTGTAACTTTATGATCCTGTTTTCTTGGATGAAACGTGGATTTTTAGTCGAGGTTCTGTTAAGAAGAGTTGGCATAATGGTTCCAAGCTCAGTGTAAAGAGAAAACCTCCTGGAGAAGGAAAACGGTTAGTTTTTTAAAGTTAAAATTACATTTAATAGAAATATTTTTTATTACAGGTTCATAGTCGTACATGCAGGCAACAAAACTGGATTCAGCCCCAATGCAGCACTTTTGCATTCTACAAAATCTCCAAGTGCTGACTATCATGGAGACATGAATGCAGCATTATTTACAAAATGGTTTGAAGAACGTTTAATTCCTAATTTAAGCAAACCCAGTGTAATTATTCTAGACAATGCTAAATATCATTGATTACTTGATTAAACACAATGTTAGTTGCGGCAGTCACACGTTAAAAAAGGGAACTATTATCATTAATTAAAAAACATCCACAACCAAAAATTTATGAAATAGATACCCTAGCAGAAATGTACGGACACAAAGTTTTGCGGCTACCTCCGTATCACTGCGAGTTTAATCCTATAGAGTTGGTATGGGCGAACTGTAAAAAAATCTTACAACAAAAATGTTGGACGGCTTAACCAACTTTATAATGACACAAATGTCAACTTGATATGGCAAGAATCTTTGCAAAGAATAGATGGGTCATATTAGCAAAATGTATCACACATGCAGAAAATGTATGATGGAATGGTGGGCTATAGTACAGCAGTTTGATGTTGTCGAACCTTTAATTATCAAAGTGGGTGATACAAATAGTGATAGCAGTGGCTGTGATACTGATCAGAATAACCAGTATTACCTACACGGTAATTTTAGTTGGTTTTGTTAGCACGAGACCAACACAATACACAAGTGTATGGTAACGGTCACCAAATTGCATTATTTATTGGGCAATATTTATGTTAACAAATTATTAATGTTTAGCGATTGATGTTTAACCATTCATGGCCTGCTAGAGTTTTTATACAAGAAATTTAGATTTAAGTTTCATTGTCATTATTATTTGTGCAATAAATTTATATCGACTCGTTTACAGAAAACTTTTTCTTTCAAAAGTTAAAAAGGATACAATCATTACATCAATACCACTAACGTGACACTTTAAATCGGCCAAGTGTGTTGGCTACCACAAGGAAAGGTCCAGGGGTGGGGTTGGTGTACGTAAGGAAGGAACTTAAATGTCAGGTTATAATGATGTTTCTACTTATAATGCAATTCCAGATGGATATAAAAATCTTTTTTACTTTTACTGCATTCAAGGTTCAAATCAGGGCGCATATTTTGGATAAGTAGTAACATAGCCTAATTGTATATTTTTCAATTTTTGTGTAATTATTCATTTGCTTCACTCATTTTCCTTGTAGAGATATGTAGTGGTTTATGCAGGTTAGGTGTACGATAGTGTATGACTAAACTTTGCCTGTATGGACCTATAAACATGCCTTATATACTAATATTTAATGTAATATTAACAACAGGTAACAACTCAAAGTTTTTTGTATTGGAAATATATTTTTCGATATTAGCATTTGATGAAAAATATTAACCGAAGACCCCAAATATTCTATTAGTTTGAAATATTTATTGAAATAAACGTTTAGTCGTTTTTGACAGAGTCGATTTAATGTAACAAAATAGCTATTTTTTGACAGAATAAACCAAAAAGGAATTCTTTTATGGTTTATTTCTAATGCCTAAAGTTAGGTCTAGTTTCGTAAATTGTTTAATCCTAAATAAACTTTTCCATTTTTATTTTTAATTTAGCCTAAAATATATTTCATAATTAGTGGGAGTTTTGAAGTTTATTGTTTATTATAATCCTTTTTTGCCGGCAGCACAATTTGAGAAAATTTCATTATCACATCTATTTGACGTTACATTTGGACTTTGTATGTCCAAAAAATGACGGAAGTCTGCTACGTGGGGATAAAGAATGGGAACACTAATAAGTTGCCTATATATTTAAAGCTGATTTTGACACTTTTCAAATGGAGAATATAATTACCATTGCAAACCCCTGGTGAAGATACACAAGACAATAAACGTTCCCAAAGTGAAGTGTAAAATGATGTAGGAAAAATTATCGTTTTTTGAGAACGTCCTCCCCCAGATCGTTCAAATTTGTAAATCATTTTGCCGAGTACCAAACTCTCAACCTATTTTGTAACAAAATGTATCCTATTTTCCTGCGATGGTTCCACTAAGATATTTTAATAAACATTACTCTTGCTAACATGATGCAATATTTTGCTTATATTGAATATTGTAGAGTATCTAGTTACGTTTTGGGATACGGCACACTACCCTTTCTTTTAAAAACTATTATAACATAGTATAAGCTTCACAAAGTAACACTGGTGTAATAATTTACTTATCGCTTGTAAACATAAACATGAAAGTTTACAAACAACCATGGATGTTGAGGTTATGTCATTTTTGGCTTCATAAATATTCGCAATTAATCCAATCATTATTATATTACACTTATCAAATGGTAATTCACCATATACCTATTATTAGTTTACTTCATTTCAATGCGATAAAAACAAAGTCTAAAATAATTCAATTTGAAATATTCTGGTTTTAAACCTTATTCTACACATCATTAACAGTGCCATCTTCGGAGGAAGTCGTGAACAATTTCTATTAAAATGGCGTACACTTAATGTAATAAAATCCATTCAGTACACTACGGCTATCATGATCAATATTTTTGAAATTTTTTTTAACAGAACGATTATATATGTATTCTGCTATCCAACGAATGCTTTTTTTTATATACAAATTGATTATGTTAGATGTAGTAACTAAAATAAAGTAAGTGAATTTTTACCATTACTTTTAACAGCTATTTCTTGCTTATTACTGCACTTTAGAAAAAAAAGCAAACCTTCGTTAGAAAGTTCAAAGTTTTGTGAGTCTAATGGTGAAGTTACATTTTGCATATTTTCAATCCAACAAAAGTTATTTACCAAACAGAATAACCTGTTTTTTGATGGATTTTAGGCAGCCAACCATACATCCGATCGCGCCCTTAAAAGACCGGCGTATATAGATGGACTCTCTCGACTCACTACTGATAAGGCGCGCTCGGCCTTGTTCCGTTTAAAACGTACACTACGCACAGAGGGGGACGTATTGTATTTGTTACAATATCCATTTTTTTCAATTTAAGGTTAAAGTTAAAATATTTCTTATGACAGTATTACGAGTTCATTCAATTATCAAAAGAATAAATATCTTACCAAGCACTTTCAAGTCTCTGTTAATTTAACCTATTGGTAGTGAGGGTTAACTATCAGATAAACTTTATTTGATACTTAATAAACAGTTTACCATTAACATAAATTTTATCTGACAGTTAGCTAGTTAACTGTAGATTGATAAATCGGCTCTTAATCAGGTATGAATTAACTATACTTCCATTAAAGATAGCGATGGGCTCCGACTTCCAACACAAGGGTTGTAAATATCGGGGAACTGATGTGCGTCCCTAAAATAAAATTGAACTGCTTGGTAGGGAATTATCCCACCACACTAGGCTACTTTGTTTTAGTCGCTAACCTTTGATCAAGGAACTTGACCTACCAATTTGCTGAACGACCATCTTATCTGAAATAATAACTGATTGTCTCGAAGCTTGTTCACAGCATTCATAATTTTATACCATAATTCTTCTCGAGTATACACTGCTTCTTTATATACGAGGACTACACATATCCTCATAAACAAATACCTAGCAGATTGAAATCAAGGTTCCCAGACGGCCAAGGCATCTGGCTTCTATGACCTATTCAGTGATGAGGAAATTGAACATTTAGGTAGTCTCTGACAAGTGTAGAAAAGTGTACCGGAGGTCCATCCTGCATGAACAGCATGTTTTGTTTTAGTTCTAGAGACAACATGGCCGCCAATGAAAGTAACATTGTAGGTGCTCTCTTTGATTTTTGTGATTATTGCAAGCAAAAGTTTTATTTATGTGTTAAGCACAATGTAAAAATTCACTCTTCTTCTAGTGATAGAAAAGGTCCGGTATCTACCACTAAATCTGGTAATTTTGCTTATACCTGTATGAGAGGCATGCATAATCCAGGAATAAATACCAACAGCCTTGAGAAATGAACTTATAATAAAGAATGTAGTTTGAATGAAATTAATAATATGGAATATATGTGTCACCTATTTTATCTGCGAATGATAACAATGCGTTTAAGTTAAGCTATAATATTATTGTATTTTTTAAAAGTTTGGAATTTAAAAATATTTTAACTACTGCTGTAAAAGCAGAAACATCTGAGTAATGCTACCATTATTAAATAAAACACACAAGTGATACGAATATAATATTATTCCATGAATATTATTGTTAACGCCTTCTATTTAATTTGAATTTTTACCGCTACATCGCCTAGTAGCGCCTCTGTACTAATTTTTACCTAACCAGACAGACACTGGATTCATTGTTGTGTTAGCTTTCAAATAAAGTAGACGTTTTCTCTGCTCTCAATTATTATTTACTGTAACTATACGTACAAGCTGCACTGCAATCGAGAAGTTTACTCATCATAAAATAGTCCTTCGAGCCGGATTAACGAAAAACAATAAATATTGCTTAATTAATAAAATTTTTCCAAGAAGTTTGAAGTATTGCACCAGCAAGGCCAACCTTTTTACTACATCAAGCACATTAGGGTAATTATCAATGCTACAAAAGCATACTTAATCATTTTAGGAGGATTATAATTTGGAGAAGAAATTTGCTAAATTATTTAATCCAAAATACAGCAAGATTATATTTTCAACATCAAGGTAAAATTCCAATACATTCACAAATTGGCGGCTATTCTACCAGGAAAAGAAAGGACAGCAGATATACAAATAATCTTACCTGTTCAACAAGGCATTGATTTAGTTCCACAAAGCAAGAAAGACAAGGATGCTAGTTGGAATGCACAACAAAATATCTGCATCTCACTTGATTGTGGTTAGTAATCCTTTGTGTTACCGTGAACCCATACCTTAGAAATTCCATCCCTTTCCTACAAACAGGTATTGACTCATTCTTTTGCTTTCATAAAGATGAGTGAACTTAAGTTATTGAGAAATAAACGTGGTGGTTTTTCAGGTCAATTAACCTTATTTGCAAAATATATTCAATCATTAGATGAATCTAATTTATCAGAATCAGATCTTCAAAATTTAAATGAACGTTTAACAAAAATTGAAATTGTATATGATCAGTTTAATGATATTCAGGGTGAAATAGAAACTATTGATGAAGATTTAAATGCAAATCTCTTAGCTAGAGAAACATTTTAAAATAATTATTTCAGTGCTATTTCTAAGGCAAGAAATCTTATTTCTAAGTATTCAAAAAATTTTGAGGATCATGAGTCTAGTAGTGCAGCCTGTAGCAAGAGTGCTGTTAAAAAATTAAACAAGTTAATTAACATTAAGCTTCCCAGGGTAGAATTGCCAACTTTTGATGAAAGTTTTTCCACATATATACAGTTTATTAATATTTTTTCAGCACTAATTCATAACAATGAAGAGTTATCTGATAGTCAAAAGCTCTGCTATTTAAAATCATGTGTCAAAGGAACGGCTTTGGATATGATTAAATCTCTAGAGATAACAAATACAAATTATCAGATAGCTTTTCAGGCTATTGAAAAACGTTTTAATCAACCTAGGCGAATCATTGAGAATCATGTTCAAAATTTATTAGAATTAAAACCAATATCTAAAGATTCTCAAATTAGCTTAAGGCGTCTCATTGACGATGTTCAAAATAATATTCAATGTCTTCATCCTCTAAAGCAACCGGTTGATAGTTGGGATGCTCTGATTGTGCCAATCATTGTCAGCAAACTTGATGTACAAACTTCTAAGGACTGGCATTGCAAGCTCAGTTCAAATGAAAATGCAAATAATACAGTTGCCCACTTTAAAACAATTAATTGAATTTTTGATAAACAAACAAAACATACTAGAAGCGTTAACAGTAAAAAAGGCTAATCCCGAAACACACAAATCTGTAAAATGTGTCACAACTAAACCAAAAGGCGAAATTTCATTTCAATCCTTTTCTACTACCACAACCATTGTTTGTCCAAATTGAGCGGGCAATCATGCTATTATAAACTGCAAGGCCTTTCTTGATTTAAGCCCTGCAGACCGATGCAATGTTGTAAAAAGTATGAAACTTTGTTTAAATTGTTTACGTTCGGGGCATTTTTTACCTGAATGTAAATCTTCACGATGCAAACTTTGTCAAAGAAAACACAATAGTCTTATTCACATACCAACAAAGGTGCAAACATCGAGTACGTTTGTAGTTCAAGCGGCTACCGTATCTCAGAATGCCACAATAGACGAATCTGAGATAATTAATAATGTTTCCTCACAGTTGTCATCAAATTGTACTGTTTTATTATCGACTAGCAAGGGTTAATGCACTTGATGCTAATAATCAAGTTGTTACCTTGAGAGTTCTTTTAGATTCAGCATCACAATCACATTTTATCACTGAAAGGGCATTCAAATTACTTAATCTAAAATCTGAAGCTATAAATGTATCAGTTTCAGGCATAAATCAAGGTGTATCTTGTATACAACAAAAAACGCAAGTAAAAATTGCATCTGGTGTAAATAATTTTTCGACATCTGTACAATGTCTTGTGATTCCGCGCATAACAAGCCTATTACCTTCTACTCAAGTTAGTATTACAAATTTCAAAATAGATCCTAATATAAAGTTGTCTGATCCATTGTTTTATCAACCTGGGTGTGTAGGCCAAATAAAGCAAACCAATTCTCCCATTTTGCAGAAAACTAAATTAGGGTGGATTGTTTCGGGGAATGTCTATGGTTACCCTGATGCAAAATAGATAGCTCTTGTATCGATGCAAGAAATGAATGATAATTTAGAAAGATTTTGGAAGGTAGACGAATTTAAATCTAATTCAGACAGTTTAAGTTCAGAGGAAATATTTTGTGAATCATATTTTGTCCAAACGACTGTGAGAGAGTCGGATGGGAAGTTTAAGGTAAGATTGCCTTTCAAGGAAAATGTTGCCATGATAGGTGATTCTTACAGTATCTCAAAAACACGTCTTGATAAGTTAGAACGTAGGTTTCAAGGTAACTGTGCTCTCAAAGAGGAATATGTTGATTTTATGAAAGAATATTTAACATTAAACCACATGTCAATATCAAACAATGAGAATAATTGTTTTTTCTTGCCACATCATGCAGTTTTTAAAAAATCTAGCGATACCACAAAATGTCGTGTAGTTTTTGATGGAAGTTGCAACCCATCTTCAGGTTTGTCTGTAAATCAAGCATTGTTAGCAGGTCCTACTATTCAGGATGATATATTTTCATTAATAGCTAGATTTCGTACCCATAAATTTGTATTTACTGCCGATATAGAGAAAATGTATCGGCAGATATGGATCCATGAAGATGATAGAAAATTTCAAAAATTGTGTGGCGGAAGACCCAAGTCACGAAGTCAAAATTTATAACCTAAACACTGTAACTTATGGCACAACATGTACACCATTTTTAGCAGTTCGTTGCTTATATGAGGTAGGCGAGCAAATTAAATTGACACACCCCGTGGAATCATCAATTATACAAAGGGATTTTTATGTAGATGATCTCATAACAGGTTCATCATCTGAAGTTTCGTTATTAAATATTAAAGAAAATTTAACAAATATTTTAAAGGATTACGGGTTTGTCCTACGCAAATTCAGGAGCAATATACAAAGAATTGGAGATTACTCTAGTGATACTATCTCTCTTTCAAATAAATTTGGCAAAACGCTTGGCATACTGTGGAATCCAAATTCTGACTTATTTACGTATTCCTTCACAATTCCAAAAAATGTCACTCACATATCAAAACGTTCTATACTTGCTCTCACAGCACAGCTATATGACCCATTAGGCATGTTAGCCCCTATAATCATTGTTTGAGCGTGAAGCGGTAGTGCAAACGAATTTTAATGAATAATTTTAGCGGAAGTTCCAAATACATAAATAAAGCTAATGCAAGACAAAAGTACTTACCAATTCAGCATCGACTGCAGAAGATCAACAGGAAACCACTTTTCTACTAGATTCAAAAAGGGCACCCTTAATCAATATAGCTATTGATGGCGGCGGACGAGTTCGACAGCTGGCTGCTGATATTGGCACAGCGACACACGTTTACTTATGTATTGGAAACAACACCTTTCAATACAAAGTACGAAGAGCAACTAACTTGTAACTAAACTTTCAACATATGCGAGTTATCAACTTTGCGATAAATAAACTATATACAAATGTTAGCGTTTCTACTTTTAATAAAATAACCTTAATAGCGCCAACATACCGCCCACCCAAAACAATGTTTTGATAAAAAATACAAAAGCAAAAAACACAAATTAACTTAACTATAATATAATGACTCCAAACAAAAATGTAAACTAACTTTGAGTAAAAAAATTAAAAATTGCTATTCAGAATCTAACAGCGGTAGGGTTGCCATTTTACATAGAGGTCTGACGTAAACTCCTGTGCTAGTTTTAATTTTGGCAACTCTAACTCTGCCATCCTTGCTAGGATAAATCTCAAGAATTTTGCCAAGTGGCCAGGACAACGGGGGCGTGTCACTAACCTTTAATAGAACAATATCACCAACTTTAATATTTGGTTGATTTGCATACCATTTTTGTCGCGTCATTAGCGTGTGTAAATACTCTCTTGACCATTGGCGCCAGAATGACTGGGTAGCTTGTTGAAGTAAATGGTAGCGATCCACACCGTTTAATTTAACCCTTTCAAAATCCATTTCTGGGGGTGCTAACAAAGGGGATCCAATTAAAAAATGACCCGGAGTGAGGTAATCCGTACCTTCGTTTGGATCTGATAAAATAGAACCTAGCGGACGACTGTTCATTATTGCCTCTACGCGGGTAATAATAGTAGTCATTTCTTCAAAAGTAAGGATCCTAGGATCTAAGACTCTGTGCAAATGATGCTTAGCGGATTTGACACCCGATTCCCATAACCCCCCAAAATGCGGAGCAGATGGTGGGTTAAAGTTCCATTTAATTCTGATAGTCGAAACGTGATCAGCGATAGCGGTATTAGAGTCCTTTAACATTTTATCAACATCGGCGAAATTGGACGCGCCCTTAAAATTAGTGCCACAATCACAAAATATTTCGTGGCACAAACCTCTGCGAGCAACAAATCTATCTAAGGCAGCAAGAAATGCAGGGGTGGATAGACCCGATACGAATTCTAGATGTACCGCCTTGGTAGCTAGACAAACGAATATGGCCAAATAACCTTTGGATTGCGGAGCATTTCTTCTGTGACTTTCTTTGATTGTCCAAGGTCCAGCAAAATCAATCCCCGTATTCCAGAACGGACGCGATTGCTGAACTCTAGCCTTTGGCAAATTTGCCATTTGCGGTTCACAGGTTTGAGCCTTTAATGTATAACAGCGCATGCATTTATAAATACGATGACGTATTAATTGACGAATTCCGGGAATCCAATATTGACATTGAATGAGAGATTGCATTAGACGCGGACCTCCGTGCAACGTTATTTTATGTGTATAATCGTATATTAAGACCGCCAGATGGGAATCTCTGGGAATTAATATGGGATGCTTGGCGTCATAGGGGAGAGTCGTATTCACAAGACGACCGCCCACCCTGAGCAAGTTTTGATTATCTAGAAACGGAGTTAACTTTCGTAACGAAGGAGAGCACAACTGATTCGTTTTTACTTGGTGTATTTCATTAGAATAATAGAATGCCTGTACTTCTTTTATGCATAGATACCTAGCATTTTGTAATTCAATCGGAGAAAGCGGACCAGTACGTCGTGGAAGTTGTAATTTTTTACATCGAGAATTAAAACAAAATCTCAATACAAAAGCAATACTTCTTTGCAATTTACTAAAACTTGAACATTTATTTATTAATTCTAATAGAGGCAATATTGTAGCGGTGGTGGCAATAAGCGTTTCAGACTTTAATTCTGGTACTAAATTATCCTGTAGGGGACTGCAAGAATTTAAGTTCCAGGTACTAAAGGGCGTATACAAAAAATGAGGGCCCCTCCACCAGAGGGTAAATTGCGATAAGGATTTGGGTTGTAAACCCCTACTTGCACAATCACTAGGATTGTCTTGTGTTGAGACATGATGCCAATAAGTAGGCAGAGAAGTTTCTAAAATTTCCACAATTCTATTAGACACAAAAGTTTTTAAGGTATGAGGCGGTGTACGTAACCAAGCAAGTACAACTGACGAATCTGTAAATAAATGAACGGAGCATGGTTCGATTTGTTTTATAAAACATTCGACGGAATTTAATAGACGACTTAAAAGAACTGCAGCAGATAATTCCAAGCGAGGAATACTTAAAGTTTTAAGCGGGGCTACACGACTTTTTGCTTTAAGCAAATAAATATTAATATAATTTTTAAATTCGCAGCGGATATATATGACCGCTCCATATCCCTTTGACGAACCATCACAAAATCCGATCACTTGACGAGAAAGTGCTAACTTAAAATCGATATGACGAGAAATTCTAATTTCAGTTAACAAGGGTAAATCAATAACGAATTGTTTCCATTCTTCTTGAATTTTAGTTGGAAGCGACTCATCCCAGTTTAATCCTAATAACCATACCTTTTGAATTAGTAATTTTGCGTAAAAAATAACTGGCGTAAGCCACCCTAAAGGGTCATAAAATTTTGCAATTTCAGATAGCATACTTCTTTTAGTCATAACACTTAGATTCGAATTTATACGATACGAAAAACAATCTTCGCGTGGTTCATATTGAACACCGAGGATTTTAATAGAATTATCTTCTGTATTTAAAATTAAAGCGTGATTGCGATAATCAATGGGTACACCCTCAAGAACAGATTGATGATTGCTAATCCATTTTCGTAAACTAAAACCTCCTAGTTTAAAAATGTCTATTAACTGCGTTTGTAATTGTAATGCTTCTTGAATGGTATCTACACTTTCGCAGATATCATCCACATAAGTTTGTTGCATTATAGCTTTTGAAGCTAAAGGAAATTGTTGACCTTCATCTTCAACCAATTGATGAAGCACCCTTTGCGCTAAATATGGTGCGGTTGACACGCCGAAGGTGACCGTATTTAATTCGTATTCTTGAATGTCGCCGTCAGGTTCAGTGCGGTAGTAAATGTGTTGAAATTTACGTTGATCTTTGTTGATTAATATTTGGCGGTACATTTGTTGAACATCACAACAAACGACTACAGCGTGAAGTCGAAAATTGCAAATGATGTCTGTTATATCACGTTGCAATTTAGGACCTGGTAATAGAAAATCATTAAGAGATTTACTGTTTAAGGTGGGGCGAAACGACGCGTCGAAAACCGTTCTAATTTTGGTGGTACTACTAGCCTGCTTTTCTACGCAGTGATGTGGAATAATATAACTAGAATGTGAGGAAGCGATATTCATATGACCTAAATTTATGTATTGATCCATAAAATTGCGATACTCAATATAAAGTGAGGGTTGGCGTTGTAAGCGTTTCTCCAAATTAATTAAGCGTTTCTGAGCGTACATCCTAGTATCAGGTAGAATGGGATTTTCCTCAAGAAAAGGAAGACTAACAGTATATCGTTCTGAAGGATCACGTGAACAATTCTTTAGAAACTGCGATTCAATTATAGAATCTTCAGGATTAACAGGCAGACGGCGGTTGACCTCTTCTACTTCCCAAAATTTGCGAAGAGAAGTGTCTAATGATTCACAACATAAAAAGCGAAGTATGATCAGATTTGTTACTAAGTGACAGTGAGAGGGGTTGAGGCACTTTGCCACACAGAACCCATCCAAAAATTGTAGAAATAGCACTTGGTTGTCCCTTAATAATAGAATGAGAGTCTGCCATAATTTCGGTATATAAATCAGCGCCCAATAAACAATCAATAGGAGCCCTTTTATCGAAATAAGGATCAGCTAGACTGAAATCAGAAAAGCGATTCCTTACATCTGAAACAAGGGTTGGTCGCTACAAATTTGATCAACTATTAAAGCATTTGTATAAAGTTTGATATTTGAATTATTTAATGGTGTAATCGAACAATTAACAAAACCTCTATTTTTATCAATAGCGATATTAGACACCCCCTTCAACGCGATATGATTTCTGTATCGTACCAAACCTAGTTTTTGTACACAAGCATTGGTAATCAGACTAACTTGGGAACCACTATCAATTACGGCACGAATAGGAATTACATAACCACTTGCATCATACATCCCAATAATAGCGGTACTTAACAATATTGAACAATTGTTCATCGAAACATTTTCGGTAACAGAGCAGGACAATGTCTGCAGTGCAGAATTTGATTCAGCCACTACGATATTATTGTCATCTTTCAGTGAAACACTATTTTGGCAATCTCGTATAGTATTTAATGAGGGACGATTTTTATTATCATTAATCATATGCAATAAACTATGATGCCTGGGATTTCCACAATGTACACATTTTGACTGCGATCTACATACAGACAATCTATGAAAACCTAAACAATTAAAACATAATGCAAATTTCTTTACAACATCATAACGTTGAGAAATGGGAAACTCCTTAAACTTTTCACATGCGTAGATTTTATGTGATGAATTGCATAAAGGGCATCCAGGATGTCCTCTTGTAATGTCAGATTTATTGGAAGCGATAGACAACAAAGAATTGCGTGGATTGCTAAAATGTCCCTTATTTGATTTAGTAATTGCAAGAACAGGCTTACATGATTGCGGAGGCGCGGACCTGGCGTTTGAATGCGTTAATTCAACGACTTTAATCCTATCTTCTACAAATTTGATCAAGTCGTTACATTTAGGAATATCCATATCAGAACATTTGAATTCAAATTCTTTGCGTGAGGTAGGCGACAGGGATCGTAAACCAGCGTATAAAATAGTAAAGTCAAATAAATCAGGAATTTGCAGTGCCTTTAAAGCGTTTAAATTCGTACTAAATATTTCAACAAACGAATTTAATGATTTCTAGGAGTCTTCAAACAATGTACGAAATGAAAATATTTTATCTAAATAATTTGAAGCTAGTAAACGTTTATTTTGAAAGCGTTTTATTAAAGTTTGCATTGCAATATCGTAATTCTGATCTGATATTGATAAGGATTCAATAAGTGATAATGCGTGTTGTTTTAATAAGCTTCTTAAATACGTTAATTTTTCCACCTTTGAAAGTGATTTATTTTTATGAATCAGTGCCGTAAAGAGAGAGTAGAAGTTCGGCCAATCGCTTATTTTTACTCCATCAAACGGTTCAATTTCTATTTTCGGTAATTTTGCCGATTGAGATTCAATATTTACTACACTAGACGAAGTGGCGGCGGAGGTTTGCCCTTCAATTTGAACGTTTAATTTACGAGCTTGCGTTTTTATACTAAAGTAAAGTTCATCATAGGCTACTGAAGGTTGATTAACGTCAATGCGTTCTCTTTCGTCTACTTTAAAATTTAAAATTTCTATTTTATCATTTATGCGTTCAAAAGCGTCTAAATCCTCTTCCATTCTATTGAAACGCGAAATGAAACTATCTAATTCTGGTGCGTATGATTGTTCCTTTTCTAATAACAAAATACATCTATTTCCCACGTCATAAAGTGCTTGAATTCTAGCAAAATATTTCTCTCTTTAGTTACACACGAACTAAGCTCTAAATGACTCATTGTATAATCTTTTATTAATTAAATATCAAAACCTAAACAAATTAATTTAAAGATTACCTCTAATCTAAATAGTTTACTTATCGCAAATTTAAGGCGTTTTCAAAACAACTCAACAATACTCGCAGATGTTAAAATTCCACAAATATTTTATCATAGAATAATTATTTTTATCACAAATAAAAACTGCGTTGTGGAAAGATATGGGAGCCTACCACAGTATTTCCCAGGTGTGCGTGGCCTAAAACACGAAATATATATGATGGAGAGCTCACAAGTAAAATTCTTGTCCGGAGGTAAAATACTCCCTCATTCGGATCTCCGGGAGGGGGTACTTGGGGCTCGTCATCGTAAGAATATAAAGCAACAGTTCGATTTAGTGATAGGGACTTGGAATGTAAGGTCATTACTCAGAGTAGATAAGTTAACGAATTTATTAGTCGAAATGAGAAAGGAAAAGCTGGACATTTTAGGTATTAGTGAGGTGAGATGGCCAGATAGTAATGACTTTTGGAAAGATAATTATAGAATAATTACAACTTCTTTAACTAATGGACAGGCAGGCGTAGGAATAGTGTTAGGTAAAAGATTAGGGCATAAAGTTAAAGAGTACTTACAATTTAGTGATAGAATAATTATGGTTAGATTGAGTACAAAACCCACAGACACTGTTTTAGTACAGGTTTACATGCCAACAACTCAGTACGAGGATGAGGAAGTAGAAAAGGTATACGAGGATATAAATAGTATAGTGAGAAAAGTAAAAGGAGATGAGAATTTAATAGTTATGGGCAATTTTAATGCATCAGTGGGAGAAGGTAGTGAGGGAAAATGGTAGGAAAATTTGGGTATGGCAGACGAAATGATAGAGGAGAAAGATTAGTTGAGTTTTGCCAGGAACATAGATTAGTAATTGTAAACACCCTATTCGAACAACATGTTAGGAGAAAATATACCTGGAAAGCCCCAGGTGATAGGGCTAGGTACCAAATAGATTATATTTTAGTTAAACAAAGATTTAGAAACCAAGTTAAAACTGTCGTAGTTATCCAGGGGCTGACATAGATAGCGATCATAACTTAGTTAAAATGAAGTGTAAACTAAAATTCAAAACATTGAGAAAGGTTAAAAGAGAGGGATGGGATCTAGGTAAGCTTAATGATAGTAGGGTAAAAGAGGAATATAAACAAGTATTAGATAATAAGAGCAAAGAGATAGCTGTAGGAGGGAGCGTAGAAAATAGATGGAAAGAAATAAAACTGACTGTACATGATACAGCAACACAGACTATAGGTAAGAAAAAAATAGAAGCGAGAAAACCCTGGGTAACAAAGGAGATATTAGATTTAATAGAGAATAGAAGAAAGCTTAAACCTTTCAGAGAAGTGGATAGTGAAAATATATAATACAGTTAGAAATAAGATAGTACATGAGTGTAGAAAAGCTAGAAATAAATGGATGGAGGAGAATTGTAAGGGAATACAAGATGATTTAAGAGTAGGTAAGACAGACAGGGCTTACAGAGCAGTTAAAAAGTTTTTTGGGGAAGATAGGAAAAAATATAATGGTATTAGAGACGAGAATAATGAGCTTCTAATAAATAAAGTTGAGGTAGCTGATAGATGGAAAAGATATTTAGAAGATTTATATAAGGGAGACGATATGGATGAGTTAGAGAACGATCACGAAGAGGATGTAGAAATAGGGTTCTCAATATTAAGAGAGGAATTTGATAGAGCTGTTCGGAATCTTAAATTAAATAAAGCGCCAGGAATAGACGATATTCCCGCAGAATTAATAAAATATGCAAGTCAGAAAACTTTAGACAGATTATATGAACTAATAAATGTAATATATGACACAGGTGAAGTTCCAATAGATTTCGAAAAAAATATTATTATCCCAATCCCAAAAAAGTCAGGAGCTGATAGGTGTGAGAATTTTAGAACAGTTAGTTTAACTTCTCATGCTTCCAAAATACTAGCAATAATAATTAAAAATAGAGTAGAAGCTTTGACTGAGAATTATTTAGGCGAAGACCAATATGGTTTTCGTAAAGACAGAGGGACTAGAGAACCGATACTAATGATTAGGGTAATTATCGAAAAAGGTTACAAAAAATAAAAAGACTCATTTCGCGTTTGTAGATTTAGAAAAGCATTTGATAGGGTTAATTGGATTGTTATGTTCAGGGTTTTGCAAAAATAGGAATCTCTCATAGGGATAGAAAATTATTTACAGTCTATATAAAAACCAAAGCGTAGTAATTAGATTTGATGAAATAGAAAAGGAAGCTAAGATTAGAAATGGTGTTAGACAGGGTGTATACTGTCTCCTTGATTTTTAATGTTTATATTGAGGAAGCTTTAAACTTAGCCAGAGAGAGAAAAGAGATAGGTATTAGTGTACAGGGACAGAAAATAGACATGTTACGTTTTGCAGATGATATAGCCATTATAGCAGAGTCTAGAAAAGAGTTAGGAGAGTTTTAAATATTTTAGATGAGATACTACGGAGTAACTATAGTATGAGAATTAACTCAGTAAAGACAAAGATAATGACAAGTGAGTTACAGCCTAGTTCTAAACCAAAATTAAAAATAGGTAATACCGAGTTAGAGGAGGTAGATGAATTTTGCTATTTAGGTAGTATAATTACAAAGGATGGACGTAGCAGAAGGGATATAGTAGCTAGAATAGCTCAAGCTAGAAAAATGTTTTTAAAAAGAAAGACTTACTAATAGCTAATAGTATTAGTTTAGATAATAGAAAAGTTTCTTAAAGTCGTACGTATGGAGCGTTCTACTATACGGTAGTGAGGCTTGGACAATTAAAGAAGTAGATAAGAAAAGATAGAAGCTTTTGAAACTTGGTGTTATAGGAGAATGTTAAAGATTAGTTGGACAGATAGAGTAACAAACGAGGAAGTTTATAGAAGGATAGGTGAGGATCCCTGTATGTGGAAACAATTGAAGGTCAGGAGAGATAGAATGATAGGGCACCAGTTAAGACATGAGGGACTATTTAGTAAAGTCTTAGATTATAGACTACCAAATAAAAATAGAGTAGGAAGGCCTAGACAAAGCTATATTAGTCAAATTATTAGAGATTTAGGTTGTGAAGGGTATGTAGACCTTTTTAGACTAGCTCAGAATAGAAAAGAATTTAGAGCTGCGTCAAACCGACTTTAAGTAAGTTCGAAAACAAAACAAAAAAAATAAAAATCAGTTAACTAAATGTCACCAGGACATAACTCACAATTAGTTAGCGGTCTGGCATGTTGGTAGCGATTCGTTGCTTAAGCCTTACCATAACATATAATTTAATAAACGTCACCATGACATAACTCACAATTAGGTAGCGGTCTGGCATGTGGGTAGCGTTTCGTTGCTTAAGCCTTACCATAACATATATTTTAACACTTTTCCTTTTTGAAGGTTATATTTCATTTCCTTATAAATGGTAAACATGTAAACATGTTAGAGTTCTTTAACAACCATCATGTTGCTAATATCTATGTAAAGTCAGATGGATAGGAAAAGATAAAAGGATATAGGAAGACCTAGACCAAACTATATTAGTCAAATTATTAGAAATTTAGGTTGTGAAGGGTATGTAGAACTTTTTAGATTAGCACAGATTAGAAAAAAAGTTAGAGCTGCGTCAAACCGACCTTAAGTAAGGTCGAAAACAATATGATGATGAAAAACTGAACATTCGACTCGAATAGGACCAATGTTTGAGCGTGAAGCGGTAGTGCAAACGAATTTTAATGAATAATTTTAGCGGAAGTTCCAAATACATAAATAAAGCTAATGCAAGACAAAAGTACTTACCAATTCAGCATCGACTGCAGAAGATCAACAGGAAACCACTTTTCTACTAGATTCAAAAAGGGCACCCTTCATCAATATAGCTATTGATGGCGGCGGACGAGTTCGACAGCTGGCTGCTGATATTGGCACAGCGACACACGTTTACTTATGTATTGGAAACAACACCTTTCAATACAAAGTACGAAGAGCAACTAACTTGTAACTAAACTTTCAACATATGCGAGTTATCAACTTTGCGATAAATAAACTATATACAAATGTTAGCGTTTCTACTTTTAATAAAATAACCTTAATAGCGCCAACAATCATACTAGCTAAGTTTGTTATACAACAACTGTGGCAACTAAAATTAGGTTGGGACGAATCAATTCCGACAAACTTACACACCCAATGGTTAAGGTTCAAAGACGAGTTAGACTTTATTAACAAAATTACAATTCCGAGGTATGTATCTATATCAAATGCTCTGTACTTTGAGCTTCATGGATTTTCAGACGCCTCAGAAAGGGGATACGGGGCATGCATTTACCTCAGATGTGTTACTCAAAATCGTGAACATTCAATCAAGCTTTTAGCAGCCAAGACGCGAGTTGCACCCATAAAAACCATAACATTACCTAGGCTAGAATTACTAGCTGCAGTATTGCTAACTGATCTAGCTCAAAGGTTCAAGAAAATTCTTAATATTAATTTTGCTAGGGAATTTTATTGGACGGATTCACAAATCGTACTTGCTTGGTTAAATTCACAACCTAATAAATGGAAGGTATTTGTGGCAAATAGGGTAACCCACATTCAAACACTATCCAATATTGAAAATTGGAATCATATAAATTCAAGCGACAATCCAGCAGACATTGCCTCACGAGGCTGTATGCCAGCGAAATTACAATCTCTTTCCTTGTGGTGGCAGGGCCCAAGCTGACTTCAGCTCAACGAAGAGCACTGGCCAAAGAAAAATTCAGAGTTGCATGAACCAATACCAGAAGTAAAAGAGAAAATTTATGCTTTTTTAAACAAAACTCTACAAAGCGAAAATACACTGTTTAAAAAATTCTCATCTTTCAATAAACTAAAACGTGTGACTGCTTGGTGTCTACGATTTAAAAACAATTGTTTAAAACCTAAACCAGGGAGAAATTTTGGTTCCCTAACATTGCCAGAATTAAATCATACATTAGTAGTTCTTACCAAAATGGCTCAAATTGAGTCATTTCCAGACGAATACAATTTATTAATCCAAGGCAAATCCTTACATTCTAAAAACTCACTATTGCAGTTAACACCCTTCATAGATCCAATAGGTATCATGAGAGTGGGTGGAAGATTGCAGTTATCGAAGTTAAACTTTTCGAAAGAGCATCCTATTGTCATTTTAGGTAAACATAACTTTACCAAACTCTTATTTGAAGAATTACATAAGCTTTGGCTCCATCCGGGACCAAATTTATTATTAAGCATAGTTCGTGAGAAATATTGGCCTATTTCAGGAAGGAATTTGGCCAGGAAAACCACAAAAAATTGTGTAAAATGTTGTCGTTTTAACGGTAGTACTAATAACAATCCCATTATGGGAGAATTACCTTTTCAAAGAGTTGCTACCATGCCACCCTTTCATTCTGTTGGGACAGATTATGCAGGCCCAATAAATATAAAAATGTCATATGGTAGATGCTCCAAATCCATGAAATGTTATATTTGCATTTTTATTTGTCTTAGTACGAAGGCTGTACATATTGAGCCCGTGTCCAATTTATCGACCGATGCCTTTATTGCCACTTTCAGGCGATTTGTTGCTTGTCGTGGCAAGCCGATGAACATATTCAGTGACAATGGTAGAAACTTTGTAGGTGCAAATTCTACACTTAATGAATTATACAAGTTTATCAACCAAAACTCAAACACTATTTTTCATAAGGCATTGCATGAAGGTGTAAATTGGCAGTTTGTACCCGCATATGCACCTAACTTTGGTGGACTCTGGGAAGCAGGTATAAAAGGTATTAAACATCATTTAAGGCATGTATTATATGAAACATCATTAAACTTTGAAGAACTGTACACAGTCTTAACACAAATTGAGTCAATACTTAATTCAAGACCGTTAACTCCACTTTCCTCTAATCCTAATGATTATGACGTACTAACCCCAGCACATTTTTTAATTGGCCGACAACTTACTGCTGTTGCAGACCCAGATGTGCTAGACATTCAAGTTAATCGGTTAAGTCGTTGTCAGTATTTACAAAAAATCAATCAAGACTTCTGGCGAAGATGGTCTAGAGAATATTTGTCAGAATTGCAGCAACGTGTCAAGTGGAAGCATTCTTCTGAAAACTTGAAGATTGGGGATCTTGTGCTTATACAATGTACCACCAGCCAATTGGCCATTAGGAAGAATTGTCGCCACATCACCTGGGAAGGACAATGTTGTGCGTGTAGTGCATATTAAGTGTTCTAATGGTGTGATTAAACGTTCTGTACGCAAACTTTGCATATTGCCTAAAACAGAAACAGATTAAAATTTGATAGTTTCAATATAGAAACATGTGTTTCTTTTTTTTTGTGTATACTTTGTTGTACATTTGTTTATTAATTTAAGGTTTGTATGTTTAAATTGAAGGTTCAGAATCCTTCAAGGAGGCCGGTATGTTAACGCCTTCTATTTAATTTTAAATTTGAATTTTTACCGCTACATCGCCTAGTAGCGCCTCTGTACTAATTTTACCTAATCAGACAGACACTGGATTCATTGTTGTGTTAGCTTTCAAATAAAATAGACGTTTTCTCTGCTCTCAATTATTATTTACTGTAACTACACATACAAGCTGCACTACAATCGAGAAGTTTACTCAACAAGCCATTTATGGATAATCCTGGCAAGATAGGTTTGATATTATTGAAACCTGATGATTTGTAGTTAACTTAATTATTGGGATTTTATATTTGAGGTAAGCAATTTTTTGTATCAAAAAATATGTTTTATAAATAAATAATCTATAGGAACACTGTGGCACAATTTGAATAAAATGAAGAAAAAAAACCCTTACCATAAAAAAATATTTAAAATACCAGATACGTATTTCGACCACTATGTGGTCATCATCAGTAGGAAATCGGTAATTAAATAATAATTAGCTGTTGTTCTGGAACACTTCAGAGGATATTCTCCTCACTTCCTACTTCACACTTCCTACTGATGATGACCACATAGTGGTCGAAATACGTATCTGGTATTTTAAATATTTTTTTATGGTAAGGGTTTTTTTTTTCATTTTATTTTATAAATAAGTTATGTTATTTACGTAATTCTATTTTCAGACATGAGTTATCCATTGAAAGAGGTTAGACTATGTTTCAGCCGAAACGTTTGGATTTTGATAAAAAATAAATTATCCCGTTGAAGATTTATATAGTTTAATAAGACCTTAATACCAAGAAGAATTCTTATACTTACGTATATATATATATATATATATATATATATATATATATATATATACTATATATACTATATAACACATCACTCAATAAGTCCGTAGGATAACTAAGAAAAACACATATTTTTGGCGAAATTCGATTTTATTCATCAACATACATTCCTTCAAGAGTGATACAATCAGTCCAACGCCGTTCTAGCATTTCGATACCTTTTTTGTAAAACAATTCGTCTTTGGCCTCAAAATAAGCTTCAGTTTCAGCGATCACCTCTTCATCCGAGCCAAATTTTTTTCCGGCGAGCATTTTTTTCAGGTCTGCGAACAGGTAGTAGTCGCTGGGGGCCAAATCTAGAGAATACGGTGGGTGCGGAAGCAATTCGAAGCCCAATTGGTGCAATTTGGCCATCGTTGCGATCGACTTGTGACACGGTGCATTGTCTTGGTGAAAGAGAATTTTTTTCTTCTTCATGTGTGGCCGTTTTTTGGCAATTTCTTCCTTCAAACGCACTAATAATGCCATGTAGTATTCGCTGTTGATTCTTCTTCCTTTCTCAAGATAGTCGATGTACAAAATTGTGGATTCAAATGGGTAAATAGGTATATGCAATAAAATTTCAACAACCCTGAATATAGAAAAGAGCAAATTATTTACGTGCAAAATTAATTTAATTCATTTAGTGAAAACGGACGAGTATTAGGGTACGTTTATATTTAATAATTGGAATGTTAGGATTATATGAAGGAAGAAAGCTTCAAAGCAGATAGAAGTTCAAGGATACGTATAATTAACCATAATTTATTTTAATCAAACACATATAAGCATAAGGGAGCGGGCTTGCGTAAGAAAATCAATAATTTCTTAGGCAAATGTATTCGTTGTAAAAGCCAACGTCAGTTTTATCAGATACGAAGAACCAGAAAGTCGAGGAACTGTTATTGTCAAACGGTCGATAATTAACGGGAACACATTCACAGAATTTGTATGTACGTTTAGATAAGATTTCATAGAAATTGTTTTCAACCGTCAGTTGGGACAAACAACTAGGGTAACAAGCAGCTTAAGGAGAGAGTGAAATGAACGATCGGTAATATGCATCAAATAGAGACAAATATAAAAGCGTTGGGATTACATACACGTGGAGTTGAGGTAAGATGTCAACGATATCGATTTTCTGTAACTCAAGTGGTGTTGAAACGAGACTACAAACATACATAGGACTGAGATGCATAGCGCTTAGGAGGAGTTTGGTGACGACAGAAAACTGTCATTTGTCGAAAGCCAACAGTGTTAGAAACGAACGCACATGCGAAGGTTGAAAGCGAATTCGAGGTATACAACACGTAGGACTGGAGAAATTTAACGAATTTAGAGACGGTTATGTTAAAAAATTTTAGAATTCGTTTCGAAAATAAGCTTTTCGATGGAAGCGCGTCCACTAGGGAGGTTTGGAGGAATATAAATACCCAAGCTGGGTTATTAAGCTGTCTTCTTCTTCTTTCACTTCGATCAAGTGCTGAATACTGATTCAGACTACAATAATAATAAAGCTTTTATGAGTATTTTATGTATGTGTAGTAATGTTACCGTAAATATAGTAGTTGAAAGTATAAAGCAGTAGTAGTGGAGCTCTAATTATTAACGTGAAGTACGAGTAGTGCGTATTAAATTTAAAAGGTCTGGCTACTACTACAAAAATTATTAAATGGATGCATGATATATGGGGGTAAGCACCACAAGTAATTAAGTCTTGTATGCATGATATTTGGGGGTAAGCACCACAATTAATCAAGTTTGTATGCATGATATATGGAATGGTACTGTGAGACGAGGCGCATAGCTTGCAGAGATATCAAATGTGTCACGGTAAAACCTACGGGTCAGGAAGGAAATGAAGCAAAGGCCGGAAAGGAACTTTCTACCCGGGTCCCTTACCGAAACAAAACAGGATGCTACGGCTAGCCGTCGTAGATTAGGGGTGGGGAGTAGGGTCAACGTAGCCAGGTCAAAGAATACCGCTGGAATATACGTGGGATTAGTACCTCCACAGGAAGGAAGGAAAAAAAATAGATAAACAAAGGATGACAGACCATTAGTCGGTCTAATCTTAGCATCAGTGAAATACCAGGACAGTGACAGTTCTAAGGACTCCTTAGGGAAGTCGTTGTTCCGGAAATGCACTCCCGTAGATACAAGCATATAAATACTTACAGGAATTGTTAGTATCCTAGGGGCGGATACTGAAACCTCAGTAACTCTCGTCTGGAATGCACCACAGGCCAAGCTAAGTAAGGAGGGAGAAAGCTAAAATAATTTCCACTTTAACAGGACTAGAGTTTTTATTTAAGCCACTTCGTTGGCGGCTAATCAATATCAGATAAGTATAAATCGGAGCTAGCAATGATATATGGTAAGTTCACATAAACGGATATAACTTAATCTACCTATGGTGGATGTGTTTATCTTACATAACGCACTATACTATAACAACCTAGCGAGCTCGGGTTCCGCAAAGCTAATGGCATTCAAGCAACCAACCAAACATTTTATCACTACGGCACCATCCGTGCCAGGCGTTTTATGCTTAATACTAGTAAGTGCCCGGGTTTATGTAGACTATTGCGTACAAAAGTTAAGTTTTTCAATCAACAACCAACACAGTAAACACTATTCATTTCGCAACACTCAGTATATATATCCTGCTAGATCACGCAGTCAATGGCATGAAAAGTATCTCCAGAGGATATAGGAGGTAAACAATATAAAGGGTAAAAGGATACTTCGTGGAACTTACTTACGTATCATATTTAATTTGGGAACTTAGCTCTGTAGTAAATCCAACACGAAAGGTTCCTAACTTGATGGGAGACAAATTACTTTTTGTCGGCTACTCCAGAAAGTTTCCTCAACGTGTCATGTCAATTCTCAGGTGTACCCATATTTCGGAGTATGACGTTGTGAGTCGAGTACCATGAGCACCATTCGCTAACAGCATTCAGGAACTATTTGAACCCAGCCCAAGGAAGCGAGCCAGCGTTCAACCCGGATGAGACCAGGACGTAGGAAGAGGACGGAAAGGAAACAGCACGAGTATAACTGCAATTGTCCGAATTTAGACTTATACTTCGTGCTGTCTCCTCGAAGAAGTAGAGAATTACTTAGAATTTGTCGGATCGCATCCCTTTAACCCACGGGACACGCTAGAATTGAAAAACCATCCCCGTAAATTAATTCCATTCCAATGAATAGCAAAACGTCACAAATTATTTATTTTGTCAACTTTCAAAAATTTTCAGCACCGCTATCTAGATATACAGAAGACAGGAGTAGTATAGGTTGCTTAGTTTAAAGGCATTATGAATTTAGAATCAGCGAAATAGAAACAACGTTATATTTAATTATGTTTGTGTGGATTTAGTAACATGCTTTAAATTGAACGTAACAAATTCCCCCCCAGCAAAATTAAAAGGTCGGGGTAGGAAAACACAAGCGGTTAGACAACCGAACTAATAACAAACGAACTGGAAGGACATCTCTTTCAACAAAACAAACTATAAACGAAACGAACACAAAACATAGAGGAAAACAAAAAAAAACAGAAAAAAAAGGAATTCATCCGGTTCGACGGACCATAAACTAGTAACCTACATTCAGGACTACCAGAAGAAATCGAACGGAGCATTCACTGCAGTGATAACAATGGAAGAAGAACTAAAGAAAGAAGAAATGAATGAGAGAGATGTAGAGTGGTAATCAACGAGGACAAGGATGGGCCGGCATCAACACTGCAAAGGTCGTCTGTAGACGAGAGTCACTAGTAAAGAAACAGTAAAGTTTTCAAACCTCAAGAACAGAACTGGTTTCCTGCGCCCCTAAACCAAAAAGGAAGAACCGAAGAGAGGAAGAAAATCAACAGTAATAGCCAAACCAGGCCTCAAGTATGCCAAAGATCGACGAAAGAGCTGGGATACGAAACGATGTGCTATCAACTGTAGTAACAAAGGAGTCGTTACTAACGAACAATCAAGAAAAGAATTGCTAATAGACCCGAAAATTCGACAGTGTCGCAGTTTCCGAAGAAAAGTAGAGAGGTCTACCAAGCATACCACAGGAAGCGGATGGTATATCAAAACAAGTCAGTGCAAGGACCGACAGCAAGGAACACCAACTAATCGGATATAGAAGTGAGAAGGTGCAGTTCAGAAAGAAAAGAGAAGGTACAAAAACCGAACAAAACAATAATCACAAAATCCAAGGGAGTAATACCAGGGTAGAGCAGAGTCATCATTAGCAGTTGGGACGAGAGGGCAGCTATCTAGCTTTACGACGCCTGCGTCGCCAAAAGGAAAGCAATGCGATATCAGGAACATTAGGATCGTCAGGATGAGAAGGTTTGAGATCTTTAACGTGCCAAATGCTTTTGGCACCGGTAGGATCGGTCAGTTCGTAGGTCCACGGAGAAACAACTTTACTAATAGGAAACGGACCAAGAAATTTAGGGGCAAGTTTAGCGTGGAAGTGACGTGAAGCGTCGGAAAGGGTGTAATTACGGCGCCAAACAGAATCTCCTAACTGGAATTTGACAGGGCGACGTCGAAAATTATAGCGATTATGAGTATCACGGTACGCAGCGGATAGTTTCTTTAGGACACGTGAGCGAATATCTTTGAAGTGTTCGGGATCAGGCGAAGGATGTTCTGGATCAGGAATGTACATATCATTGAATTCGGACAGTTGTCCGAAGTAATCACCGGAGAGGATGTGTTCTCTACCAAACAACGCAAAGAAAGGTGTACAGCCAATAATTTCATGTTTGGACGTGCGGACGGCACAAGCAAGTTGTGAAAGATTGACATCCCAATGACGATGGTTGTCACGAACATAGGATGCTATCATTGTTTTGATAGTACGGTTAACGCGTTCAGCAGGATTTGCTTGAGGATGGTAACGAGCGGTGAATAGAATTTTGGAGTTATACCGGGCACATAAGGAAGTGAATTGCAGACTGCGAAACTGTGAGCCGTTATCAGTAATAAGATATTGAGGAACCCCAAAAAGTAGAAAGACCTGTTCTTCAAGAAGTTTAGTAACGGCCGGTGCAGTGGCGGTGCGTAAAGTAAAGAAACGAGGAAATTTTGTAAAGTAGTCAGCCACTACCAAAAGATAAGAACAACCTTTGGTAGACCGAGGAAGAGGACCTACCAGATCACAAGACATGACTTGCCAAGGGTAGGAGGGTTTAGCTCTAGGAGCAAAGAAACCAGGAGGAGGTAACTGTTCAACCTTATGAGCAGCACAGATCGGACAACGTCGGATGTAGCGAGCGACGTCAGCTCGGAGACAAGGCCAATGATATTTTTGGAGGAGACGAGCGGAAGTTTTGGTCACACCACAGTGACCGGAAGTAGGCGGATCGTGGTGAAGAAAATCAGATGTCTACGCTGTTCAGAAGGTACGACGATTTTCCAATCGTCCTGAGAATCGGCAGCGATAGAAGTCTTATGACGACGAAAGAGGATATCGTTCACAACGGACCAGGATGGGTAGCGTCTAGGAGATTTGGAAACTTTTTGAAGCATACCATTATACCAAGGATCGGGAGTAGGAAGAGTAACTTCAAGGGAGGAAATGGCTGAAACAGAAACGGGAGTAAGAACGGGAACGGAACGGGAGAGGGTATCAGGAACAACATGATCTTTCCCTTTTCGGTGGAAAATGGAGAAATCATATTGCTGGAGGCGAAGGGACCAGCGAGCTAGGCGACCTGAAGGACTTGTGAGTTTGTTGAGCCAGAGAAGGGAATGGTGGTCGGTAATTACTGAAAAATGAATACCCTCGACGTAAGGTCGGAACTTCTCGATCGCCCACACCACGGCCAGGCACTCCTTCTCAGTAACTGAGTAAGCGGTGATTGGTTTGGATTCTGGAGATAGAGGGATTTGCCAGTAAGCGGAGCGAATGTCTAGTGAGGAAAGAAAACGGGCATCGCGGAGACGATCCAAGCTGGTAGAAATATACGGAAGTGGATATGCATCTTTTTGAGTGACTTGGTTGACCTTACGGAAGTCGATACAGAACCTATAAGAATCGTCTTTCTTCTTTATGAGGACAATAGGACTAGACCAAGGACTAGTAGAAGCCTCGACGACTCCCAGACGGAGCATCTCGTCAAGCTCGGAATGAGCTATCTTAAGAAGTGGAGGAGAAAGAGGGTAATAACGTTGTTTTATAGGTTCTGCCGAAGTACGGATATGATGTTGAACTAGGGTAGTACAACCAAGACTAGTAGGCTGATTAGAAAAAGTAGTAGAAATCAAAGTATCCAAACGAAGACGTTGTTCAGGTGTAAGCTCAGAGACAATATGAGCAGGGTCGGTGGTGACAGTTGCCAAGGAAGCAGGAGAAACAAAGTCCATAGGCCGTCGCAAAATTTTGGAACACACTGCAGCGATTTCCAGAAATCGATACCAAGAATGAGTGGTGTGAAACTTCAGGAATGACAAGAATATCCAGAGTAGTAATAGAATTTTGGAGGGTTATAGGAAGAGAAACGGAACTCAAGATTGTACAATTAGAATTATCAGCAAGGCTGCAGAAAGAAGAAGTGAAAGGGTTAAGAGCTATATTAAGAGAACGCAACCGGTGCCAACCGGGACCGCCAAGAATAGTGCGCGTAGCTCCTGAATCCAGAAGACCAGTAAAAGGGACCCCAAAAATATTGACTTGTAGGTAGGGACGTTGGTCACCACGAACATTAGCACATATGTAATTTAGTTCAAATCTGGATTGGTTATCCAGACCCCGAAAAGGAGAACCCGAGGACAGAGAAAGAATAGGGTCTTCGCCTCGGACCAAGAACCCTACAGACGGTTTAAAGAATTTTCGCATTTGTTGGGACAGTTGCGCCGCGTAACTCCCTTACGACCGCAACCGTAACAGTGTAGTACTTGAGGACGGTTACAATTAGGAGAGATATGTCCAGCCTGATCGCAGTTGAAGCAAGTTATCAGTCTAGCAGAAGCAGGAGTAGTAGTAGGCGTAGTGACAGATAACAGGTTGGTTCTACGTGCGGAGGTTGGATGATCAGTGACAGGAGTAGACACGCGGGGTGAAGGATCTGGTTTATAAGCAAGGGCAGGTTCCAATAACTTCGAAGTTTTGCTAGAAGGTGGTAGTCGATAACGTTCGGCCGAAATCTTTGTCGCTTCCAATTGCTGACCCAAGGATAAAAGTTGATCAACCGAGGTAACAGGAGTAAGGTGTACAGCCAATAACTTCATGTTTGGACGTGCGGACGGCACAAGCAAGTTGTGAAAGATTGACATCCCAATGACGATGGTTGTCACGAACATAGGATGCTATCATTGTTTTGATAGTACGGTTGACGCGTTCAGCAGGATTTGCTTGAGGATGGTAACGAGCAGTGAATAGAATCTTGTAGTGATACCGGGCACATAAGGAAGTGAATTGCCGACTGCGAAACTGTGAGCCGTTATCAGTAATAAGATATTGAGGAACCCCAAAAAGTAGAAAGACCTGTTCTTCCAGAAGTTTAGTAACGGCCGGTGCAGTGGCGGTGCGTAAAGTAAAGAAAAGAGGAAATTTTGTAGAGTAGTCAGCCACTACCAAAAGATAAGAACCACCTTTGGTAGACCGAGGAAGAGGACCTACCAGATCACAAGACATGACTTGCCAAGGGTAGGAGGGTTTAGCTCTAGGAGCAAAGAAACCAGGAGGAGGTAACTGTTCAACCTTATGAGCAGCACAGATCGGACAACGTCGGATGTAGCGAGCGACGTCAGCTCGGAGACAAGGCCAATGATATCTTTGGAGGAGACGAGCGGAAGTTTTGGTCACACCACAGTGACCGGAAGTAGGCGGATCGTGGTGAAGAAAAATCAGATGTCTACGCTGTTCAGAAGGTACGACGATTTTCCAATCGTCCTGAGAATCGGCAGCGATAGAAGTCTTATGACGACGAAAGAGGATATCGTTCACAACGGACCAGGATGGGTAGCGTCTAGGAGATTTGGAGACTTTTTGAAGCATACCATTATACCAAGGATCGGGAGTAGGAAGAGTAACTTCAAGGGAGGAAATGGCTGAAACAGAAACGGGAGTAAGAACGGGAACGGAACGGGAGAGGGTATCCGGAACAACATGATCTTTCCCTTTTCGGTGGAAAATGGAGAAATCATATTGTTGGAGGCGAAGGGACCAGCGAGCTAGGCGACCTGAAGGACTTGTGAGTTTGTTGAGCCAGAGAAGGGAATGGTGGTCGGTAATTACTGAAAAATGAATACCCTCGACGTAAGGTCGGAACTTCTCGATCGCCCACACCACGGCCAGGCACTCCTTCTCAGTAACTGAGTAGTTGCGCTCGGGCTTGGAAAGTGACCGGCTGATGTAGCTGACAACCTTTTCGCCTTTGGGGGAAGTTTGGCTTAGGATCGCACCCAACCCGAAGTGGGAGGCATCAGTTTGGATGGTGAAAGGTAAGGTAAAATCGGGGCAGGATAGGATGGGAGCGGAAACTAGATGCTGTTTAAGAGAGAGGAAGGCAGATTGACAATCGGGAGTCCAGATGAAAGGGACATTCTTTCGGGTTAAATTAGAAAGCGGAGAAGTAAGAGTGGCGAAATTTGGAATAAAGCGCCGGTACCAACTGGCCATGCCAATCAGTCGACGTACTTCGGAAACAGAAGAAGGAGGAGGGATATTAAGAATGGCAGAAACTTTTTCTGGATCGACAAGGAGTCCATCTCGGTTAACAACGTAACCCAGATAGCGGAGTTCAGGGAGGCAGAAATGGCATTTATCTTGACGAAGGGAAAGGTTGGCAGAGAAGAGACGTGAAAGTACTAGGTCCAGTATGCGGA
Source organism: Platerodrilus igneus (assembly GCA_036346225.1). NCBI lineage: Eukaryota > Metazoa > Arthropoda > Insecta > Coleoptera > Lycidae > Platerodrilus > Platerodrilus igneus. The sequence goes on from JARFIW010001266.1 coordinate 1,639,120, forward strand.
TGTGTTCCTCGAAAGAGGGGGTGGCTATGATGATATCGTCAAGATATGCGAAGCAGAAAGGTTCCAGGTCAGAACCGATGACCTGATCGATGAGGCGTTGGAAGGTTGCAGGAGAGTTATGGAGACCGAAAGGCATCCGACAGAATTGGAATAAGCCACGATGAGGGACGGTAAAAGCGGTGATTGGTTTGGATTCTGGAGATAGAGGGATTTGCCAGTAAGCGGAGCGAATGTCTAGTGAGGAAAGAAAACGGGCATCGCGGAGACGATCCAAGATGGTAGAAATATACGGAAGTGGATATGCATCTTTTTGAGTGACTTGGTTGACCTTACGGAAGTCGATACAGAACCTATAAGAATCGTCTTTCTTCTTTATGAGGACAATAGGACTAGACCAAGGACTAGTAGAAGCCTCGACGACTCCCAGACGGAGCATCTCGTCAAGCTCAGAATGAGCTATCTTAAGAAGTGGAGGAGAAAGAGGGTAATAACGTTGTTTTATAGGTTCTGCCGAAGTACGGATATGATGTTGAACTAGGGTAGTACAACCAAGACTAGTAGGCTGATTAGAAAAAGTAGTAGAAATCAAAGTATCCAAACGAAGACGTTGTTCAGGTGTAAGCTCAGAGACAATATGAGCAGGGTCGGTGGTGACAGTTGCCAAGGAAGCAGGAGAAACAAAAGTCCATAGGCCGTCGCAAAATTTTGGAACACACTGCAGCGATTTCCAGAAATCGATACCAAGAATGAGTGGGTGTGAAACTTCAGGAATGACAAGAATATCCAGAGTAGTAATAGAATTTTGGAGGGTTATAGGAAGAGAAACGGAACCCAAGATTGTACATTTAGAATTATCAGCAAGGCTGCAGAAAGAAGAAGTGAAAGGGTTAAGAGCTATATTAAGAGAACGCAACCGGTGCCAACCGGGACCGCCAAGAATAGTGCGCGTAGCTCCTGAATCCAGAAGACCAGTAAAGGGGACCCCAAAAATATTGACTTGTAGGTAGGGACGTTGGTCACCACGAACATTAGCACATATGTAATTTAGTTCAAATCTGGATTGGTCATCCAGACCCCGAAAAGGAGAACCCGAGGACAGAGAAAGAATAGGGTCTTCGCCTCGGACCAAGAACCCTACAGACGGTTTAAAGAATTTTCGCATTTGTTGGGACAGTTGCGCCGCGTAACTCCCTTACGACCGCAACCGTAACAGTGTAGTACTTGAGGACGGTTACAATTAGGAGAGATATGTCCAGCCTGATCGCAGTTGAAGCAAGTTATCAGTCTAGCAGAAGCAGGAGTAGTAGTAGGCGTAGTGACAGATAACAGGTTGGTTCTACGTGCGGAGGTTGGATGATCAGTGACAGGAGTAGACACGCGGGGTGAAGGATCTGGTTTATAAGCAAGGGCAGGTTCCAATAACTTCGAAGTTTTGCTAGAAGGTGGTGGTCGATAACGTTCGGCCGAAATCTTTGTCGCTTCCAATTGCTGACCCAAAGATAAAAGTTGATCAACCGAGGTAACAGGAGTAAGGCCCAAAGAAGTCTGATAGAAAGGAGTTAAATTGCCACGAATCAGGCTTAAACGCTTTTCTTCGGAAAGTGGTTCAGAAAGGCGAAGGAATAAATTCAACATACTAACAACATAACCAGTAAGCGATTCTGTAGGTCCCATCGTACGTTGATAAATTTCCCTCATAAGACGATCATCATAGTCCGGTGGTAAAAATGAAGACTTTAGCATGTCGACGATGTCTAACCATGATTTCATTTTGGTGCGGTGGACCCGATATAATAGCAAAGCCTGACCTGATAGAATTTCGGAAGCCGAAATAAACAATTGCTGTGAGGACACCCCCCTAGAAGAACACAATTCGTCAGTTCGAATAAGAAAATCCATCAAGGATTCTTCACCAGAAAACTTTAACCCAAGTTTCGAAACGGCATTACTTTTAGTAAAACCCCTAGGTGACATAACCGGTACCGGTTCAGGTTCATCTTCCGACTCAGACTCGGAAGTGAGTAGCGAAGGTTCGTCCGGATCCGCTATATGAGTAGAAATCAGACTGGAAGTAGCCAACGGGGTACCGGGTAAAACGACAGAGGGACGAAATTTTCTAATTTTGTCTTCGTACGCACTACGAAGATTGGTTAAGACAAGTAACAATTGGCGATGTGCTTTTTGTTCGTCCCCTGTTGGGGACATATTCGTACAGCGACGCTCGAGGTGTAGCCAAACAGAGCTAATACGTTTAAATACGCCTGAAGATTTATCACCGTCAAAAGTAATGAGAGAATTTTTGAGTTCTTGGATAGCCATTTCAACAATTGGATATTCAGCGGCAAAGTTCGCCTCCACCGAAATGGAAGGAAGCTTTTTTTCTTGGTCGATGTGCAATGCACTTCGAACGGATCGACGTAATTCTTCTACCTTATCTTCAGGATCAAAACCTCTAGAGGATAATTCATACTGGAGTTCCGTTTTCCGTAGACGATTAACATTTAGGCACCAATGTGCCATTGTAAACAAAACTACTCAAACTAACAGTATATACAAACCCACAACAACAAACTCCAAAAACAAGCGAATTAACAAGCACCAACAGAACAACCAAAATAAACCCGAATTGTATCTAAAATAAAACGATTCAATTCAGGACAGAAACTGCCGAAAACAACTCACTACGAATAACAAAACCAACGAATATAGAACTACAGACAAATAGAACAGGGCGCCAGTATTTTCAATTCTCTCTACTAAGAGCACCAAAACTATCAGGGAAAATACAAGTCTGATAATTTCAACAGGATACTATCGGAGTGGAGTATTAAGTAACAAGGATTGAGGAACGAAGATTAAGTAACGAGAATCGGGGGCCCCACGATTGGGCGTCAAAATATTCACGGTAAAACCTACGGGTCAGGAAGGAAATGAAGCAAAGGCCGGAAAGGAACTTTCTACCCGGGTCCCTTACCGAAACAAAACAGGATGCTACGGCTAGCCGTCGTAGATTAGGGGTGGGGAGTAGGGTCAACGTAGCCAAGTAAAAGAATACCGCTGGAATATACGTTGGATTAGTACCTCCACAGGAAGGGGGAAAAAATAGATAAACCAATGATGACAGACCATTAGTCGGTCTAATATTAGCATCAGTGAACTACCAGGACAGTGACAGTTCTAAGGACTCCTTAGGGAGGTCGTTGTTCCGGAAATGCACTCCCGTAGATACAGGCATATAAATACTTACAGGAATGGTTAGTATCCTAGGGGGCGGATACTGAACCCTCAGTAACCCTCGTCTGGAATGCACCACAGGACAAGCTAAGTAAGGAGGGAGAAAACTAAAATAATTTCCACTTTAACAGGACTAGAGTTTTTATTTAAGCCACTTCGTAGGCGGCTAATCAATATCAGATAAGTATAAATCGGAGCTAGCAATGATATATGGTAAGTTCACATAAACGGATATAACTTAATCTACCTATGGTGGTGGTGTTTATATTACATAACGCACTATCCTATAACAACCTAGCGAGCTCGGGTTCCGCAAAGCTAATGGCATTCACGCAACCAACCAAATATTTTATCACTACGGCACCATCCGTGCCAGGCGTTTTATGCTTAATACTAGTAAGTACCCAGGTTTATGTAGGACTATTGCGTACAAAAGTTAAGTTTTTACATCAACAACCAAAACAGTAAACACTATTCATTTCGCAACACTCAGTATATATATCCTGCTAGATCACGCAGTCAATGGCATGAAAAGTATCTCCAGAGGATATAGGAGGTAAGCAATATAAAGGGTAAAAGGATACTTCGTGGAACTTACTTACGTATCATATTTAATTTGGGAACTTAGCTCTGTAGTAAATCCAACACGAAAGGTTCCTAACTTGATGGGAGACAACTTACTTTTTGTCGGCTACTCCAGAAAGTTTCCTCAACGTTCCATGTGAATTCTTAGGTGTACCTATATTTCGGAGTATGACGTTGTGCGTCGAGTACCATGAGCACCATTCGCTAACAGCATTCAGGAACTATTTGAACCCAGCCCAAGGAAGCGAGCCAGCGTTCAACCCGGATGAGACCAGGACGTAGGAAGAGGACGGAAGGAAACAGCTACAAAATTATATCGGCATTAGCCAAAGTATAACACTAACGAATCGAGTGCAAAAATTATTCGTAACTTACCACGAGTATAACTGCAATTGTCCGAATTTAGACTTATACTTCGTGCTGTATCCTCGAAGAAGTAGAGAATTACTTAGAATTTGTCGGATCGCATCCCTTTAACCCACAGGACACGCTAGAATTGAAAAACCATCCCCGTAAATTAATTCCATTCCAATGAATAGCAAAACGTCACAAATTATTTATTTTGTCAACTTTCAAAAATTTTCAGAACCGCTAAAAATATGTCACGATAAAACCTACGGGTCAGGAGAGAAATGAAGCAAAAGCCGGAAAGGAACTTTCTACCCGGGTCCCTTACCGAAACAAAACAGGATGCTACGGCTAGCCGTCGTAGATAAGGGGTGGGGAGTAGGGTCAACGTAGCCAGGTCAAAGAATACCGCTGGAATATACGTGGGATTAGTACCTCCACAGGAAGGAAGGAAAAAAAAATAGATAAACATAGGATGACAGACCATTAGTCGGTCTAATCTTAGCATCAGTGAAATACCAGGACAGTGACAGTTCTAAGGACTCCTTAGGGAGGTCGTTGTTCCGGAAATGCACTCCCGTAGATACAGGCATATAAATACTTACAGGAATTGTTAGTATCCTAAGGGCGGATACTGAAACCTCAGTAACTCTCGTCTGGAATGCACCACAGGCCAAGCTAAGTAAGGAGGGAGAAAGCTAAAATAATTTCCACTTTAACAGGACTAGAGTTTTTATTTAAGCCACTTCGTTGGCGGCTAATCAATATCAGATAAGTATAAATCGGAGCTAGCAATGATATATGGTAAGTTCACATAAACGGATATAACTTAATCTACCTATGGTGGATGTCTTTATCTTACATAACGCACTATACTATAACAACCTAGCGAGCTCGGGTTCCGCAAAGCTAATGGCATTCAAGCAACCAACCAAACATTTTATCACTACGGCACCATCCCCAGGCGTTTTATGCTTAATACTAGTAAGTGCCCGGGTTTATGTAGACTATTGCGTACAAAAGTTAAGTTTTTTTCAATCAACAACCAACACAGTAAACACTATTCATTTCGCAACACTCAGTATATATATCCTGCTAGATCACGCAGTCAATGGCATGAAAAGTATCTCCAGAGGATATAGGAGGTAAACAATATAAAGGGTAAAAGGATACTTCGTGGAACTTACTTACGTATCATATTTAATTTGGGAACTTAGCTCTGTAGTAAATCCAACACGAAAGGTTCCTAACTTGATGGGAGACAAATTACTTTTGTCGGCTACTCCAGAAAGTTTCCTCAACGTGCCATGTGAATTCTCAGGGGTACCTATATTTCGGAGTATGACGTTATGAGTCGAGTACCATGAGCACCATTCGCTAACAGCATTCAGGAACTATATGAACCCAGCCCAAGGAAGCGAGCCAGCGTTCAACCCGGATGAGACCAGTACGTAGGAAGAGGACGGAAAGGAAACAGCTACAAAATTATATCGGCATTAGCCAAAGTATAACACTAACGAATCGAGTGCAAAAATTATTCGTAACTTACCACGAGTATAACTGCAATTGTCCGAATTTAGACTTATACTTCGTGCTGTCTTCTCGAAGAAGTAGAGAATTACTTAGAGTTTGTCGGATCGCATCCCTTTAACCCACGGGACACGCTAGAATTGAAAAACCATCCCCGTAAATTAATTCCATTCCAATGAATAGCAAAACGTCACAAATTATTTATTTTGTCAACTTTCAAAAATTTTCAGCACCGCTATCTAGATATACAGAAGACAGGAGTAGTATAGGTTGCTTAGTTTAAAGGCATTATGAATTTGGAATCAGCGAAATAGAAACCACGTTATATTTAATTATGTTTGTGTGGATTTAGTAACATGCTTTAAATTGAACGTAACAAATTCCCCCCCAGCAAAATTAACAGGTCGGGGTAGGAAAACACAAGCGGTTAGACAACCGAACTAATAACAACCGAACTGGAAGGACATCTCTTTCAACAAAACAAACTATAAACGAAACGAACACAAAACATAGAGGAAAAAAAAAAAAAAAACAGAAAAAAAAAGAAATTCATCCGGTTCGACGGACCATAAACTAGTAACCTACCTTCAGGACTACCAGAAGAAATCGAACGGAGCATTCACTGCAGTGATAACAAGTGAAGAAGAACTAAAGAAAGAAGAAAAGAATGAGAGAGATGTAGAGTGGTAATCAACGAGGACAAGGATGGGCCGGCATCAACACTGCAAAGGTCGTCTGTAGACGAGAGTCTCTAGTAAAGAAACAGTAAAGTTTTCAAACCTCAAGAAAAGAACTGGTTTCCTGCGCCCATAAACCAAAAAGGAAGAACCGAAGAGAGGAAGAAAATCAACAGTAATAGCCAAACCAGGCCTCAAGTATGCCAAAGATCGACGAAAGAGCTGGGATACAAAACGATGTGCTATCAACTGTAGTAACAAAGGAGTCGTTACTAACGAACAATCAAGAAAAGAATTGCTAATAGACCCGAAAATTCGACAGTGTCGCAGTTTCCGAAGAAAAGTAGAGAGGTCTACCAAGCATACCACAGGAAGCGGATGGTATATCAAAACAAGTCAGTGCAAGGACCGACAGCAAGGAACACCAACTAATCGGATATAGAAGTGAGAAGGTGCAGTTCAGAAAGAAAAGAGAAGGTACAAAAACCGAACAAAACAATAATCACAAAATCCAAGAGAGTAATACCAGTGTAGAGCAGAGTCATCATGAGCAGTTGGGACGAGAGGGCAGCTATCTAGCTTTACGACGCCTGCGTCGCAAAAAGGAAAGCAATGCGATATCAGGAACATTAGGATCGTCAGGATGAGAAGGTTTGAGATCTTTAACGTGCCAAATGCTTTTGGCACCGGTAGGATCGGTCAGTTCGTATGTCCACGGAGAAACAACTTTACTAATAGGAAACGGACCAAGAAATTTAGGGGCAAGTTTAGCGTGGAAGTGACGTGAAGCGTCGGAAAGGGCGTAATTACGGCGCCAAACAGAATCTCCTAATTGGAATTTGACAGGGCGACGTCGAAAATTATAGCGATTATGAGTATCACGGTACGCAGCGGATAGTTTCTTTAGGACACGTGAGCGAATATCTTTGAAGTGTTCGGGATCAGGCGAAGGATGTTCTGGATCAGGAATGTATTCATTGAATTCGGACAGTTGTCCGAAGTAATCACCGGAGAGGATGTTTCTCTACCAAACAACGCAAAGAAAGGTGTACAGCCAATAATTTCATGTTTGGACGTGCGGACGGCACAACAAGTTGTGAAAGATTGACATCCCAATGACGATGGTTGTCACGAACATAGGATGCTATCATTGTTTTGATAGTACGGTTGACGCGTTCAGCAGGATTTGCTTGAGGATGGTAACGAGCAGTGAATAGAATCTTGGAGTGATACCGGGCACATAAGGAAGTGAATTGCCGACTGCGAAACTGTGAGCCGTTATCAGTAATAAGATATTGAGAAACCCCAAAAAGTAGAAAGACCTGTTCTTCCAGAAGTTTAGTAACGGCCGGTGCAGTGGCGGTGCGTAAAGTAAAGAAAACGGGAATTTTGTAAAGTAGTCAGCCACTACCAAAAGATAATAACAACCTTTGGTAGACCGAGGAAGAGGACCTACCAGATCACAAGACATGACTTGCCAAGGGTAGGAGGGTTTAGCTCTAGGAGCAAAGAAACCAGGAGGAGGTAACTGTTCAACCTTATGAGCAGCACAGATCGGACAACGTCGGATGTAGCGAGCGACGTCAGCTCGGAGACAAGGCCAATGATATTTTTGGAGGAGACGAGCGGAAGTTTTGGTCACACCACAGTGACCGGAAGTAGGCGGATCGTGGTGAAGAAAAATCAGATGTCTACGCTGTTCAGAAGGTACGACGATTTTCCAATCGTCCTGAGAATCGGCAGCGATAGAAGTCTTATGACGACGAAAGAGGATATCGTTCACAACGGACCAGGATGGGTAGCGTCTAGGAGATTTGGACACTTTTTGAAGCATACCATTATACCAAGGATCGGGAGTAGGAAGAGTAACTTCAAGGGAGGAAATGGCTGAAACAGAAACGGGAGTAAGAACGGGAACGGAACGGGAGAGGGTATCCGGAACAACATGATCTTTCCCTTTTCGGTGGAAAATGGAGAAATCATATTGCTGGAGGCGAAGGGACCAGCGAGCTAGGCGACCTGAAGGACTTGTGAGTTTGTTGAGCCAGAGGGGAATGGTGGTCGGTAATTACTGAAAATGAATACCCTCGACGTAAGGTCGGAACTTCTCGATCGCCCACACCACGGCCAGGCACCCCTTCTCAGTAACTGAGTAGTTGCGCTCGGGCTTGAAAGTGACCGGCTGATGTAGCTGACAACCTTTTCGCCTTTGGGGAAGTTTGGCTTAGGATCGCACCCAACCCGAAGTGGGAGGCATCAGTTTGGATGGTGAAAGGTAAGGTAAAATCGGGGCAGGATAGGATGGGAGCGGAAACTAGATGCTGTTTAAGAGAGGGAAGGCAGATTGACAATCGAGTCCAGATGAAAGGGACATTCTTTCGGGTTAAATTAGAAAGCGGAGAAGTAAGAGTGGCGAAATTTGGAATAAAGCGCCGGTACCAACTGGCCATGCCAATCAGTCGACGTACTTGGAAACAGAAGAAGGAGGAGGATATTAAGAATGGCAGAAACTTTTCTGGATCGACAAGGAGTCCATCTCGGTTAACAACGTAACCCAGATAGCGGAGTTCAGGAGGCAGAAATGGCATTTATCTTGACGAAGGAAAGGTTGGCAGAGAAGAGACGTGAAAGTACTAGGTCCAGTATGCGGATGTGTTCCTCGAAAGAGGGGTGGCTATGATGATATCGTCAAGATATGCGAAGCAGAAAGGTTCCAGGTCAGAACCGATGACCTGATCGATGAGGCGTTGGAAGGTTGCAGGAGAGTTATGGAGACCGAAAGGCATCCGACAGAATTGGAATAAGCCACGATGAGGGACGGTAAAAGCGGTGATTGGTTTGGATTCTGGAGATAGAGGATTTGCCAGTAAGCGGAGCGAATGTCTAGTGAGGAAAGAAAACGGGCATCGCGGAGACGATCCAAGATGGTAGAAATATGGAAGTGGATATGCATCTTTTGAGTGACTTGGTTGACCTTACGGAAGTCGATACAGAACCTATAAGAATCGTCTTTCTTCTTTATGAGGACAATAGGACTAGACCAAGGACTCGTAGAAGCCTCGACGACCCCAGACGGAGCATCTCGTCAAGCTCAGAATGAGCTATCTTAAGAAGTGGAGGAGAAAGAGGGTAATAACGTTGTTTTATAGGTTCTGCCGAAGTGCGGATATGATGTTGAACTAGGGTAGTACAACCAAGACTAGTAGGCTGATTAGAAAAAGTAGAAATCAAAGTATCCAAACGAAGACGTTGTTCAGGTGTAAGTTCAGAGACAATATGAGCAGGGTCGGTGGTGACAGTTGCCAAGGAAGCAGGAGAAACAAAAGTCCATAGGCCGTCGCAAAATTTTGGAACACACTGCAGCGATTTCCAGAAATCGATACCAAGAATGAGTGGGTGTGAAACTTCAGGAATGACAAGAATATCCAGAGTAGTAATAGAATTTTGAGGGTTATAGGAAGAGAAACGGAACCCAAGATTGTACATTTAGAATTATCAGCAAGGCTGCAGAAAGAAGAAGTGAAAGGGTTAAGAGCGATATTAAGAGAACGCAACCGGTGCCAACCGGGACCGCCAAGAATAGTGCGCGTAGCTCCTGAATCCAGAAGACCAGTAAAGGGGACCCCAAAAATATTGACTTGTAGGTAGGGACGTTGGTCACCACGAACATTAGCACATATGTAATTTAGTTCAAATCTGGATTGGTCATCCAGACCCCGAAAAGGAGAACCCGAGGACAGAGAAAGAACAGGGTCTTCGCCTCGGACCAAGAACCCTACAGACGGTTTAAAGAATTTTCGCATTTGTTGGGACAGTTGCGCCGCGTAACTCCCTTACGACCGCAACCGTAACAGTGTAGTACTTGAGGACGGTTACAATTAGGAGAGATATGTCCAGCCTGATCGCAGTTGAAGCAAGTTATCAGTCTAGCAGAAGCAGGAGTAGTAGGGCGTAGTGACAGATAACAGGTTGGTTCTACGTGCGGAGGTTGGATGATCAGTGACAGGAGTAGACACGCGGGGTGAAGGATCTGGTTTATAAGCAAGGGCAGGTTCCAATAACTTCGAAGTTTTGCTAGAAGGTGGTGGTCGATAACGTTCGGCCGAAATCTTTGTCGCTTCCAATTGCTGACCCAAAGATAAAAGTTGATCAACCGAGGTAACAGGAGTAAGGCCCAAAGAAGTCTGATAGAAAGGAGTTAAATTGCCACGAATCAGGCTTAAACGCTTTTCTTCGGAAAGTGGTTCAGAAAGGCGAAGGAATAAATTCAACATACTAACAACATAACCAGTAAGCGATTCTGTAGGTCCCATCGTACGTTGATAAATTTCCTCATAAGACGATCATCATAGTCCGGTGGTAAAATGAAGCCTTTAGCATGTCGACGATGTCTAACCATGATTTCATTTTGGTGCGGTGGACCCGATATAATAGCAAAGCCTGACCTGATAGAATTTCGGAAGCCGAAATAAACAATTGCTGTGAGGACACCCCTAGAAGAACACAATTCGTCAGTTCGAATAAGAAAATCCATCAAGGATTCTTCACCAGAAAACTTTAACCCAAGTTTCGAAACGGCATTACTTTTAGTAAAACCCTAGGTGACATAACCGGGACCGGTTCAGGTTCATCTTCCGACTCAGACCGGAAGTGAGTAGCGAAGGTTCGTCCGGATCCGCTATATGAGTAGAAATCAGACTGGAAGTAGCCAACGGGTACCGGGTAAAACGACAGAGGGACGAAATTTTCTAATTTTGTCTTCGTACGCACTACGAAGATTGGTTAAGACAAGTAACAATTGGCGATGTGCTTTTGTTCGTCCCCTGTTGGGGACATATTCGTACAGCGACGCTCGAGGTGTAGCCAAACAGAGCTAATACGTTTAAATACGCCTGAAGATTTATCACCGTCAAAAGTAATGAGAGAATTTTGAGTTCTTGGATAATTTCAACAATTTGATATTCAGCGGCAAAGTTCGCCTCCACCGAAATGGAAGGAAGCTTTTTCTTGGTCGATGTGCAATGCACTTCGAACGGATCGACGTAATTCTTCTACCTTATCTTCAGGATCAAAACCTCTAGAGGATAATTCATACTGGAGTTCCGTTTTCCGTAGACGATTAACATTTAGGCACCAATGTGCCATTGTAAACAAAACTACTCAAACTAACAGTATATACAAACCCACAACAACAAACTCCAAAATAAGCGAATTAACAAGCACCAACAGAACAACAAAATAAACCCGAATTGTATCTACAATAAAACGATTCAATTCAGGACAGAAACTGCCGAAAACAACTCACTACGAATAACAAAACCAACGAATATAGAACTACAGACAAAAGAACAGGGCGCCAGTATTTTCAATTCTCTCTACTGAGAGCACCAAAACTATCAGGAAAATACAAGTCTGATAATTTCAACAGGATACTATCGGAGTGGAGTATTTAAAAGGATTGAGGAACGAATGTTAAGTAACGAGAATCGGGGCCCCACGATTGGGCGTCAAAATATGTCACGGTAAAACCTACGGGTCAGGAAAAAATGAAGCAAAAGCCGGAAAGGAACTTTCACCCGGGTCCCTTACCGAAACAAAACAGGATGCTACGGCTAGCCGTCGTAGATTAGGGGTGGGAGTAGGGTCAACGTAGCCAGGTCAAAGAATACCGCTGGAATATACGTGGGAGATAAGTATAAATCGGAGTTAGCAATGATATATGGTAAGTTCACATAAACGGATATAACTTAATCTACCTATGGTGGATGTGTTTATCTTACATAACGCACTATACTATAACAACCTAGCGAGCTCGGGTTCCGCAAAGCTAATGGCATTCAAGCAACCAACCAAACATTAGCAACCAACCAAACATTTTATCACTACGGCACCATCCGTGCCAGGCGTTTTATGCTTAATACTAGTAAGTGCCCGGGTTTATGTAGACTATTGCGTACAAAAGTTAAGTTTTTCAATCAACAACCAACACAGTAAACACTATTCATTTCGCAACACTCAGTATATATATCCTGCTAGATCACGCAGTCAATGGCATGAAAAGTATCTCCAGAGGATATAGGAGGTAAACAATATAAAGGGTAAAAGGATACTTCGTGGAACTTACTTACGTATCATATTTAATTTGGGAACTTAGCTCTGTAGTAAATCCAACACGAAAGGTTCCTAACTTGATGGGAGACAAATTACTTTTTGTCGGCTACTCCAGAAAGTTTCCTCAACGTGCCATGTGAATTCTCAGGGGTACCTATATTTCGGAGTATGACGTTGTGAGTCGAGTACCATGAGCACCATTCGCTAACAGCATTCAGGAACTATTTGAACCCAGCCCAAGGAAGCGAGCCAGCGTTCAACCCGGATGAGACCAGGACGTAGGAAGAGGACGGAAAAAACAGCTACAAAATTATATCGGCATTAGCCAAAGTATAACACTAACGAATCGAGTGCAAAATTATTCGTAACTTACCACGAGTATAACTGCAATTGTCCGAATTTAGACTTATACTTCGTGCTGTCTTTCGAAGAAGTAGAGAATTACTTAGAGTTTGTCGGATCGCATCCCTTTAACCCACGGGACACGCTAGAATTGAAAAACCATCCCGTAAATTAATTCCATTCCAATGAATAGCAAAACGTCACAAATTATTTATTTTGTCAACTTTCAAAATTTTCAGAACCGCTATCTAGATATACAGAAGACAGGAGTATAGGTTGCTTAGTTTAAAGGCATTATGAATTTGGAATCAGGAAATAGAAACACGTTATATTTAATTATGTTTGTGTGGATTTAGTAACATGCTTTAAATTGAACGTAACAAATTCCCCCAGCAAAATTAACAGGGGGTAGGAAAACACAAGCGGTTAGACAACCGAACTAATAACAACCGAACTGGAAGGACATCTCTTTCAACAAAACAAACTATAAACGAAACGAACACAAAACATAGAGGAAAAAAAAAAAAAAAAAAAGAAATTCATCCGGTTCGACGGACCATAAACTAGTAACCTACCTTCAGGACTACCAGAAGAAATCGAACGGAGCATTCACTGCAGTGATAACAAGTGAAGAAGAACTAAAGAAAGAAGAAAAGAATGAGAGAGATGTAGAGTGGTAATCAACGAGGACAAGGATGGGCCGGCATCAACACTGCAAAGGTCGTCTGTAGACGAGAGTCTCTAGTAAAGAAACAGTAAAGTTTTCAAACCTCAAGAAAAGAACTGGTTTCCTGCGCCCATAAACCAAAAAGGAAGAACCGAAGAGAGGAAGAAAATCAACAGTAATAGCCAAACCAGGCCTCAAGTATGCCAAAGATCGACGAAAGAGCTGGGATACAAAACGATGTGCTATCAACTGTAGTAACAAAGGAGTCGTTACTAACGAACAATCAAGAAAAGAATTGCTAATAGACCCGAAAATTCGACAGTGTCGCAGTTTCCGAAGAAAAAGAGAGGTCTACCAAGCCCACAGGAAGCGGATGGTATATCAAAACAAGTCAGTGCAAGGACCGACAGCAAGGAACACCAACTAATCGGATATAGAAGTGAGAAGGTGCAGTTCAGAAAGAAAAGAGAAGGTACAAAACCGAACAAAACAATAATCACAAAATCCAAGAGAGTAATACCAGTGTAAGCAGAGTCATCATGAGCAGTTGGGACGAGAGGGCAGCTATCTAGCTTTACGACGCCTGCGTCGCCAAAAGGAAAGCAATGCGATATCAGGAACATTAGGATCGTCAGGATGAGAAGGTTTGAGATCTTTAACGTGCCAAATGCTTTTGGCCCCGGTAGGATCGGTCAGTTCGTATGTCCACGGAGAAACAACTTTACTAATAGGAAACGGACCAAGAAATTTTGGGGCAAGTTTAGCGTTGAAGTGACGTGAAGCGTCGGAAAGGGCGTAATTACGGCGCCAAACAGAATCTCCTAATTGGAATTTGACAGGGCGACGTCGAAAATTATGGCGATTATGAGTATCACGGTACGCAGCGGATAGTTTCTTTAGGACACGTGAGCGAATATCTTTGAAGTGTTCGGGATCAGGCGAAGGATGTTCTGGATCAGGAATGTACATATCATTGAATTCGGACAGTTGTCCGAAGTAATCACCAGAGAGGATGTGTTCTCTACCAAACAACGCAAAGAAAGGTGTACAGCCAATAATTTCATGTTTGGACGTGCGGACGGCACAAGCAAGTTGTGAAAGATTGACATCCCAATGACGATGATTGTCACGAACATAGGATGCTATCATTGTTTTGATAGTACGGTTGACGCGTTCAGCAGGATTTGCTTGAGGATGGTAACGAGCAGTTAATAGAATCTTGGAGTGATACCGGGCACATAAGGAAGTGAATTGCCGACTGCGAAACTGTGAGCCGTTATCAGTAATAAGATATTGAGGAACCCCAAAAAGTAGAAAGACCTGTTCTTCAAGAAGTTTAGTAACGGCTGGTGCAGTGGCGGTGCGTAAAGTAAAGAAAAAAGGAAATTTTGTAAAGTAGTCAGCCACTACCAAAAGATAAGAACAACCTTTGGTAGAACGAGGAAGAGGACCTACCAGATCACAAGACATGACTTGCCAAGGGTAGGAGGGTTTAGCTCTAGGAGCAAAGAAACCAGGAGGAGGTAACTGTTCAACCTTATGAGCAGCACAGATCGGACAACGTCGGATGTAGCGAGCGACGTCAGCTCGGAGACAAGGCCAATGATATCTTTGGAGGAGACGAGCGGAAGTTTTGGTCACACCACAGTGACCGGAAGTAGGCGGATCGTGGTGAAGAAAAATCAGATGTCTACGCTGTTCAGAAGGTACGACGATTTTCCAATCGTCCTGAGAATCGGCAGCGATAGAAGTCTTATGACGACGAAAGAGGATATCGTTCACAACGGACCAGGATGGGTAGGGTCTAGGAGATTTGGAAACTTTTTGAAGCATACCATTATACCAAGGATCGGGAGTAGGAAGAGTAACTTCAAGGGAGGAAATGGCTGAAACAGAAACGGGAGTAAGAACGGGAACGGAACGGGAGAGGGTATCAGGAACAACATGATCTTTCCCTTTTCGGTGGAAAATGGAGGAATCATATTGCTGGAGGCGAAGGGACCAGCGAGCTAGGCGACCTGAAGGACTTGTGAGTTTGTTGAGCCAGAGAAGGGAATGGTGGTCGGTAATTACTGAAAAATGAATACCCTAACTACTAACTACTAACAACATAACCAGTAAGCGATTCTGTAGGTCCCATCGTACGTTGATAAATTTCCCTCATAAGACGATCATCATAGTCCGGTGGTAAAAATGAAGCCTTTAGCATGTCGACGATGTCTAACCATGATTTCATTTTGGTGCGGTGGACCCGATATAATAGCAAAGCCTGACCTGATAGAATTTCGGAAGCCGAAATAAACAATTGCTGTGAGGACACCCCCCTAGAAGAACACAATTCGTCAGTTCGAATAAGAAAATCCATCAAGGATTCTTCACCAGAAAACTTTAACCCAAGTTTCGAAACGGCATTACTTTTAGTAAAACCCCTAGGTGACATAACCGGGACCGGTTCAGGTTCATCTTCCGACTCAGACTCGGAAGTGAGTAGCGAAGGTTCGTCCGGATCCGCTATATGAGTAGAAATCAGACTGGAAGTAGCCAACGGGTACCGGGTAAAACGACAGAGGACGAAATTTTCTAATTTTGTCTTCGTACGCACTACGAAGATTGGTTAAGACAAGTAACAATTGGCGATGTGCTTTTTGTTCGTCCCCTGTTGGGGACATATTCGTACAGCGACGCTCGAGGTGTAGCCAAACAGAGCTAATACGTTTAAATACGCCTGAAGATTTATCACCGTCAAAAGTAATGAGAGAATTTTTGAGTTCTTGGATAGCCATTTCAACAATTTGATATTCAGCGGCAAAGTTCGCCTCCACCGAAATGGAAGGAAGCTTTTTTTCTTGGTCGATGTGCAATGCACTTCGAACGGATCGACGTAATTCTTCTACCTTATCTTCAGGATCAAAACCTCTAGAGGATAATTCATACTGGAGTTCCGTTTTCCGTAGACGATTAACATTTAGGCACCAATGTGCCATTGTAAACAAAACTACTCAAACTAACAGTATATACAAACCCACAACAACAAACTCCAAAAATAAGCGAATTAACAAGCACCAACAGAACAACCAAAATAAACCCGAATTGTATCTACAATAAAACGATTCAATTCAGGACAGAAACTGCCGAAAACAACTCACTACGAATAACAAAACCAACGAATATAGAACTACAGACAAATAGAACAGGGCGCCAGTATTTTCAATTCTCTCTACTGAGAGCACCAAAACTATCAGGAAAATACAAGTCTGATAATTTCAACAGGATACTATCGGAGTGGAGTATTAAGTAACAAGGATTGAGGAACGAAGGTTAAGTAACGAGAATCGGGGGCCCCACGATTGGGCGTCAAAATATGTCACGGTAAAACCTACGGGTCAGGAAGGAAATGAAGCAAAAGCCGGAAAGGAACTTTCTACCCGGGTCCCTTACCGAAACAAAACAGGATGCTACGGCTAGCCGTCGTAGATTAGGGGTGGGGAGTAGGGTCAACGTAGCCAGGTCAAGGAATACCGCTGGAATATACGTGGGAGATAAGTATAAATCGGAGTTAGCAATGATATATGGTAAGTTCACATAAACGGATATAACTTAATCTACCTATGGTGGATGTGTTTATCTTACATAACGCACTATACTATAACAACCTAGCGAGCTCGGGTTCCGCAAAGCTAATGGCATTCAAGCAACCAACCAAACATTAGCAACCAACCAAACATTTTATCACTACGGCACCATCCGTGCCAGGCGTTTTATGCTTAATACTAGTAAGTGCCCGGGTTTATGTAGACTATTGCGTACAAAAGTTAAGTTTTTCAATCAACAACCAACACAGTAAACACTATTCATTTCGCAACACTCAGTATATATATCCTGCTAGATCACGCAGTCAATGGCATGAAAAGTATCTCCAGAGGATATAGGAGGTAAACAATATAAAGGGTAAAGGATACTTCGTGGAACTTACTTACGTATCATATTTAATTTGGGAACTTAGCTCTGTAGTAAATCCAACACGAAAGGTTCCTAACTTGATGGGAGACAAATTACTTTTGTCGGCTACTCCAGAAAGTTTCCTCAACGTGTCATGTCAATTCTCAGGTGTACCCATATTTCGGAGTATGACGTTGTGAGTCGAGTACCATGAGCACCATTCGCTAACAGCATTCAGGAACTATTTGAACCCAGCCCAAGGAAGCGAGCCAGCGTTCAACCCGGATGAGGCCAGGACGTAGGAAGAGGACGGAAAGGAAACAGCACGAGTATAACTGCAATTGTCCGAATTTAGACTTATACTTCGTGCTGTCTCCTCGAAGAAGTAGAGAATTACTTAGATACTGACCACAACATCGTAATTATGAAGGCCGCACTTAAATTTAAAAATCTGAAAAAAAGGAACGGATAAAGGCACTTGGACTTAGAGAAACACAAGATAAAGATATTCAAGAAATATTCGAAAAAAATTAAAATGAATTGCTCAAAGATATCGGGAAAATATCTGATACTTAGAAAGTAGAAACAGAATGGAATAACATTAAATCCAGCCTAGACATGGCGGCCAGAAATATTCTGAGGTATACACAAAAAGAAAATAAGAAACTATGGATAACAAAGGATATCCTGAATTTAATAGAAGAAAGACGAAAATACAAAAATAATTCAGGCAAAACAGGAAAACAGAGATACAAAACCATAAAATGGGAAATTATTCGAAAATGCAGGAAAGCTAAAGAACAATGGATTGATGAAAAGTGCAAAGAGGTACAAACAAAGATGGAAATAGGAAAGACAGACGAAGCATACAAATTAATTAGAATGAAATTTAGGGATATAAAACCGTATAGCAAAAATATAAGGGACGCACAAGGAAACGTCATCATAGAAAACGTAGAGAAAGTGTGTAGATGGCAAGAATATATAGGGAATTTATATGCAGGAGAGGAACTAACTGCATTAGAACATGAATCAGACATTGAAAATGATGACTTGGGATATCCTATACTTATAGACAAGTTTGAATTAGCATTAAAGAGTCTGAAAAATGGTAAGGCGCTGGGTACAGACAAGGTGCAAGCCGAAACTCTAAAAGCAGCTGGACAAGCAGTAACAGAACGTCTCTTCCAACTTGTAAGCTATATGTATGAGAAAGGCGAGATACCCAAAGATTTCAAACGTAGCATCATAGTAACTATACCAAAAAAGAAAGGCGCGGATAGATGTGAAACTTTTCGAACAATAAGTTTGACAGCACACGTGTCAAAAATATTAACTAGAATTGTGCAAAGACGAATGGAAAAACGAGCAAAAGAAATACTAGGAGAAGACCAATTTGGGTTTAGGCGAAACAGGGGAACACGGGAGGCTATTTTAGCTCTGAGAGTGATAATGGAGAAAACAATAGAAAAAGGGGAAAGCGTTTATATAGGGTTTGTAGATCTGGAAAAAGCATTCGACAATGTAAAATGGAAAAAAATGTTTGAATTACTCAAAAAGATTGGAATGAGTTATAGGGATAGACGAATAGTACATAGCTTATACAAAGAGCAAACAGCAGTAATAGAATTAGAGCAGGAACATAGAGAAGTAAACATTAGGAAAGGAGTGAGACAAGGATGTGTCCTATCCCCATTGATTTTTAACTTGTACATAGAAGAGGCAATGAATACTGTCAAATGCAGGAAGACATTTGAAATTACTATGCAGGGACAAAAAATTGATATGCTTAGATTTACAGATGATATAGCGGTATTAGCGTCTAGCAAGGAAGAGTTAGAAGCTGCTCTTAATGAAATGGAAACGGTTCTAACAGAGAGATACGGTATGAAAATTAACAAAGTTAAAACTAAAGTTTTAGTATGAAAAGGTGGGGAAAATAAATCAAAAACAAGAACACAAGTATGTAACACGAACTTACAAGAGGTTAAGGATTTCTGCTACCTAGGAAGCCAAATAACGCAAGATGGAAAAAGCACAAAAGATATAAAACAAAGATTAGCACAAGGTCGTACTACATTTAACAAGAAAAAGCAACTACTGTGCTCAAGGATCACAAACATAGAACCAAGAAAAAGATTGCTTAAAACATATGTGTGGACCACAGCACTGTACGGCTGTGAAGCCTGGACAGTAGGAGAAGCGGACCAGAAAAAGATAGAAGCCTTTGAAATGTGGTGCTACAGACGTATGATGAAGATATCATGGACAGACGAAGTTAAGAACGAAGAGGTACTAAAAATGGTAGGGGAAGAAAGAAATATGTGGAAAACAGTAAAAAATAGGAGAGATAGGATGATAGGCCACATACTACGGCATGAGGGAATAGTGCGGAATATATTAGAAGCAGAGATAGGAAAAAAGAGAAGAAGAGGCAGACCTAGGTTAGACTACTACACACAGATAGTAAAAGATGTAGGCTGTAGGGGTTTCAGGGAGATGTGCAGGCTAGCCCAGAATAGAAATCAATGGAGGTACGCATCCAACCAATCCCAAGATGTATAAACTAATGACGAAAAGATAACTGTGCTTAAACATGATGATTATTATAAGTAACTACAAGAATTGGTTGGGTAATATTCTCGAATAATGTTAAGTGTGTTAAAGAATTTACTGGAAAACCATTATTTCGGCAAATGTCTAAGTGTTGGGGGATCTTGGTAGCCACAGGTTGCTTAACCTCCTTCACTGAATCTCGGTAAAATAGAGCATAAAATTCGAAGACAATAGAAGGAGAACGAGCTGAATACGCATGCTGTGTAAGAATTTAAGGGAACTATGTAGGCTAGCTCGGAATATAAATAAGTGCAGGTACATGTCCAACCAGTTTTGAGACGGAAAACCTAATGACGAAAAAATAAGCACAGATAAATCTGATGATTAGTATAAACAACTAGTTGTTGGTTGCGAAATATCTCCAACTAATGTTGGCTGTACGAAAAGATAAATTGGAAAATATATTAAATCGCTAAATGGTTAAGTGTTGGGGGACTTTGGCAGCCACAGGTTGTTTACCTCCCTTCACAACCACTAAAGGTCGGAGAAATAGGGCATAGAACTGTAAAACAATAGAAGGTGATCGAACTGCATCTAGCAAGACACAACAGCGCCTATGAGGAAAGGCAACAAACATAGAACAAGAAGAAAATTGTTGAAAGCATATGTGTGGAGCAAAGCACAGTATGCCTATGAAATACGGGCAGTCTGAAACCCAGACAGAAAAACGGTAGCAGCCTTTTGAAATGATGTGCTTTAGATGTATGAGGACGATAGCATGGACAGACAAAGATAATAACAAATAAGTTATAGAAATAGTAGGGGAACAAGGATATCTGGGGAAAAAGAGAAATAGAAGGGCGGAATATGTTCTAAGGCATTTTGGGGAATAGTATGGGATATATTACAAGCAGAGATAGGTAAAGGAGGTAGATGTAGACCTAGATGAGATAGTTATAGATGCAAACTGTGCAAATTTCAGAAATCTGTAGGTTAGTTCAGAATAGGAAACAATGATGGTACGCGTCTAACCAGTTCTAGGACTGAAGACCTAATGATGATGACGATGAAAGAAACATGGAAGATATCAAGAGATTTACATTTGTTTTGAAATGTTGTGCACATAAAGTACAGAAGGGAAAACTTAAACACATTGGTTCTTGGGGTGTTTAAATAAAACATATCGTCACCCCTGGTAGATGTAGGCACTCGAAAATTTACAGCAGATAATAAATAGGGAGTGTCTATAA
This sequence comes from Platerodrilus igneus, assembly GCA_036346225.1. Classification (NCBI taxonomy): domain Eukaryota; kingdom Metazoa; phylum Arthropoda; class Insecta; order Coleoptera; family Lycidae; genus Platerodrilus; species Platerodrilus igneus. The sequence continues at coordinate 1,660,359 of JARFIW010001266.1, forward strand.
AGTTATTAACTACTTTATAGAGAAATACCACAGCACTTAAATCACGTCGCGATTTAAGTCTAGTTACAGAGAATCTGCGTAGAAGTAGGTTATGGTCGTAACCTATACATGGATAAACTGAGTCCTCCTTGTATGCTAGGTATTTAAGAAAGTGACGTTGTACCTTCTCAATCATATTTACATAGACTGCATATGAAGAATTCCAGACTATGCTACAATACTCCAATTTCGACCTAACGTAGGCAAAAAATAATATTTTTAGAGTATCAATAGTGAGGTGTTTACCCATCCTAATAACAAAACCCAGCGATTTATGTGCAGCCCTAATAGTGTTGAGGATATGCAAATTAAATGTTAACTTGGCATCAAACAGTACACCAAGATCAAAAACACTATCGGTTATTTGAAGTACTAAACCTTCAATGCTATAAGGGAATTTAATTATATTATGCTTTCTAGAATAATTTGAAACGGAACATTTATCAGGATTAATTGGGAGGTTGTTTGTAATACACCAGAAATGTAGATTATTTAGATTCTGCTGCAGTTTTGAGCAATCTTCTATTTGACTTATCGTGTTGAATAATTTTATGTCATCTGCATAGATTAAACATTCACAATCAATATCAACAACAACATCATTGATGAAAATGATAAAGAAGTAGGGGCCAAGGACAGAGCCTTGTGGAACTCCAGAGGTAGCAATAAAGTGTTTGGAATGAGAGCCTAAATAATCGACATAAAGTCTTCTATTATTTAAATAGGAGGCGAAAAAGGTCAGTAGCTGAGGTGTAAAGCCCATGTAAGACAGTTTCCGAAGTAACAAATTGTGATCTAGCCGATCAAATGCCTTTGACAAATCTGTATATATCACGTCTACCTGCATTCCCTCATCTAAAGATTTAGAAAGATATTGTGCCATACTGGTTAAATTAGTTGCAGTAGATCTACCAGAAACAAAGCCGTGTTGTTGCAGACATATTTTTGAATGTGAGTGAAAGTAGATATAATCATAAAGAACAAATTCAAATATTTTACTGAAGTTATTAAAGATGACAATAGGGCGATAATTTATTATACAGGATCTGTCCCTTTTTTTATAGATAGGTCGTTCTTTAGAAGATTTCCAGATATTAGGAAATTGAGAATATTTGAGAGAGAGATTAAACAGAAAGGTTAAGGGTTTGATAAGTTGAAACTTACAATATTTAATCACAAGAGAGGGTAAGTTGTCCGGACCTGCAGTATATTTAGATTGTAATTTGTCGATAGCTTTGAGTACATCCTGTTCCTCTATCACAGGTACACCAATACTGGAATAAGAGGAGACTGGTTCAGGATCAGAAGTATAGGAGCTGGAAGTATAGGCAGATTTAAAAAGTTCAGCAAACTTATTCGCTATAACATACGCATCAGAATAGGACTCGTTGTCATAGATCATTTGGCTTTGTTGATTCGTTGACTTTCGTTTATCATTCACAAATGCCCAGAAACTCTTCGGATCGGATTTTATTTTGTCATTCATTGATCTTAAGAAATTATTATGAGCAATATTCATAGCATTTTTTAGCCTAGTTCGTAGGATTCTAAAATTGTTGTACACTAATGTATCACTACTTAATTTATATTGCTTCCATAAAATTTCTTTTTGTTTAGTAAGATTGATGATCTCCTTAGTGAACCATGATGGATAAGACTTCCTACAGGCTTTCGTTCTAGGGACATGCAAATCAATAACTTCAAAGAATAAAGCATAAAAGCGAGTTGAAGCAGCTTCAATGTCATCAAAGTGGTACAGAGAGTTCCAGTCTAGTGTAGCTAAATCATCATAAAGGGCAGTATAGTTGACATTTTTAAAATTGTAGCGGGTATCTTTACTGGTTGCTTTAGCATAGTTTTTTACAAGTAATTTATGTACTTCAATGCAAAGTGGAGGATGATGATTGTCAATAGGCAGGTCAACACACTTTGGTTCAGATATGTTGCAAGTGAAATTAGAAAAAACTAGGTCCAGTAGCCTTTGATTCAGATTGTATATGTAGTTGTACTGTATGAGATCAAAGAAAGCTACAAGATTATTAAGGGGTACCAATCTGGGCAGGTTGTTGCCACTAAATGCAAATTCAGGTAGGTTGAAGTCTCCTATGATTATAAGATTTTTGTCATAGATAAAATAAACATTTATTAATTCATCAAAGAAAAGTTCATACGCATGCCTCACTTGATTTGGCGGGATATATACCGTTATTATAATCATAGACTGGCTGTAGGGATCTTTAATTTCAACAATTAAGACATCAAAGTTAATATTCGTACAAGTGTAGGGAACTTGATGAGAGACGAATTTTTTGTTAACAGCAAGAAGTACCCCTCCTCCCCTGCTAACACCCAAATTAGTATGTCGATCTGTTCTGAATACATTGAAAGTATCACAAAAAAGTTTATTGTTATATATATATATATATATATATATATATCATCTCCCAACCATGTTTCAGTTAAGCATATGATTTCATAATCACACATTAAAGAGAAGTTATATAGTTCAACCATTTTAGTACGGAGACCTCTAACATTTTGGTAGTATATGTAACTGGCCAACGCCTTAGAATTAACTATGTTTGCAGAATGGGTTATAAACTGTGATTGCTATCTAGAGAAGATAGAAGCCCTGTACCTAACTTTAATTTATACACAGAGCAGTCAGTACTCCATACTGTGTGATTAACATTGATTTCTGTCTTATCGGGATACATTTTTTTGTAAGTAATGCAGTTAATACATTTTACCTCATCGTCAGTGCATTTATCAATCGTATGTTCAAGTGCACATCGAGGACAAATGGGATTACTCTTGCAGACTCCCTTTATATGATTATAAGAGCAGCAGTTAAGACATCTACGTGGTTCAATTCTATCAAAGACAGAACAGTTATCAAGTCCCACCATTAGAGTTTTTTTTCAAGGGCCATCAAATTATTAAAAGAAAGCATATCCAATTCCACAAGAGGTTGATAGACCTGGCGGTTCTTTTTGGTTGACCATATTCTAAGAACTTTGCAGCTGAAATTCTGACTTAAGAAGTGGCCGTTTTGATTTATTAGGAATTTCTCAACACAGGTGGCATCTAGTTTTTCACTTATACCCACAACTTTAATTTTAGGCAGAGGATTCCTTATTTCAGTTATATTATAATTATTAGACATGTTATCATTCATGATTTGTTTTATTTTTTGATTGGAATCATCTGTATCACTACTGGGGGGTCAATTTTTGAGCGTTCGCAACTACTGACATTTATAGCAACTTTACGAAACCATATGATTTCCTATTTTTGAGCGTGCGCATCTTTAAGTATTCGCAACCTCATGTGCGCTTATTTGCGAGCGGCTTGTTAGTGGCGCAATTGTCAAGTTTATTTGTATGTTGGAAGTTAGGTTTTGCAAAATTTACTTTTATTGGAAAAAGTGACGTTGTATCTTTAATTATTGTTTATTTACAGAAATTAGTGTACAATATTAAAAATGGATGAGTTGATGAACGTTCTTGTAATAAGTAACTTGGAGCATGCGGAAAATAACTATCGACCTAATGTAACGCATAAGCCAAAAGATCCTTTCACAGAATTAAATGAAAGACAATTTGTAAATATGTTTAGATTATCGAAGGAGCTATGCCGATATTTAATAGAATATTTAGAACCCTATATGCGTCCTCAGCTGCAATCAACTGATTTAGATTTGCAGTCAATGGTAAAGTTGAAAATGTATAATGCGACGTTCTTTAACTCTAATTATTATGTATTGGCTGCATTGAGATTTTTGGAAGTGGAAGTTATCAGTTAGATGTAGGATCGAATAAATTTATTGAGTTATCTCAATCCAGTGTCAGCAAGTGTGTAAAAGAAGTTGTAACCGCATTGGGACAACCTGCTGTATTTGACGAATGGGTGAAATTTCCAAAAGATTTTGAAGAACTTAACAAAGTGCGACAGAGGTGAGTTGTCAAAATAAGTAATGCTGTTAATGCATGCGTATATTCAGTTAAAGTATAAGTTCTAAACTATCAAATATTTTTTTAGATTTTATGAGCAACATGGCTTTCCAGGTGTAATTGGCTGCATAGACTGCACTCACGTTGCTATTGTACCACCAGGTTCAGATGATCTAGAACATCCTGAGCACCTATATGTAAACCGAAAAAACTATCATTCTATTAATGTACAATTGGTAACAATAATTATATGTTAGCATTTCATTTAAACTGCAATAAATATGTTTTAAATATGTGATTCTAACTTAAAAATAATTAACGTTAATGCTAAATATCCTGGCAGTACCAACGATGCTTTTATTTGGGGCTGCTCAAATGTGCAGAATGTACTAAGAAATATACATGCACGTGGTAGTACAGATTATTTTTTGTTAGGTAAGTATTTTTAATCATATGATGTTCATAAAATTGTATTAATTATTTGTATATTTTAAATAGGAGATTCTGGTTATCCCCTTCGTACATGGTTATTAACACCGTTTAACGAAGTAGAAGATGATAGTCCAGAGAGCTATTACAACACCGTACACAAGAACACACGGGTTAAAATTGAATGCTGTAATGGTATATTGAAAGCAAGGTTTCGTTGTTTACATAAAAACCAAGTGCTCCATTATGCACCTGAAATAGCATGTAATATTATAATTGCCTGCGTAGTATTACATAATATATGTCTGGAATACAGAGATCCTCAACCAGACGATATTGCAGATGCAGAAGAAAATATTGATGAAGATGGCAATCCATTTAGCGAGGAAGACTGTTAAATTTAGATACTTAGTTCTCTAAAGATCACATATGCTTAGCATCCTTCATTCTTATTTTGTTAGTAAAAAGAAAATCTTCTCTCTCTATGCATGTCAAATTGACTTTTGATTGTAAAACACTTTTTTGCTTATTAAAAGGAAGTTTTTTTGCTGAATTCACTTCAATTATTTACATTTGGTCCTAATCAAGCCCGATAAAAACACAACCACCTTGGAAATACAATGTTCAACTCAATAAGAAGAGTAATCGAATAATTTACAAATACTCCAAGAAGAATGCTCCACAACAGAGACCTTTATGAACACGCGGTCTAAACCTGCCAAACAAACCAAGATTACAACGCAAGAAAGTCAATAAGGGCACTACTGAAGACCACTGATCACAATCTTACTATAACATAGCAAGGAATGAAATCAAGCGGACAAGACACAGGCCAGACAGATTGAGTAATCAATACAACTAGTCTGTTGCTCAATTGAAAAACATCAAAATCAGGTTTAATAGTTTTATTTAATTCTGCTTCCAAAACTAGCTGCCAACAGTTTAAAACTGCACACTTTCTTTAAAGACCTTTTGAGTATTTGACAGTACCTTTAATAATATCACTTTCAGATTAATCTTTTGCAACAAACTCGTACTTAAAATGTCTCATGATATCCTTGCGAGTTTAATACGCAAACGTTCAAGTTTAAAGGGTAAGTTAACCTCCTTTAAAAACTTTCTGCAACCACTAATTGCCATTGCTACTCAAAGCCCGCCTAACGTTAGTAAAATCACGCTTAATGAAACTGATATTTTGCAATTAGAAATACGTCTAGCAGTCCTTGAGGAATTGTTAACAAAGTATGAATCTATTCATTCAGAGATAATAGAGCTCGACACTGAAGTAAATCTACAAGCACATTGCGACAATTACAGCGAGTTTGAAAACAATTATTTTCAAACGTTAGCGGTAGCGAGGTCTTTACTAATAAAAAGTCGGTCCCTGGTTCAAGCAACACAATCTATTTCAAACCAAACATCCATCTCTATGCCTAAATTGTCATCTCATATTGATATTGATCACACAAATACACAGCCTTTAATTGAAATTGCTCAAGGTACCTCACAAGGCGACTCTAACAGTATAACTCGCCAGCTTCAACAAGTAACATCGCTACAAACACCACAACCTAATTTTGAAGCACGATCAAGTTTAGTAAAACTACCAACCTTGCAAATGAAGATCTTTAATGGTGACCCAAAAACATTTCTAAGCTTTTTGAAGGTTTCAAGTCACTCGTACATAATAATGACGCATTTGACGATGTTACGCGTTTCCTGTACTTAAAATCAGTTTTAGGGCCGGAACCAACCAAGGTAATAGAATCGCTGGACATAGTCCCTTCGAATTATTGTGTAGCACTAGCTCTGTTAGAAAAACGCTACAAAATACAAGATTTCTCATCCATTCTCATATAAAATGCATTGTAGAGTTCCCCAAAGTTACTAAAGAATCCGCCATGTCAATTAGGCAACTTACAGACTCTATACAAGGCCACTTGAGCCCTAGACTCCTTAGGCGAACCAATCGATTCAATTGCTAGTTTTATACAATATCTAATAACGGACAAATTAGATTACAACACAAAAAGGAATGGGAGATTGAGATTGCTAAGCTGGATAACTGCCCTCCAACTTCCACGTTAATTGACTTTCTTGAAAAAGAGCTCGTTTACTTGAAAAATTGATAAACCTTTGAAGGCACCTGATTACAACCAGTTTAGGCATCCGAACAGCCCTAAACAATTCAATACTCAATATAGCAAACCATCTTACGTTCACGTTTCATCCAAACCTCTTCGAGACCAACAAAACTGCCCTATTTGTAATGTAACTCATAAATTAATGTATTGCAAGGTTTTTCTTGATATGACGCCTAACACCCGCTATTCTAAAGTCAAGGAATTGAAACTCTGCATTAATTGTTTACGCCATGGTCACCTCGTCTCGGACTGCAGATCTGGAAATTGTAGAAAATGCAATAAAAACATTCCACGCTTCTACACAGTTCTGAATCGACATTCGTCAAACCTGATGCAAACTCATCTGTTTCTAACAAAGAAACAAACAGCATAAATCCACTAGCATCAACGTCAACTCTCACCAGCCATCTAGCTCAGCCAGATCAATTTATCCAAGTGCTTCCAACGGCTATGGTATATGTTGAAGACCGCTCTGGTAAGCGACATTACATGTGATTTTCCAATGCTCCATCCGAAGGTACTACACTGGCCAGGAAGCGAGTTTTTGTTACCTGGAAAATTTTGAATTTTGCCGAACCCTTGCTGTTCCAAGCAAGGTAGGGATCTTTAACGTGCGTGACAACACTCACACACGGGACCTCCATTTTACCTCTCATCCGAACGAGGGTGTATTTTTGTGAAAAATGTTCGCCTAACATTTTTCAAGCGGACCGTGTCGGGATTCGAACCCGGGACCTTGGGCGTAGTAGTCACACACATACCACTACGCCACGGAGCCGCCTCTGGTAAGCGACACCAATGCATAGCCTTTCTCGATTCCGCTTCAATGAGATCATATATGACCATCTCCTTATGCTCAAGGCTGAAGCTGCCCACTGCGAGAGCCAATATTTCCATTTCTGACATAGGTCAATCGCAGACCAAGGTCTATGAAATAGTGTACGCAAAATTGTTATCCATTCATGATGATTTTGCTACTTCTTTGTCATTTTTGCTTCTACAAAACATATCAGGCCGTATCCTCAAATGCAAATGGGTTACAAATACCTACAAATATAAATTTGGCTAACCCGAACTATCGTTGCAAAACCCGAATTGATCTGCTCTTGGGCGTAGATATCTTCTGGCAAGTATTATCACCAGATCAGCCCTTGACCATTCAATATCCCCATTTGTGGAATACTCGCTTAGGATATATAGTCACTGGAGAATTTCCACTTTACAATCAACCTATATCTACCTCTTGCCATCTCACCATGCTCGACGTATCACGACAGTTATCAAAATTCTGGGAAATTGAAAACATTCTCGCATCAAAACCTCTTTCCTCAGAAGAACGACAATGCGAATCGCACTTTGTTAAAACTCACAAGCGCAATGAACAAGGTAAATTCATTGTATCGATTCCATTAAACACTAGTCCAAGCGTTCTTGGAAGTTCCAAACAAAACGCTTTAAGGCAATTTATGTCTCTCGAAAGAAGACTTCAAGCAAACGCTGAGCTCAAATCTCTATATATAGACTTTACGAAGGAGTATGAAGCCCTTGGTCATATGACAAAGGTATGCCACCCAGATAACGCACCATATCAATATTTCATTCCACACCATGCTGTTTACAAGGAACACAGTCTCACAACCAAGCTACGCGTTGTTTTCAACTCAAGTAGTCCTACTTCTACCAGCATTTCGTTCAATGATATTCAGCTTAATGGTCCCATACTTCAAGATGATCTCTTCTCCATTCTTCTGAGATTCAGACGTTTTGAGTACATACTCACAAGTGACTGTGCTAAAATGTACCGTTCTGTTTTTATTGAAAAGGAACAACGTCCTCTTCAAAGGATCTTTTGGCGATCGGAACCTTCACATCCATTAGATATTTATGAGCTTGCAACTGTAACTTATGGTGAAAGGCTTCCAGTTTTCTCGCTATACGCTGTTTATTTGAACTAGCAAAGCTAAATGAGGATTCTTATCCTGAAATATCCAAGATTATACGAAAGGATATGTATTGCGATGATCTGCTCACTAGCTGTGAGACCCTTAACAAAGCAAAATACATTTGCTATAATATAGCTAAAATTCTACATTTCGGGGGTTTCACGCTCCACAAGTGGAACTCAAATCATCCAGAAGTTTTAGAAGCAATTCATTCGGCAGACATTCCAAACAATATTTTAGATTTTGGTCCTAGCAAAAACGCCAAAACTTTAGGCTTGTTGTATAATAGCTTCTCTGACAATCTATTTTTTGAAATAACAAATTTTGAAAACACTTGCAAGTTAGTCACAAAACGAACCGTACTGTCCTACATTTCCATGATCTTTGATCCCCTAGGGTTGCTTAACCCCTGCACTGTAACAGCCCGAATTTTCATGCAACAGTTATGGTTAATCCAGTCACATTGGGACGATCCCTTATCCTCAGAATTGCAATCCCAATGGAAATTGTTTTGTCAAAACTTATCCCAGTTAAGTAATTTGCGCATTCCCAGACAATCAATCTGTAAGTCTTACAAACAGGTTGAAGTACATGCTTTCGCAGACAGCAGTAAAACTGCGTATGGCACATGCATATATACACGATCTATTGATGAAAGCAGTAAAGTGCACGTTCAGCTTTTGTGTTCCAAAACGAGAGTTGCTCCTCTAAAAACATTGACAATCCCGAAACTAGAACTGTGCGGTGCTTTTATGATGGCTCAGTTGGTAGACAAAATAAAGAACGTTTTAGATCTCAACATTTTCTCCATAACCTATTGGATAGATTCGACCATAACCTTGTCGTGGATCAATTCTGAGCCTCATTTACTAGAAATTTTTGTAGCCAATCGAGTTACTCAGATTCAAGCAATGAGTGATCCGTCTTTATGGAGGTATGTTCCTACTAATTTAAATCCTGCCGACTTAGTCACACGAGGCGTTTCTGCATATAAGCTTTCCGACCTATCAATGTGGTGGAACGGTCCTGATTTCCTTTCGAACTTATCAATTAATTGCGAATTTCAAGGCGCCACGCTTTCAGATCCCTTCTCTGAACCTATAAATGTGGAATCCCATGTATCCTTATACATGTCAAGCATTTCATTTGAATCCTTTATTCCATTCAAGGATTATTCTAACTTAAATAGGCTCAATCGCATATTAGCTTATTGCTTACGATTCATAAAAAATTGTAAATCTATTGTGCAAGACAGGATACACAATGCCTTAACCTTCAAGAAACAACGTGATTCACTCATCCAGTTAGCACGACTTTCACAAATGGAATCGTTTGCTAGTGAAATTAAAGCGCTATCAAACAAAGGGACATTGACAAAAAATAATGCGTTAACAAAATTAAATCCTTTTTGACACAAGAGACAATACTTTAAGGGTCGGGGTAGGCTCTCCAATTCCAACTTCTCCAATGCTAAAAAACACCCAATTTTAATATCCGCTAAACATCATTTTGCCAAACTATTATTTCGTTCAGAGCATGAAAGATTATGTCATGCTGGTCCTTCACACCTTCTCGCTTCAGTAAGAGAGCAATTTTGGCCTCTAAACGGCCGTAATCTATCTAAGACGACTGTCTTCCAATGCATAAAGTGTTTTCGGTCTCACCCAAAAGACATAAACAACTTATTAGGCAATCTACCCACCGATAGAGTAACACCTCAATTTCCATTTGCAATAACTGGAACTGACTATTGTGGTCCGTTTCTAGTCAAGGATAGAACCGGTCGGGGATGGAAATCCATTAAATGTTATGTGTGTTTATTTGTTTGCTTTTGTACGAAAGCTATTCATCTTGAGCCAGTGACCGAATTAACTAGTGAAGCTTTTATATTATGTCTTCGGCGGTTCGCCTCTCGTAGAGGCATGCCATGTAAAATATACTCCGACAATGGTCGCAACTACTGTGGAGCTAAAACGATGTTGGACGAATTAGGCAAATTTCTCATAAACAATGATGAGGAATTAACAAATTTAGCCAACAAAGACAATTTTAACTGGATTTTTTTGCCACCATATTCTCCTAGCATAGGCGGTCTTTGGGAAGCTGGCATTAAGTCTACCAAATCACACTTAAAGAGAGTGGTTGGGAATGCTACCTTATCATTTGAACATTTTATAACTGCCTTAACTCAAATCGAAGGCATTCTTAATTCTAGACCCCTCTGTCCACTCTCCTGTCACCCAAACGATTTTCTTCCTCTTACCCCAGGTCACTTTTTAATCGGCCGTCCCATTTCAACTGTACCTGATCTTGATGTAACTCATATCAATGAGAACAGACTAACGCTTTTCCAAAGGACTCAGCAAATAGTTCAAAATTTTTGGACCAGATGGTCCAAGGAATATACATCTGAGTTGCAAGTGAGAAACAAATGGAAATTGAAAAAACCTAATATAGAAGAAGGTGCCCTTGTGCTAATCAAGGATAACAACTTACCACCTACAAAGTGGAAACTCGGACGTGTAATTAAAACTATAAGTGGAAAAGATGACATCGTGCGCATAGTGTCACTGCGAACGCAAAACGGTGAAACGACTAGAGCAATTTCAAAAATTTGCCCTTTTCCATTAGAAGAGAATACTGCAAATACGTTTTGATAAATGTTTGCTAGACTGTTATTTATTATATTTCACATGTGTTGAAAGGATTCCTCCTTCCAATGGGGGGAGTATGTTAAATTTAGATACTTAGTTCTCTAAAGATCACATATGCTTAGCATCCTTCATTCTTATTTTGTTAGTAAAAAGAAAATCTTCTCTCTCTATGCATGTCAAATAGACTTTTGATTGTAAAACACTTTTTTGCTTATTAAAAGGAAGTTTTTTTGCTGAATTCACTTCAATTATTTACAAAGACTTTAACAAGAAAAATAAATCCTGAATTGGCTAATGGAAGAAGAGCTAGGATGAAACTTGTCGGTTCTCTAAATGCAGCATGAGGAAATTAATGCATTACAAGTTTTTCTAATACAATTTCTATCTATAAATGGAAATCAATAAACACATTTGTATCGTATAGTTTATTTAATTTAATTACATAGGTATGTTTCACTAGAGTGTAATATCTTAACTAATACTAAAGTTATTCTGAAACTGAAACCTAGCATACATCAAATAAGTATTTACATATTATACAAACAGCAGTAATTCCTTACAAACTAACGTTTTGTGCAAGTTTCTTTAAACTCTCAGCGATTGACTCAAGGGCATTCACTTTTCTGGCTTTCAGTGATTCGATGTTCTTTAAGCAAGAAATCTTTTCTTTATAGTATTCCCTTTTCAGATCTAATTTCTCATTCAAGTTGTCCTTGAATGCAGTAGCTGCGTCAGCAGAGTTAATTAAATTTTCCAATTTTTTGGGAATGTTTTTTTTACCAATATGTCTCTTGTGTAAATCCTGTTTCGGTTGATCCAATTTAATCATTTTAGGTAACTCCACTTCTGCCAGAGTTAGTGTGGATGAACAAGATGGTTTCACTAATGGTGTATATATTGGGGACTTATTTTTGTTAACAATTGTAGTTGAACCAATAATTGCTCTTGCCGTTAACATTTGGTCGTCATTAAATTGAAAGTTAACACTTGATTCTTTAGCATCGTGTCCCTCTACAGACACTTTTTTAATTATTTCCAATACATCATCTTCCAACGAAGTTAACGTATCATTAATAAGTGGTCCACCTCCAGTTTGTCTATAATTACTATTATTTTTGGCCTATTTAATTTTAGTTCTGCTGCGAATATCATGCCATGCCTATAATAAAGCATATTGAGAATATAGTCTTTGCAATTTCTAAATAGACCTCGTCATCCGCGATGTCACACACGTACTAACTATTTATGTAGATGTTTGTCAACTTAATACCGTACAATATTAATGTTATAGTTTTGGTTTGAATAATAGCAATCTACGACGTTGCCAATAATTTTAAAGGCAAATATTAAATTTTGACGTTTAAATTTTAGGTTATATGACATTCCTTGTTTTGTTGGTGTCAATCATTGCTTGATATTTACGGGGGTTGTTTGCTACAGTATTCCCCACAATAAAGTGATAAACTGGAGATGCTAAAGCAGTGAAAAACGTTATAAAATTACTATAAAGCAGCTCCAACACCATCACCTTGTGCGTTCTTGTTGTATTTATAATAATTGAAAAAACACGGAGAACTATATTGAACCATAATTACGAAAATAGCTGACTAATACCCTATCTACCTAAATAAAGAAAAATTTGAACAACTTAACAGTACTATAACACATAAAGAGTAAGCTCAATGGAAGCTAAAATTTCGACAACAACGTGGAGTTTCCGTGTTTTCTATGTAACAGCAAATGTAAAGGGGACCATTGTTTGCCATTAATAGGAATTGATTATTAGGGCCTAGTGCACACACAAACCAAAAATTGAAAAATGCACGGCAATATTACCCCTTTAAAATACTCGTAAACGCTTCTCCAAATAGCAGGTACTTTACGTACACTTCGAAATTCGATTTTTCAAAAAGTATAAGGGACCATTGTTTGCCATTGATGGGAATTGATTATTAGGGCCTAGTGCACACACAAACCAAAAATTGAAAATTGCACGGCAATATTACCCCTTTAAAATACTCGTAAACGCTTCTCCAAATAGCAGGTACTTTACGTACACTTTGAAATTTGATTTTTCAAAAAGTATAGGGGACCATTCTTTGCCACTGATGGGAATTGATTATTAGGGCCTAGTGCACACACAAACCAAAAATTGAAAATTGCACGGCAATATTACCCGTTTAAAATACTCGTAAACGCTTCTCCAAATAGCAGGTAGTTTACGTACACTTCGAAATTCGATTTTTCAAAAATTATAGGGGACCATTGTTTGCCATTGATGGGAATTGATTATTAGGGCCTAGTGCATACAAAAAACCAAAAATTGAAAAAATCACGGCAATATTACCCGTTTAAAATACTTATTTATAAACGCTTCTCCAAATACCAGGTGGTTTACGTACACTTTGAAATTCGATTTTTCAAAAAGTATAGGGGACCATTGTTTGCCATTGATGGGAATTGATTATTAGGGCCTAGTGCACACACAAACCAAAAATTGAAAATTGCACGGCAATATTACCCGTTTAAAATACTCGTAAACGCTTCTCCAAATAGCAGGTAGTTTACGTACACTTCGAAATTCGATTTTTCAAAAAGTATAGGGGACCATTGTTTGCCATTGATGGGAATTGATTATTAGGACCTAGTGCACACACAAACCAAAAATTGAAAAATACACGGCAATATTACCCGTTTAAAATACTATACTATACTATGGTTCAGCTTGCTTTAAAATCATTTAGGTCGCACCGATTGTTATTACGCTATTGTCTCTATTCAGAAACCTTTACAACTTCGATAGTAAGTTTGAATTTATTTATCGGGACATATTATTTTTCATTTATTTGGGGAAGTTTGTTCCAGAGATATGTAACGTCTGTCGTTTCTTCTGTAGCGTGCAAATGTAGTATAATAATGGGATACGTTCATTTAGTACAAATATTATCTACCTATCATAATATAAAAAGATTGGAATAACGGAGAAACTCAACAATATGTTTGTGCATATTTATGTGTCAATTGGTGCCAATGTCAATTAAAAGTAGAGTTGAGAAATAAGGTTATATGGATTGACACCTTCAGTTACAGTCCGTATTTCGGAATCTTGTGGTATCTTGAAAACTAGACTGTGAAAAATATCAAACTTTAATTTTAAACAGTTTAGCATTTACTTAGCGTAAACTTTAAAGTCACGTTACAAATAATAGTCAGGTATCAGCAGTGTGATAACCAGAGTTTTCGCATTAAAATGTTACAATGTAACAATTTTATTTTAGCAGTAAAGGAACATACTCATTAAACGTACCATGAATATTGAAATACCTTTATTAACTAATATAAAGATTCAAGTAACAATCAAATTTTTATAGTATTGCTATATCTAGGATTAGTAGTCTATTTGTTTCGGAGTTCGGTGCAAATCCACAAGCCACTAGCGCGCGCGTGAGAGGTTCGAGAACCACACTTATGATCCTCCCACCTTGCAGGAGCGCGGCGAGCGCACTCGTCGATAGTTTAGGGCAGCGTGAAGATGCATTCGAAGAGAATGACGAGTGACCTCCGGGTCGCTTTGATTTGGTGAAGCACTTCCTGAGTAACGGTTAGTACTTAATCCATATATTGCATATTCGTTATCATATTAGCTAATTTAAAATTTATTTAGCGCAAACAACCATACGTTAGAAAAAGCAACCATACGTTAGAAAAAGCAACCATACCTTAGAAAAAACAACCATACGTTAGAAAAGCAACAATACGTCAGAAATTGCAACGATAAATTAGAAAACCGCACGACCACTTTGAAATAAAATTAGACAACGGAGGAGTACGCTGTGAATAAAAGATGCCGTGAACCAATGTAAGAAATCTGCTTCGCTCTTGCATCTGTAATAAAGCATGGAAAACAAACATATTTAACAGCAGGCCCGCTCTGCGAAGTTGTTTCCATTGCAACCAAGGACGACAGCCGGTATTTGGGTTCGTAATAGAATTAAGAATTTCCTCAGTACTTCCTTCTGAAAGTACATTATTTCGTTTTGTTTGTTAGATGTACAAAATTGTTATTCAGTTTACCTGTAATTAAGCTGGTTTTCCCCAGTATCAAAATTTGATTTCACTTAGTTTTGTAAAGATGTGACTACATATGGCTACAACGTAAATTAACAGCTGCTATTACGTCACCTGTTTATTTGAACAATGCCGTCAACAATTGCATAATGGCTAACAGATGTTTAACATTACAGTACTGCCACTTTTGATAAAATTAAAGAATATCTTGGTGATTCTATTAACTTCAAACTAATTTTAATTTTGTTAAATTAATGAGAAAATTTCATATATTCATTTGTAAGTGACCTACACAGATCTGGTTGGGTTATAAAGAAACTTAATATTGTTAGTTACACTGAAGTGTTATATATTTGAGTAAGGATCAGTTGTTAAACCTTACAACAATTTTGCAAGAATATCACATATTTATTTTATTTAATTATCATGAAATTTTATTTACTGAAACAAAGAAAATTCTTTCTAGTAAATTAATTATCTACATTTAAAGTTTTTATTCTGATCTGGTTTGATCAGACCTGATAAACAAAACACAGAAAGAGTTAAATTTTTATGATTCCATTATGTAAGAAATATTCTATATGCATTTTAGATATACTTGAGGGACGCAAATAGTGTTCCCATTTTTTAGGTAACCTAACTATATTCTTTCTTACAGGAGCAGTGTCTTATTCTGTTAAGACAAGTTTGTATGTCAGCGAAGGCGATCTTTTTTTCTTTGGGTCTCCAAGTCCGCCCTTAGAAATTTGCTATGCCATTAATATAAATCAATCTGGACTTGGTGGCGCCTGTTTGTTTTAGTTTGAGTGTGACGCCCCACAGATTTTGACTTACCCCCCCATTGCTCATAGCTCTACCCAAGGAATAGACCCCTAGTTACGTCGGAAGATTTCGTTTTGCAGACACCTAACTTGAAGTATGGTGTTAATAAAGTAGTGTTTTAGTAGGCCTTTGAAAAATACGTTTCACTAGCGCCCATGCGTGTGGCGAGTTGAAGCCACTAGTAGTAGTAGTGTCAGCCCTAGCATGAATAAAACGTTTCACTGGCGCCGGCAACGTTTGGGGCGTCGAAATTTGTTTGTTCAACGCTAGGGGCGTCGAAATTTGTTTATTCAACGAGTGTTTCGTCGAAATTCGTTCGTTCATAATTTAATTTAGCTCGAAATTTGTTTGTTCATAATTTGATTTACCTCGAAATTTGTTTGTTCAAAATTAATTTTACTTCGAGATTCGTTCGTTCAAAAATTATTTTTTTACTCTGAAACTTGTTTGTTCAAAATAATTTTACTTTGAAATAGTCTGTTCAAAATTTATTTTTGCTTCGAAATTTGTTTATTCAAAATTTAATTTGCTTTAAAATTTGTTAGCTCAAAATTTATTTTGCTTTGAAATCTATTTGTCCAAAAAATTATTTTGCGTCGAAATTTGTTTGCTTAAAGTCTATTTGACAGTTAGATTTGTTTGTTCGCTTTTGATAAAAGATTGGTTGTAACGTTAAACCACAGTCAATCAATTAATTAACTTAGTTAAATTTATTTTTAACTTTCATTCTATTTTGACCCAATATAATTTTTTTGATATTGTTTTGGCAAAAATTATTTTACCAAAAACACCTCTTGATTTTTACCTTTAGTAGTACGAATTTGTTTTGATCATTTTTGTAAGGTTCAGATCATTTAGATCTTTCAGTTTGATTCCATTAGGCTTTTGTAATCATGTCGGATATTCCGAATTGTTTGTCTACTCAAAGAAGAATTGGAGTATGAACTGAAAATTAGAGGAGTAGTGAGTGAGAAACCAGTTTTGAGGAAAATTTTAGGAAGACTGTCAGCTAAAGAAGCTGATAAGCCTGTTGTTTGATTTGTTTGAGTCAATAAAGAACATCTTTGTCGAAATTTGATGATAAGGCTAGAGATTCTATTTTGAAGGTACATTGGAGTGAGCTGTCGTTATGTCGTTTGAGAATTGCTCTTTGTGCATAAGCACGTTTTTGATTTTGTTAGCAGATTTTGTTTAGATCGGCATTGCAACGCAATTTAGTCTAGGCGGAACTTGTCGTCGTGGTTGGTCGCTCAGCAGTATGTCAGTCCAGACGAGACTCAGGAAGAGTTGGTCGCTCGGCTTTACATAAGTCTAGACGAGACTCGAGGTGAGTTAGGCGCTCTAGATTTTTTTTTGCATCATTTTTTTTTTGATTTGATGTAAATTTTGGTATTGTTAGTCTAGGTGAGACTCGTAGAGGGTTTGTCACTCTAGCATATTTAGGCGTTGTGAAGCATTGTAGTTGTTTCGACAGTTCAATTGGTAGTAGGATGTGAGTGTACCTGAACACTGATTTTTTTTGTTAGCTATTGTCATGATTAGTTTTTTATTGATGATTCATAAGCAGGTGGATGGCTTTTAGTTGTTGGTGATTGGTTTTCGAAATATTCGATTTTGCAACCTTTGCGAAGTGCCACAGCACATTTGATTGAGAAGTTCTTAGAAGAAAAAGTATTTTTTTTGCATACGGAATACCACCATTTGTTATTCGTGATAATGGTCCACAGTTGATTGGACATGTTTTTGAAGTTTTGTGTGCAAGGTACGAGATCCAAGAGATGTGGTACAATGCTGTGTATGCTCCTCAAGGCAGTTAAGTGGAAAAGCTTATAATAATAATTTTATACCGGGTGAAGATGTTGATGTCGTCTCCAGTAGTAGACCTTCTTATGTTTTGGATCGTCAACCTTTGTTTGATATTTTGAAATGTCCGTGAAAATTTGCGTGTAGCTTACCAACGTTCAAGTAAACGCTACAATCTTAGGAGAAGAGACATTTCATTCCGAGTCGGAGAAAGTGTTTGGAGAGCTAATAAGGTCCTCTCGAGTGCAGTGATAAATTTTCCGCTAAGTTAGCCCCTAAGTTCGTTATGAGTAAAGTTCGGAAAAACATTCCAATTTAGTATATGAGTTAGAGAACGAAGATGGGACAAAAGCAGGAAATGGCACGTAAAGGACTTGAAACCAGTTGATGCATCATATCCAAATGAAAATGATGATCCTGACGATTAATTCAGATCCGATCATCTTGTTGATATTAAGTAATGACGTAGTGGTTCGTTTTGTTTTGTTTTGTTCTGATTTAGTGTCGGTCCACTAATATTGAGTATTTTGTTTGAGAAGTGAAGTAAGTGGTTTGAGATTTTGTAAGTTTTGTAGGTTTGAGGTGTGCCTTAGTGTGCACGCTGGACATTTTGCTCGCGCGTTGCTCAGAGATGTGTTTGGAGGATGTCTTTGACAGATATCCTTACTATGTAGAAGTAGATGGGCTATTTGATTATTGGTCCTGATTTCTACATATCCAGGTAGAGAGAATATTAGATTATTCTTTCCCTTGTTCCTTTTGACCATTAGAAGTTCTTTGATTTGATAAGGTCAAAGTTGGTTTGGTGAGTCTCACCATTTGGTCCATCACTAATGAGATCAGTTGTTTGTTAGAAATTAGTGATAGGATATTCAGTAGGGTGTAGGATAGTACAGCCCTGACTGGCCCAGTTTTGTACTTGCATTTGATAAGTAACCTCATGGTTGGGTTACCTTTGTTTTGATCATCCCTTTGCGATGAAGTGATGATATTTTGTATTTGAGATTTGTAAGTAACCTTTTGGTTAGGTTACCTTTGTTTTGATTATCACTTTGTGATGATAATATTTTGAATTTGAATTTTGTAAGTAACCTTATGGCTGGGTTACCTTTGTTTTGATCATCTCTTTACGATGAAGCGATGATATTTTGTATTTGCATTTGATGAGTAACCTTTGATTAGGTCACCTTTGTTTTGATTATCACTTTGTGATGATGGTGTTTAAATATAGACCTATTAGTAGGGTCTTACTTTTGATTATCACCGTGTAGTGATGATGTTTTGAATAGTTATGCTGTCTTGATGAGGAAGCATTCCTTTTTTGTGGATAGAGCTAAATGAGCTCCTGGAAGTGAAGTTTTTGAAATTAGAAATAAGTTGTAAGTGTTTGGTTATAGGTAAGAAATATTAGCCTTGTTAGAAGTAAGAATCTCAAGTCAGGAAATATTGTAAATTTGAATTTTTTGTCCCGTGGAGTGTTTGACTTTCTAATTTGACCCCTCCCAATTTTGATTATTACCGATTGTGACTCCCGATTTTGTCTCCCGATGGACGTCAGGTACGCGTAGTTACCAACACACTCATTTGTAAATATTTGTCCCCCATTTGAATAAATTTATAAAATTGCATAGTTAGTTAGGAAGGTAGGAAAGGCTAGTATTGTTATAAAAATTTTTTTGTATTTGTTATATTTAGAGTTTTTCTTAAAAAAAATTTTTTTTTTTAGGAAAGGGTAGTGTAACAATTTTATTTTAGCAGTAAAGGAACATACTCATTAAACGTACCATGAATATTGAAATACCTTTATTAACTAATATAAAGATTCAAGTAACAATCAAATTTTTATAGTATTGCTATATCTAGGATTAGTAGTCTATTTGTTTCGGAGTTCGGTGCAAATCCACAAGCCACTAGCGCGCGCGTGAGAGGTTCGAGAACCACACTTATGATCCTCCCACCTTGCAGGAGCGCGGCGAGCGCACTCGTCGATAGTTTAGGGCAGCGTGAAGATGCATTCGAAGAGAATGACGAGTGACCTCCGGGTCGCTTTGATTTGGTGAAGCACTTCCTGAGTAACGGTTAGTACTTAATCCATATATTGCATATTCGTTATCATATTAGCTAATTTAAAATTTATTTAGCGCAAACAACCATACGTTAGAAAAAGCAACCATACGTTAGAAAAAGCAACCATACCTTAGAAAAAACAACCATACGTTAGAAAAGCAACAATACGTCAGAAATTGCAACGATAAATTAGAAAACCGCACGACCACTTTGAAATAAAATTAGACAACGGAGGAGTACGCTGTGAATAAAAGATGCCGTGAACCAATGTAAGAAATCTGCTTCGCTCTTGCATCTGTAATAAAGCATGGAAAACAAACATATTTAACAGCAGGCCCCGCTCTGCGAAGTTGTTTCCATTGCAACCAAGGACGACAGCCGGTATTTGGGTTCGTAATAGAATTAAGAATTTCCTCAGTACTTCCTTCTGAAAGTACATTATTTCGTTTTGTTTGTTAGATGTACAAAATTGTTATTCAGTTTACCTGTAATTAAGCTGGTTTTCCCCAGTATCAAAATTTGATTTCACTTAGTTTTGTAAAGATGTGACTACATATGGCTACAACGTAAATTAACAGCTGCTATTACGTCACCTGTTTATTTGAACAATGCCGTCAACAATTGCATAATGGCTAACAGATGTTTAACATTACAGTACTGCCACTTTTGATAAAATTAAAGAATATCTTGGTGATTCTATTAACTTCAAACTAATTTTAATTTTGTTAAATTAATGAGAAAATTTCATATATTCATTTGTAAGTGACCTACACAGATCTGGTTGGGTTATAAAGAAACTTAATATTGTTAGTTACACTGAAGTGTTATATATTTGAGTAAGGATCAGTTGTTAAACCTTACAACAATTTTGCAAGAATATCACATATTTATTTTATTTAATTATCATGAAATTTTATTTACTGAAACAAAGAAAATTCTTTCTAGTAAATTAATTATCTACATTTAAAGTTTTTATTCTGATCTGGTTTGATCAGACCTGATAAACAAAACACAGAAAGAGTTAAATTTTATGATTCCATTATGTAAGAAATATTCTCTATGCATTTTAGATATACTTGAGGGACGCAAATAGTGTTCCCATTTTTTAGGTAACCTAACTATATTCTTTCTTACAGGAGCAGTGTCTTATTCTGTTAAGACAAGTTTGTATGTCAGCGAAGGCGATCTTTTTTTCTTTGGGTCTCCAAGTCCGCCCTTAGAAATTTGCTATGCCATTAATATAAATCAATCTGGACTTGGTGGCGCCTGTTTGTTTTAGTTTGAGTGTGACGCCCCACAGATTTCGACTTACCCCCCCATTGCTCATAGCTCTACCCAAGGAATAGACCCCTAGTTACGTCGGAAGATTTCGTTTTGCAGACACCTAACTTGAAGTATGGTGTTAATAAAGTAGTGTTTTAGTAGGCCTTTGAAAAATACGTTTCAACAATAAGATTGTAATTTAACCTGGCTTTAGTTGAACAAAGGCATAATTTTGTGGTTGGTGCAAATGTTTGTACTTATGATAATAAAATTGAAGTTTATAGATTATAAAAAGGACTACCAAATTGAAGAGAGAAAACCCGATTTACCGTTGGTACTTATTTCATATGCTAATTTGAATGAATAGATAGCAATAGCCCAACTACCGCTTAGTGTACGCTATTTCTGCTAATTAGCAAAAAGCGCATGCGCGCAGTCATCCACGTACGATAAATAACCGCGGTCCGCTATTCTTGTAAAATGCTGTGTGGCAGGCTATATGTAAATAATTATATACAATGTATGAATACAAAATCTATAAGTAAGTAGTTTAAAATTGGTAGTTTTTCAAAATAATTATATACACTTATAATGTAATGTATGGTTTTACATATTTAATACAATTACTTGTAACAACGTTGTATGAAAATGCAGTTACTTCGGGTTATATGGAAACAACCAAACACCAAAAGTACAACAGACACAGTCACATAGCAAAATCAATAACAAGGTCCATTGTACTTCAGGTGTTGGCTCTGAAAAGAGCCTTTATGGTGAAGTCTGTGGGTTAACTATTGTCCAACCAATAATTGATGTAGCAACTTCAGCCCATTTTTGTTCGGATGAAGCCCATCTCTAGATAATTATATTAATGTTTGTAAAGCATTGGCCAACCTACCTTTCATAGAGGATCCTTGAAGAAAGGGCGCGGTTGTAGTCTATTACAACCACAACATTTTTCAGGGGGCCTTTAAAATAAAGTAATTTAGCACTCTTGAACGTTAAAAGTGTAGTGTTACCTCTTAATGCCAGCGATCTTATAAAGTTGTTATAGCTGCTGATCGTTTGCAGCTGACTTGAGGTCGCACCATAGATGTGTGGGATTGTACACACATGCATATGCTGAACACCCAAGTCAAGTAAATGAGAGAGCATTTCTCCCATCGCTCGCTTCATTACGAAATAAGAATGGTTCTAAAATAAAACATTGGCAGAAGAACTTAATCTATAAGTTTTAAATATTTTGTAAACCAACACATCGTTGCTGCCTATAAGGACAACTACCTCCTGAGCGATTGTGCCTCCCCTGTGATGCTTCAATCTTTTTACCTTTTTTTTTAGTTGATTTATAGTTTGTCCCCCATAAGCAAATTCGCAGAAAACACGCCTCTGTCCATGTATGTCTGAAACCAAAACAAAAATATGAGTTAAATCGTCGAACAACATACTAATATTAATCACTCACATTCAGTAATCGATTGGGTGCCCAAAATAACGCTTTGGTACCTGCGAAGTATCGAACCGCCAAAGAAAGTCATATTTCAGTAATCAAAATCTGTTCAGAATTAAAATATAGTCTAATGTGTACTCTACAGTTACATGTCTGTGCACTACAAGCTAGTCCAATTGAAAAGAAAGCAGAGGGCGCTAGTTAATGATACAGATTTACATTGCGCAGTAACCGTTTTCATTCACAATTATGTAGTGTAAAATGTATATAACTTCTTTGCTTGATTAGAGATCCTTATTTTGCAACACAATAAATCAGTAATGCGTTCTGATTTCCTTTTTAATATTAGCAAAGTAAACAAATATGTGATAAAGTATTGGATATAAATAAATTTTATACTTAGTCGCTTATACAAAATTATAATAGTAGATTACATACCGAGGTGGAAGTGCTTCATTACTGATGTGAAGTTTGATGATCAAGTCGCGTTAGCGCCGCGGTCATCAATAAGCCGAGGTAATGTGAACCAACGACCACCTAGATTTTTCAAACTTTATTTTCAATCATCCCTTTTAAGTAACGAAAAATGTAAAAATTAATTGCTGGTAGATTCGGCATTTTAGCAAGGGCCTTTTAAAACCCAAGGGTACTGTGCACTTGGTAGACCATAATCGAATGCGCTAGGGTTGCAGATACAATTCCAGCTGTCATTACTTCATGAGAAACCATGCAGCTCAGGCACAGATGATCTGGTGACCCCACGTCCCATATTCTTGAGTTTATAGTTCATAGGGATATAATTAGTAGGAGAAAGTGGGTGTAGTTCTCTTGTAAAATCAAATTGCTTATTCTTGAAATCATGGAAGAGTTCCTTTCCTATAAAAAAAAGTAAAATTGATTCTCCTGGTTAATTATGAGAGAATGTGAGAACTGTCATGAGAAATGATGACAATTTGATATTTATGTAATTGAGTACAATAAAATTTACTTTTCCACAAAGACCGTCAAAATATAATAATGTCAATTTCATACATTTTCGCTTTTACATAAACTTCACTTTTGCTAAAGGAAAACTAGTCACCACTAAAATATATGACATGCGAATTTAACAACAAGGATGCATATCCGTATGTCTGCATGGTGGTGGCACTCTACAGACGATTCTGTTGCCGCATTTTAGTATTAACATTATCCGAATAAATGGCGCCCACAATTTCAACAGCAATTATTGATTGTCATTTATTTGACATTAAATTGACGTTTAAATACTCCCTGTATGTTTGTTGTGGTTTGTTTAGTATTCTTCTTAATCTTCTTTGGGGATTAAACCACTCATAGTTTTTAAAATTATCTTTATTAACGTTTCGATCCATGA
Source organism: Platerodrilus igneus (assembly GCA_036346225.1). Taxonomy (NCBI): domain Eukaryota; kingdom Metazoa; phylum Arthropoda; class Insecta; order Coleoptera; family Lycidae; genus Platerodrilus; species Platerodrilus igneus. Next base: position 1,684,369 of record JARFIW010001266.1, read on the forward strand.
CCTAGGATCGTTTTCAATATAATAAAAACTTCAAGTTTGACATTTATGACACAAATTGAAGCTGACTTTGATTTATTGATGTTCGATATATTTGGTTTGAGTACACTAAGCAAAAATTTTTAAAGTTTAAAAGAATGATTGCTTTCAATGTGTGTTGCGGCCTGGGACCGACTTTTTTTAGGTAGCCAATACACTAAACGTGAAATCAGCTGATTAATTTTTATTGTAAAAATTCAATAACTTGGGAATTGGAAAACATTTTTTAACATGTTTCTATTTATACAATTTAGAGGATGGTTATTAAAGAAGTGTGCAATTGCATTATTAAAAGGCTTAGGTAGTCGTTTTTTTATATTTATTTTGAAGGGGAAATCATTATGATTTAGGCTACCTCTTTGGTAGATTTTAACATTGTTCTGAGGTGATCTTATGGCGGGTTTACACTTGTCAGACACCAATGTTGTACTATGAAGGTTGTATATGGATCTGAGGCGACCCTATGGCGGGTTTACACTTGTCAGATACCAATACTGTTTAACGGAGATTGTATATGATTGTTAGGTAACCTTATTGTGGGTTTACACTTGTCAGATACCAATGCTGTTTTACAGGGGTTGTTAATATGCTTCATCATCATCATAATTGGATCTTCATCTCAAAACTGGTTGGACACGTACCTGCATTTATTTATATTCAGTGAATCTCGGTGAAATAAGACATAAAATTAGAAAACAATAGAAGGGAAGCTAGCTCAGAATATAAATAAATGCAGGTACGTGTCCAACCAGTTTTGAGATGAAGATCCAATTACAGCAACGACAATAAAAAAAACCCTCTGGTATTTAATTTTCGTTTCAGTAAGGTCCTGTCTTTTGATTGCAGCTAACCATAGAGTTCGTCGTCTTTGGGATAATTCATTTTTGTGTGTTATAAACCGGTGATTTAACACTGTTGGCACAGAATAAAATTTTACCCTGTCTCCACGGCTTCCATAATTTATCACGATACATGTTAATGGCATTATTTTAAAGATATAATAGAATAATACCGCAAAAGTTCATAAACGTGAAAAAATATACTTCTTCAACACAAACAATTAACATTTACATACTATACACAATTATATTGTGTGCCAACAGCCGCCAAGTTGGGATGATTTTGACAGGTCGTTGGAATGCCTAATTGCCGTTATCAATTTACTTTTATGCTTTTGTAGGTTATCTTGTAATGTGTTACACTTTTTTTATTTTAATAGAAACACCGATTTGAGCAACAACGAATTTCTTTTAAGGCAAGATAGGACTTATTATTTGCTATAAATACATTTATTAGATTATACGTTTGAGCGTCATATATACTAAACATTTGTAAAAATGCCTAATTGGAGGTATCCATTGAGCTGTTATAATAAAAATCGTCAACCTTGCTATTAGTTCAATTAATAGTTTAGATATTGACAAAGGTTTGGCTGCTAAAACTTCATTAGAATTGATTAGAGACATCGGTCAGAAAGGTTCTCCATTGCAAGCACCTAGTTCTGTAGTAAATAATTCCGATTCCATACAGGCTGGCAGTGATAGTGATATTGAAATAGAAACTCAGGAGGATATATCATATAAAATGCAAGAATCTGGTTCAAGAAAAGAAAACATTTGTGATCTTGAAGTTGCATCGGCTACGCCCAAAAATTTACCTTTCAAGTTTGAATCACAACGTTGGGCTATAACACATAAAATTCCTCTTAATGCAACTGGAGAACTATTAAAATTACTTAATACACTTCCTTCGAATGTGCAGTTACCTTTAGATGCCAGAACTTTCTTACATACTCCCGTCGGAATATTAAGTAATGGAAAAAATTACCATTTTGTATAGAACGATTTATTTGTGCTGCACCGGCTAAATCTTTTATATCATATCAAATAGGTCACACTGGATTTTATTCGTACGCTAAGTGATGTCTAAATGGTGTACATTTAAAAGGCTGTACATATTTTCAGAATATTAGATTCGCCAAAAGAAGTATATTGTAACGATAGTCAAATGTTTTGGCTATTTACTTTTATTTCATTGAACCATTATATGTAATTAGCTGAAGATCCAGGTGGAGGGTTACAGTTGCGGTCTGTTTGCAGCGAACTGTATGACTGAACCTTTACCCCATATAAATTCAAATTCAATAGAATAAACACATTCCCATTAGTGTACTTTTTATGTAAAAATTTTTTAATTGTTTTAGCTGGTACTACAACTGAAACAGTAGCTGCGGCAATTCATTCAGAACCATTCACAAGAGGTACATATATAATACTATAAAGTTAAACATACTTAATAATTAGAAACATTTCATTTCAGATAGTGCATTTAAAAAACATGTGATAAGGTTTTTGCATAAACTAAATGTTAAGTTGAATTAAATACAGGATGAGATATCCGAGTTATAACTTTATAGACAAAACCTTAAAGTGAAAAACGAACGTAAGAAAAGATATTGCATAAATTTGACTTTCCTCTGAAGTGCGAAGATGATTTATTGGAATTGTAAAAATTCCTTGAACAAATTAGAGTAAACAAGCCTTGGTATGTAAGTATTAAAAATCATTTTAATAATGTTAATTTGTTTTAGATATTAGAACTGGCTAAAATTGGTGGCATCCACTATAAAGCGATGGTGGAACAAATCATGGCAAAAATGTTCTCAAACGAATTAATGGTAAACTATAGCTGGATTGGTTTTAAAAAGGAAAACAACTTTTCAGTGTTCAGTTCAGGAGCTGCAGAACGTGCCCACCATAACACGCAAGCAGATATTGAACATACTATGGGGCTTTGGCTTACTAAAGCCAAGGAACGTACTAAATTGAAGAACAACAATAATTAAAAATATGTGTATATATATTAATAACTAAATACATATTATTATTATTTCTTATTTTATGTTCTCTTGTCAGACTATGCAATAAATTCAACGTTAGTAAATGCATTCATATACTTTTACAATTCTCTAATACTACAAATACTTGTTATACTGTTCTAATTATTTAAAATGTCTCATAATTCCAATTGCTCCGAATGAGGGAAACTTGTGGGTGTCTCTATAAGCATGACAAGATGAATAAATATGGTTGATATAAAATTTTTGAGTGGTATGGCTGCATTAACTATAATTAAGGTAGTGTTATTTTAGATAATGGGCGCATGCTGGTATATCATTACACATATTGTCCCAAAATAGTGTGCAATTAATAGGTAACTCTGTTATTAATAAAGATACAAATGAAACTGTATGTCTTGCTTATAGATTTGATAAAAATATCTACTATTGATTATCATATGAAAATCATCATTGAAAAGGGTAGGCAATTTCCTTTGTCATACATGTTATATATGGTTTCAGCATCAAACCACCTACATATTTTTATTATGATCTTCTGTTTGTTATGAAATTTTTTATAAAGTAATATAACCAAGAGAACATTAATTGCACGAACGATTGTACTTGTTAAATAAGCAGCCAGTATATAGATGCAGTCAAATGAATAATATATTTATTACCAAAATTATAATATATTTTGCATTTGATTGTATCAATACTGGCTTTCGACAACGAGCACAATCGTCGACGTTCTCTTGGTTATATACTTTTATAAAAGAATTTCATAATTATGTATATACGAAATTGTTTTATAGTAATTTTTGGTGTATTTATGTGTATTATAACAATACTCTGTTGAAAGAGTCCAACAGAATATTCTAGAAATAAATATCAATATGAACCGTGGCGTATTGTTGAAACAAAGAAGGTAACTCTCTACCACAAAAAATATCGTAAGACAAAATATTACAAATTTTCGTACTCTCTCATCTATACATGAACATGAAATACGCCAAGGACGCCTTCAACAAGAACAATTTCACAATGCTTATAATGCAAAATTGCCGATACAAGCTGGCATTAAAATATACAATGCTATTCCAAATTATATAAAAGAAGCAATCAATCTTAAAACATATCAGCATTTACTGAAAGAATTCCTATATGATGTTCTATCGCATTAAGGAATACTTTAATATACAATAAAATATGAATAAGAGTGTAATGACTTGTCACATCCTGTATATAGGCAAAGTGCTGAATAAATTCTTATCTTATCTTATTATATGTATGTTTGGCATACAACCGCTGATTTACTGAAAAGTATCAGGTGCAGAACTCCTATGGCAAAATAAATCGCAAGCTCCTGCTTAGAAAATATCTGAAGTCGAACCTTTTACCATATTCCATCAAAGGCTTTTGTAAACGAGGATTTTTTCATGTAGTTGAAGTTACACACCAAAAGTGAAATAGGCTTGTCACTTATCAAATACAATAACAAAGCCCACTCTACTTCAGGTGTGGGCCCGGTAAAGAACCAGAGCCCACGGAAGAAAGGAATATAGGAAATGGTCTAGGTAAAGACATAGTAACATCATACATCACAACTATAAATTATAAATATACAATCATATTAAAAAATTATATGAGGTATGGGTGCAGTAGTAGTAGTAGTACAAACGAACGGAATCAAGTTGTATTTCAAGCGACTTCATAAAAAAATGGGCTGGAAGTTGAAACCATGTAAAACTTCAAAATAGTCTTTGTAGTGGGCATGTTTTGACGTTTTAAGAATCACACCACAGGAAGGTTTGATATTTAATAAAGTGTTGATGATTTCTGTGCAATTCTGTTTTCACACATAACCATTAATGTAATATTTGGAACACTATGCTAGTATAAATGTGTCATTCCATATCCAATTTGCACTTGGCTTAATTGTAAAGTTGAATTAAGAATAATTGTGGGCAGTTATGAGTGATTTCAAAATCACACCCACAGAATACACTATATTCAGCGAAGGCTAATTAGATATTGTAATCCGTGAAGCATCATGTTTTGCGCAAGGGTTCAAGATTTATCAAATTGAAATTAACGAAAGTTCAACCACTGTAGGGTATTATCATTTTCTCTTAAAATCCATTGACCATTGTGACAACTTCATGTAGCTATACTCGTATGTGGGTACATATTTTACATTTAAATGCAATATTCTGGTATTCGCTTGGGTTACCTACTTTAATAGTGATGCAGTTAAAGTGCACCCAGCGGCCACAAACATCACAAGATACCCATTCATCAGTTGGGTTTACAAGTTCTGCATTGCAGCATCTCTTACGGTTCTGAACTGTATTGTTATGATATAACCATCTTAAACAAGTATTGCATCGCCACCATTCCGAAAAGAAGCTGCAGCTACCAGATTTTGAACAATATAGACAATAATCTGTTACAGTTAAAGAGTTTTCTAATAAAAAGTTTTGTATTAATTGACGATAATCATCTGGGTTAAAATCTTCACCAAAGATATAAGTTCCGTCATTTACAACTATATTATGCATGAAGTGCATAACAAAGGCTCCACAATTATACGCATCATTTTGAGTAGGGTGCAATACTTCAACTATTTTCCAGCCTTCTGTTGCAATATGTAAACCATAGAGTACACTTAGAAATTTAGTAAAAAAGGTTTCCGTTTCGCGTTGTAGTGAGACTTTGTTTAATTTTAAGCTATTGAAATAATAAAATTGCTTTAGGTATCCGTGTATTACAAATAATACCCAATGGTTGCCATTTATAAGTACCGGTAAAAAAAAAAATTTTATTTGGTAGATGAATAGATACATTGTTTTTCAAGTCGCTATTCTCGTGCGTTAAAAGTTCTGGTGTTGTAGATAGTAGGGTAATAAATTTATTCTCCGCTTTTGTTATTAATTTACCAAATAAGTCTATAATAAAATTGGCAATATACTGTTTAGGACAGAGCGTTAAGAAATCAGATAACTCAAGATCCTTATAATAAAATCCGTCTAAGTCATATTTTCCAATGTAAGCACAATTCAATTTTGGTACAGGGTTTTTAATAAACTCATGATATTTGTATACTGCATTACCAAAACATTTGTTTTCATTTTTTGCTTCATGAACGTTTACGATGTCTGCTGTTTTTAAAGTTTTGCGTAGGTGAATAGGTTTACGCGCTCGTTTGACTGTTTTTTGCCACGTTTCTTCAACTTTATTCAATTTATCAGTGTCTGCTTTTCGTTTGAGTCCACGTGAATACGGTAACAATTCAAACTTCATTTCTTTATAAAGACATGCTAGATAATTATGCATTCTCGCAATAAATCTATTGCACTTTAAATTTCTTTCTTTGCTCAGAACACTGTTTTTAACTACATTGAACCACGATTCCACCAATGAATTAGATAAAACATCTTTAGAGTGGTCATTCACTAAAATGCATGACCAAAATGAAAAATATGGCAGGTACTTTTGTAGGCACTTATCTAAAAACAGAGTACAGTGCCATGGGTTGGGGGTGCTAGATATCGCGGTAGTCAGTACAATTTTATTTCTTATGGTTGAAAACTCCTTATAAAAAGGGCTTTGTTCATAAAGGGTTTTTAAACCATAACCATCAAGTTCATCATCTGCTCCTGTGTCTTCGTCTTTCACATCATCAGTGTTTAATTCTGTTGGTATAATTAACCTATCTAGAGCCATTTTAACGTCATCTGTATAGGTTTCACTTATTAATATTACAGCAATATCGATAAAGACACATTTAGCCTGTCATGTTTTAGTATTTAGCATTATGGTAAACACGCCACTGGTTTGAGAGATCATTGGAGTACGCCTATGATTTAGACAAGGCCAGTAATGGCGCATTCTTGTAGCACGATTCGGTGTGCTGTTGATATAATGTATAAGTACCTCACTGAAACTTTTATACAACTTGTTTTCTTTATAAATATATTATTAGTGAACCCACAAGTGTTTTATTCAATAGTATAATACACAACATAGCCTTATCATAAGTATCGGCCAACATTAAGTTATTAACCACCATGCTAATAAGATTTTTCAACCCTTTGTTTTTACTAGCAGCTGCTTTAGCATCTGATGCCACAATTTTTGTAAAATGGGCACAACATAGATGAATAGTAATAAAGTCGGGTTTGTTTTGCACGTTGTATTTAATTTTTTGATATGTGATTTTTAAGTAATCTAAAACAGACATTTCTGTGAACGTATTGATGGTGGCATTTATCATGGCCCAACTAAAATCAGTTACAACTCTATTGAACGGTAACGATTTGCTGTTCTTGTAATTATTTAGCCATCCTTTTATGGAAAGTGAAGTATGTGAGTCGGAAATCATTTCAAATAAAGGAATTATAAGTTCTTGCCTTGCCCTGTGGCAACGTATTACCCCTGCATAATAAAATACTCTTTTAACGTTTTTTTCAAATTTTCTTACGACAGTTCCAGTGCAATCTAAATGAAGTGTTACATTATTTGTCAGTTTATACTGTTCCAAGCATATATTGTAACACCAATCCAAGTACAAATAAACACCAACGCTAGGCTTAGCAACTATGTAACGTATATATTTATCAAGATTGACATACATTCAATATATTGCTTCAAAATCATCTTTGGCCAAATCGTTTCCACTCGCTGCTTCTGTTTTAATATGTCTTGCCACATCCGCTGTGGGAATATCGTGAATGGTTTTTAAATGTAACAAATTCTCATCTGTCACTAAAACTTTATTCTGTTTGAATTTAAATGCAGATATATTCTGTATTTGTTGCTTAGCTAAAAGCCGTGCATAACCCCTAAATTGTTTACGGCGCAGTAAATTGTTATGATTAAATGTACCTATTGTATGTAGAGTGCAATGAATATATCCATCTTCACTCACTTGGCCGTAGTGTAGTGTGACAATAAATTTCCGACACGATTTGTATAAACAATACATGTAAATGATTGCATTTTGTAAACATTTATTAACGCGCTTGCTCTTCACATAAAGTGGGCACACGGAATAGACATGTTTAATGTCCTCACACAAAAAATACATATAATTTTTTTTAAACGTAAAATCCCATTTGAAAATATTTTGTATGTTAGAAGTAAATTTATAAACGTTGTCGTTCAAGCACTGAGCTTGTAAATGAGAATGCACTGGTGAATTGTTGATGTTCTCTAGATCAATGGTATTATCACACATTGAAAGGTGGGTTATATTCTTCTCGGGCAAGGGGATTTCATTCTCTAATGTAATATTAACAGGAACTGCAATCGTTGTGCTTAATGCAACAGAATTATAATCACTACTACTACTCTGCAATATACCTACCTCACTAATGCCATCGGATAAATAATCCCCTTCCAACTCACCGTTGCTTCGATTGTTTTCTTGTTCAACAATCTCCAAGAACAATTGTCTTATATTATTTATATTTCTTTTCCACCTGTTTATAAGCAGTTTGCGTTTAGCATAGCAGTCTGTTCCAAAAAGATATAAGGCGGCATCACAGAAAATGGACCCATATTCATAACGATTATCTATATCATCTACACTTCTTACCCTCCTTGCAAGATATGTTGCTAAATCTTTAGAAAGATTACATTCTTTCTTCTGACGAACCATTTTCAAATTATTCCTTCCAAATATTAGTTGAAATTAAATAAATATTATCCCCTAATTAAGGTTGGACCTGCAAAGTAAAAAATTAAAGTAGGAAATGTAATTCACCGGTGCCACCAACATGGTTGCCAATAACATTTTATGCCAGGAAGGAGTAGTAAAAAATGCCCAATTTTCAATATTACAGTAAATCACCCAAAATGCGTGAGTAGCATAAAAGCATTGTGCCATTATTGATTTGAAACAACAGGTTTTAATTTTTTATTTATTAATACAACATAAGGAAACATATTACATAACCTCTAAATATAAAAACAATATTCCACAAAATATTTCAAAATATCCTACAGTATTCTATAACAGTGCCAAAAACAATATTAGAAACCAATATTAGAAAACATGTTACATATGACAAACATATATAATATATAGCTATGCAGTTAACAAAAGCTTTACTGATATACAAAAGCTGTCTTTCCAACGTCGTCTGGTGATATGCCCTTTCTCAATTTTTGGTTTGTGTGTGCACTAGGCCCTAATAATCAATTCCCATCAATGGCAAACAATGGTCCCCTATACTTTTTGAAAAATCGAATTTCAAAGTGTACGTAAACCACCTGGTATTTGGAAAAGCGTTTATAAATTAGTATTTTGAACGGGTAATATTGCCGTGCATTTTTCAATTTTTGGTTTGTGTATGCACTAGGCCCTAATAATCAATTCCCATCAATGGCAAACAATGGTCCCCTATACTTTTTGAAAAATCAAATTTCAAAGTGTACGTAAAGTACCTGCTATTTGGAGAAGCGTTTACGAGTATTTTGAAGGGGTAATATTGCCGTGCATTTTTCAATTTTTGGTTTGTGTGTGCACTAGGCCCTAATAATCAATTCCCATCAATGGTAAGCAATGGTCCCCTATACTTTTTGAAAAATCGAATTTCAAAGTGTACGTAAGCTACCTGCTATTTGGAGAAGCGTTTACGAGTATTTTGAAGGGGTAATATTGCCGTGCATTTTTCAATTTTTGGTTTGTGTGTGCACTAGGTCCTAATAATCAATTTCCATCAATGGCAAACAATGGTCCCCTATACTTTTTGAAAAATCGAATTTCAAAGTGTACGTAAACCACCTGGTATTTGGAGAAGCGTTTATAAATTAGTATTTTAAACGGGTAATATTGCCGTGCATTTTTCAATTTTTGGTTTGTGTGTGCACTAGGCCCTAATAATCAATTCCCATCAATGGCAAACAATGGTCCCTTATACTTTTTGAAAAATCGAATTTCAAAGTGTACGTAAACCACCTGGTATTTGGAGAAGCGTTTCTAAATAAGTATTTTAAACGGGTAATATTGCCCTGATTTTTTCAATTTTTGGTTTTTTGTATGCACTAGGCCCTAATAATCAATTCCCATCAATGGCAAACAATAGTCCCCTATAATTTTTGAAAAATCGAATTTCGAAGTGTAAGTAAACTACCTGCTATTTGGAGAAGCGTTTACGAGTATTTTAAACGGGTAATATTGCCGTGCAATTTTCAATTTTTGGTTTGCGTGTGCACTAGGCCCTAATAATCAATTCCCATCAATGGCAAACAATGGTCCCCTATACTTTTTGAAAAATCAAATTTCAAAGTGTACGTAAAGTACCTGCTATTTGGAGAAGCGTTTACGAGTATTTTAAAGGGGTAATATTGCCGTGCAATTTTCAATTTTTGGTTTGTGTGTGCACTAGGCCCTAATAATCAATTCCCATCAATGGCAAACATGGTCCCTTATACTTTTTGAAAAATCGAATTTCGAAGTGTACGTAAAGTACCTGCTATTTGGAGAAGCGTTTACGAGTATTTTAAACGGCTAATATTGCCGTGCATTTTTCAATTTTTGGTTTGTGTGTGCACTAGGCCCTAATAATCAATTCCTATTAATAGCAAACAATGGTCCCCTTTACATTTGCTGTTACATAGAAAACACGGAAACTCCACGTTGTTGTCGAAATTTTAGCTTCCATTGAGCTTACTCTTTATGTGTTATAGTACTGTTAAGTTGTTCAAATTTTTCTTTATTTAGGTAGATAGGGTATTAGTCAGCTATTTTCGTAATTATGGTTCAATATAGTTCTCCGTGTTTTTTCAATTATTATAAATACAACAAGAACGCACAAGGTGATGGTGTTGGAGCTGCTTTATAGTAATTTTATAACGTTTTTCACTGCTTTAGCATCTCCAGTTTATCACTTTATTGTGGGGAATACTGTAGCAAACAACCCCCGTAAATATCAAGCAATGGTCCCCTATACTTTTCTTAAAATTAAATAAAATCGAAAATTACTATTGTTTCCAACTCACTTTTGCATGTATTATTGTATGTAGGGTTCAGTTTTACGCGCCGGAATTCGTTGCTGAGAGAGTTCGTTGCTAAGATCATACACATATTGCTGTATTTTGGATTGAATAATTTAGCAAATTTCTTCTCCAAATTATAATCCTCCTAAAATGATTAAGTATGCTATTGTAGCATTGATAATTACCCTAATGTGCTTGATATAGTAAAAAGGGTTGGCCTTGCTGGTGCAATACTTCAAACTTCTTGTAAAAATTTTAATAATTAACCAATATTAATTGTTTTTCGCTAATTCGCCGAAGGACCATTTTATGTTGAGTAAACTTCTCGATTGTAGTGCAGCTTGTATGTGTAGTTACAGTAAATAATAATTGAGAGCAGAGAAAACGTCTACTTTATTTGAAAGCTAACACAACAATGAATTCCAGTGTTTGTCTGGTTAGTAAAATTAGTACAGAGGTGCTACTAGGCGATGTAGCGGTAAAAATTCAAATTTAAAATTAAATAGAAGGCGTTAACACGGCTTAAAACATTTTTTGTGTATTCAATTTAGTTCATATATTCAAACATTGGAAGATTCTTTATATTTATGGTACAGTTATATGGCTGTTTGTCAAATGCTAAAAGATTATATATTTATTATTAGGTTTTAATACTGGACATTATTTAAACTTGTAGGTACTCTAATATCTAATGCGCTAGTTATAAAAATCTTCAGCATTACTTCTACATTGAGGAAAACATCCTCAACTTGTTGCTTTACAATGTATTCTAAGTAGCCCAATGCACTACAATTAAGGCAAGGTTTACACTGAGAAAAATATACATCCTTAAATTGTTTTATTTCATCACATGTGGGAAAAATAAACTTAAATTTTTCGCTCAACAAAGTGCCATGTTTCTTTTGCCTTTTCAACAATATTTTCCTTAGGGAGATTAATTTACCTCTCAAATAAATCAATTTCCTTCCTCTGAAGCATTTTAGATGTAGCATCGATATTTTATAGAACATCGTTTCAAATTAATAGCATTACTAAAAATTTAAAGTTTAAGTTATAATAAGGACGGATGCTGTTGTGACCTCTTCATTATTGTGTCTTTGCTCTAGCAATTCCTCCAAAGCTATTATAACAAATTTGAAATTGTGAAGAAAGGAATCGGTAACTTTTGCACGAGCCGACCATCGTGTATCTGATAAACTTTTCAGGGCGATGGTTTTATCTTCTTCTGAATATTCTCTATTCTTGAGCTCTGCAAATCTTTGCTACGTACATTGCCGAAGCCTACAAAAAAACCAAAAGTAAGTGATGACCGGGCTCAGTCGGTGACTATTTCCACTATAAAATAAAGAGAGGCCTGAAGTAAAAAACCATACTCGCCCTCATTCATAACTCATAACAAAACATCAAAAAACTTATAATTAAACAAAATATATTACAGAAGCACAGTAGTACTCAAAAATGCATACTCAATAGCTACAATGTACATCTAAAAGCAAAACCCAAAAGAAAGCATTTTTTTTACAATAGCGAGCTGCAGTTTTTAGGTCGCACCCCCATCTTAATTACAAAAAAAAACCAACAGCACAACTCTAAAAACCAGAGCTCCAAGTGATCATATTAAGCCTAGAAACAAATACCTACAAATAAATGACTACAGTGGTCCCCGTAAATACACCATGAATAATCCATATACATCATCATAATCATTTATTAGTCACAATACTACAATGTGTGATAGGTCTATAAGTACATTTTACAGAAAATCTTGAACTGCATAGTATAGCAATTGTTCACTAGCATATTTCTAAGCTTAACTTTAAACATTTTATAAGTATGAGCATTCTTAATGTCAATGTGTACTTTATTGTAAACCTTCATAGCCAAACACACAAAGCTCTTATCCGTAAGGGCCAATCGGTGTTGAGGAATTACAAAATTTCCACCGAACCTTGTATTAAGACCATGAATTGAGAAGTTTGTAGAAAAATAAAAGCAGGTTCTTACGTACATAAATAGTAACGGAGTTAATATATAGGCAAGGTAAGGACATTATGCCCAATTGTCGAAAAATGGGCTTGCAGGTGTCAAACCTATTGGCATTAACCATGCATCTTAGGATTTGTTTCTAGATAGAAAAGATACGTGTTGCGTAAGGAGAATTTCCCCAAAGCATAATGCCGTATAACAACCTAGATTGTACTTCTGCAAAATAGAAACACTTCAAAGTGTGAAAATCTAAGACTGCTTTTAAAAACCTGATTTGAAAGCATACTGAGCTAAGTGTTTTAAAAAGCTTAGTATAATGATTTTCCCATCTCAATGAGCTACCTACATAAACTCACAAACATTGTGATGTAGAAACTAGTGCAAGTGTATTGTTGTTGACCTGCAATTGCATCTGATCCTCACGAAAAATTTTGCCAGCATAAAAACCGTCTTTTCAGAATTGAGATAAAGTTTGTTAGCACAGAACCATTCGAAAAGTGGCTCAAGAATCTCTTTCGCATGTTATAGAACATCGTGAAGTGGGTTTTCGAATTGTAAATGGGTAATTCCTACCTAAAAAAAAAACATTTTTTGTTTTCACAATGCAAAGCCACAAAAAGTAATACTGACATTCCTTCAAGAGTGTCCAAAAAAAAGTCCTTGGGACACTTGCATATTTATTATTCTGTGAACGAATATTGTAATGTCCTCTATACAAAATAGTTTTTATTTTAACTAATTGTGTATGTATGTCATGTAGTTTTAAAATAAAATCAGAAAAAAATTACTAAAAATTTACTAAAAGTATTAAGTTTAGTTTTCTGTTGGATTTGGAACTCACACCTTCACACTAATTGTACAAATGTGACTCTTTGCTTAGTTTGTAGCATAAACAAATTCTAAAATTAATCACTGAGTAAACACGATGTTTTACTTTTAATGGGGGTGGGGGGGTGTCTTAAAATACTAACAGAAATGATAATTTGATATAGCAAAATTTTATACGTATATTGAAATCAAATATTTTTGTCATATAAGAAAAAAATAAATATTAACAGAAAGCGTTTTCTTGCTTGTTCAGTTAGATATTTAAATAATTTTAGTAAACTTAGTAAAGCACAAACGTAGGTCAGTTTATTTTTACTGATACCAGATCTGATATAGATTTACAATCTTTAAATACATAATGAACCAGTTAAATTTATAATTCTTGTTCAAAAATAACTGATTGTATTTCGGAAAACAAGTAATAAATAACATATTATCGTTAAGCTTCAATTTCCAGAAAAACATTAGCATTTAAATTTATATCAAGATCTAAGAAACAATTAAACGTGTTCAACAATTCACAATTCCATAGATGAGTAATTTAAATTTTTCCAATCACGGGAAACAAACATAGCGCTTGTCGCTCAATAAAAAGTAGACTTGCCAGCTAAAAGCAAAAGTCGCCTTCAAAATTACCAGTAACATCCAACATCCATCAACGAACGAACTCATCATACTTAGGTAGTTATGGGAATTTTACATGAAGCAAATCCAGAACTTAAGTTGTTTTTTTGTTAATTTTAATTCTAAAGTAGTTGTTGAATCATGTTATAAATTTGTTGTTAGACTTCTTGTTTTTTCTATTTTATCTTTGTTGTATCTTTATTTTATCTTTGTTGCGCATTGTTGAATCAACCAGATCGTGGTAGGTGCTGAAAGGTTAAGGTGGATCAAGTGCGACGCGAAGATCTCCGACATTCAAAACTTTCCACACCTTAACTGCATGGAGTTCTATCAGCGAATGTACGGGAGGGGTCAGAGTAGTCTGTTGCAGAATTCGTAGTTTTGCGCATGATTTGAACGTAAACAGAAAATACGATACAATTATATTCAACCACGTAAATCGATTTATTTTGAATTTCGTTAGATGTGTTTCTTATCTACGCTAACGAGAATTAAAATACTGACTAAATGTGTTTGGTTCCATTTATTTGACTTATATAAAAAAATTTTAAACAAATAGAATAATATCACTATACAAGGTGAATGGAGAAATTATTGTAGCTTATTCATAATTTTATAAAATGTTTGCGTTTCGGAAAATTAGAACGCTTTGCAAGATTGAGTTGATGTGGTGGACAACGAACATGGTTCAAAAAGTCGCGATTTTCATTAGCAAGATTAGCAACTGCTTTATACAGGAGGATGTAAACACCGTTCTCTCCTCTGCCCAATCACAATTGCTCCAACGTAGTCTTGTCCAACCAAATTTTTTGTATCCACATCATGTTTAAATGCATTCATCTAAACTTCGACGTATTCTGCCGCTGTGCGATTTCCTGTGCTCAAAAATTCCAAAAAATTTTCTTTTACCAAAACACCATTACTTCCTAAAAGATCCAAATCCAGATATCCAAAGCGATTTGATCAATTTTTGAAATGTACGTTGTACTGTCTACAATAACCGTCCAAAACTCTACTTTTTTATTTCAATGAGAATGGAGGTTCGTGTTGAATCGGCCAAAGGTTTACCTTGCTCCTCCATGATTGTCGAACTCAAACATTTAATTTTTTTATTCAATTAAATGTGCAGCTGCAACTGTGGCACATAATTAGATAGAAATTTTATAAATGTTAAGTACATTCCTGTCCCTTCGAGATATATCGTTAGAGTGACCTCTTAGTGGCAACGTTATCAATGTAATTGTCCTAATTAGATCGAATTGTAAGTCTAAAATATCTTCTGTTCTGTTATTTTCATCCAATTATTTTTGTCAATGAAGAGTCTACAGATTTTTTCTAGATATGTCCACATTCCGGAATAAGCCGAAATATGAAATCTAATTTGAGTGTGCTCCTCTATTCTAGTGCATAGATTTTGCTCAAATTGTTCTTTAAATCGAAATACTTGTTCATTGGTCTTTGCGTTATTCATTCCTCTTGATTGACACGCACCAAATTTTACAATCAACAATTTTTCATTTGAAGTAGGTTCCCTTCCTGTGTATAAACTTAAATCAGAAAGGTAATCAATCATCAGTCGCAGAAGCTTTTATGGTGATGATGTCATTTTTATTATTGTCAACTTCCTTGGTGTCTGTTCGCTTAAAATCCGTTTCTGTGGAGGTAGTTTGTTGAGCATTTGGTTCTGGAGTAGCAGTAGCATCCGGTTTACAAAATGGCATTTTGTACAAAGACTTCATTTCTAAACTTTGATTAGAACTTACACTACTTTGTTTGAAGACGTATCTCAAAAAAATCTGACAGTTTTCTAGAAAGCATAAATAATGTTCATGCAGTAAATAATGGCGCGTGCGGTCTCTTTAGATTTAAAGGTATAATAAATATAACTAGATAATCATTTCACTCAAAATTTGTGGAAATTTTATAATTTATTGGAGTAGCAAACACTTACAAATGTTGCAAAATGTTGTGGCGGCAAAAGAATACATTACACCCTACTTATATGTTATGCGTACTAACTATGCATTTCTGTTTTGCAGTGTCTCTGAGAGACTAAAATCCCAGAGTATCAGTTACGGTTTAAATAAATATTAAATTAAGTAACTATGACATAGTACCATTATTTTCTTTATTTGCGCTCTTGCCCCTAAAATTGGCTGCCTATTAAATACTTTGATGAATTGTTTTAGTGATCTTCATTCAGTCAACTTTCAGTTGACATTCCTATTGTTACATGAAAGCAATAAAAATGAAATTAATTTTTTTCTGTGACGAGGAAAAAATTTGACATTTCATACTTCTTGACAGGTAACAAGATGTCACTTTTTATCAAATTACTTTTTTCCCCGGGAAAAAAAATGAGTACTTTTTTCCCGGATAAGTAAAAACACGAAGATATTTAGCCAGGCGCAACACTTGTGTGGACGTGAAGCACAAACTATCCATTTCTGATTTCTGAATATTCAAAACCGATATAAACAACTTAAGCAGGCTATTTTTAAAACCACTCGCAGAATTAAATTTACAAATATTTGATTACTTGTTTGAAACTTCAAATTTGACATCATCATCACCATTAGGTCTTCAGTCTTGGAACTGGTTAGAGGCGTACTATCATTGTTTCCTATTCTGAACTAACCTACAGATTTCCCTGAAATTTGCACAGTCTGAATCTATCACTATTTGATCTAGGTCTACGTCTACCTCTTTTTTTCCTACCTCTGCTTGTATCAAATTTGACATCGATTGATTTTTTGACTTTAATATATTGTAATATTTTTTTCACTATTAAATCATCGTTTTGCATGTCACAGAAAAAAAAATGTATTATACACGGTTAAAAATGTAAGATTTTAACTCTGTGTTTTGTCTCCTTTCGCTTCGCGTCGGGAAACAAACACCTCGAGCTAAAATTTAGTACTTTTACCCTTGTATAATAAATAACTACCACGACGCAACGGTGTTCAACAATAGTAGGGTTAGAGCACGTTTTGAAGATAGAAGAATTCCACATTCGCTGCTTCTAGGTATTTCTAACACATAACTTTGATTATAATATATACTTTTTTTAGGAGATAATGGATATCCATTACGGCCATACTTTTTTACACCACTCCTAAACCCTACCACAAGAGCCCAGCAATTATATAACGAGTCGCATATTAGAACCAGAAACGTAGTTGAACGATTATTGGGCGTATCGAAGTGACGTTTTCCTGTGCTAGCATATGGTATGTGAATTCAATTAGATACTGTATTGACAGTTATCATTGCTACTGAAGTTCTATATAACATTGCTCTACGATGGGCAAATTCCAAATATTCCAGAAAACAAAAACAAGATACCAATCAATGCAACCTGAAATGATTTTATTAATAACTACTTTTAACATTTGGAAATTGTCGAATTCTTGTTTTAATAAATTATTTAATCTTAAACTCTCTAATTTTAACTTTCTTTCTTCCTCTCAAAAGCTTTTAATAACTTCTGCCTAGTTACTTCCATTTCTGCAATGGTTAAGCGATACTTCAACAATTTATTATATTCTCGCCAATATGAGATGATGCGAGTACGCTGAAAGCAGCTCTTCGTGGACTACAATCATATTCTCGCTTTTGCTTCTCACTAGCTGATAGCTATAAAATTTCAGAGTTAAAATATGATTAATATGATTATTGAAATACACTTACGGTAGAGTTATCTGAAATAGTAGCAGTATGTAACAATGAGGCGGCTCCGTGGCGTAGTGGTATGTGTGACTACTACGCCCAAGGTCCGGGGTTCGTATCCCGACACGGTCCGCTTGAAAAATGTTAGGAGAGCATTTTTCACAAAAATACACCCTCGTTCGGATGACAGGTAAAATGGAGGTCCCGTGTGTGAGTGTTGTCACGCACGTTAAAGATCCCTACCTTGCTTGGAACAGCAAGCGTTCGGCAAAATTCCAAATTTTCCAGGTAAAAAAAACTCGCTTTCTGGTCAATGTAATACCTTCGGGTGGAGCATTGGAAAATTACATGTAAAGTATGTAACAATGAGGGTGTCGCCGTGGATCAATGTAGTAAGCGTAAGACTGCGGATTCCAAGGTCCTGGGTTTGAATCCCGAAGCGGCAGACTGCTTGAAAAATGGCAGGTGAGCATTTTTCACAAAAATTACACCCTCATTCGGATGAGAGGTTAAATGGGGGTCCCGTGTGTGAGTGTTGTCACGCACGTTAAAGATCCTTACCTTGCTTGGAACGGCAAGGGTTCGGCAAAATTCTAAATTGCCAGACAACAAAAACTCGCCTCCTGGCCAATGTAGTACCTTCGGGTGGAGCATTGGAAAATCACATGTAGAGTATGCAACAATCTATCTTTAGGTTGGCTGAGTTCTGCCGGATAATATTTTTTCCATGGGATTCGTTCTATATCCGACGGCTCTGGTTGAGAATCATAGATTAATTCAACATCAGATAAATCGAGCTGATCAATGTCTACATTATTATCCAAAATTTACAACAAATGCAATGTTATTCATAAACCTTTACAAAGCATATGAGGCATACGTTTGTGTCTTCTACTGCATCACTGTCAAACATATTATTTATCCCATATACAGACTTTTTATCTAATATAACAAGCATCAGATCGGTGTTGCTATTTGTACTGGTAGCTTTTACCTTGCCTCCACCAATTAAATACAGTTCCTTCTTCTCTTCGCCTACAACTTTCCTGGTGCTTTTACACTAGTTTTGAAAGAATCTTAGTAGTGATTCAGCACTGCGAGCTTGTGAATTAGGACATTGTGCATTAAATTCCTTGGCAATAATTATTCAATAACGAAGTTTTTACTCATTAGTTACTGCATCAGTTTTCATATTAAGTACGTTTTGCTTGTACTTGTTTACCAATTGCAAAACTAAATTCTTTTCATCCATGGAATAATTTGCTGTACAAGCTCTTTTCTTACTGTCCATATGTGAACCTACAGAAAATGATTTAAATGAAACAACCCAATGCATAGCTGAATAATATATACTTACTCATAATTAAAGTCTCTTTTAGCGCCTAAATAAAAAAGTATGTGGAAAAATTCCAATAATAATATGATAATACTCGGATAATAACGAAAAGTAAAGAAGCGGTAAATAAAGTTGTCAGTTGGACAAAGTAAGGTTATGGACTTTGACCAAAAACTATACTATGATAAAAATTACGCAGTTGCCAAGTTTCAACCAGTATTAACTAACACAGGATTAAATGAATGCCGTGAAAACATAATAACACTAACACTAACTTCTTGGTAGTTAAGTTGAGTTTAAATATGATGCGGTGCAGACGGGCATTAGTGTTAGATTTTATGAGTGAACAATGGAAATGATGAGAGTGACTCCCAGATGTGAAGTTTTAAATACAACTAAATGACTAATATTAAATATCCAATTCTGTCACTTGTCCTCATCACCCTCATCCCCTACTTCTCGTCAGAGCTGCATCAAGACAAAGCACAACAAACAAATAAAAACCCCGTTTAAGTATTTTCTGAATTTAGTGTTGGGGACGTAACCTAAAAGGAAAGAAGGTGCATTTCAAAAAAACAGCAACAACAAATTTACTGGGTTCGTGTTCATGTGATTACTACAAAGGGCCCGTTAGAGTCAGGGCCTGTCGGTGCATTGAACCGATTTGCCCTATGTTAAAAACGCCTCAGAATAGTAGTCATTTAGGCTACAATGTAACATGTAGTCATTCAGCAAAATGCACTCTCACTCAATTGGGATTTGGGAATCTATGCCGGGTAGAGAAGTCATTTCCACAGCGTACACTATCCGAGAAATAGTAATTTTATAAGAGACAACTACAAATACATAACCAAAATCAAAGATTTATATCCACTTGAAGTTTTAGGTTAAACTTCCCAGATCCCTAATACAATTAATTATGTTACATACTTACTATGATATTATATGTGGCAGAAATAACATTTAAAACTATGAAAATATATCACTTATTCAAAGTAGTTAAAATCGTAATATATTATATTATCTAATAAAAAGTAATAATATTAATTATTACACAAATGCAAACTATAAAGACGCTATAAAGTTATGTAAGGATACTTGAAGCTAAACAAATAGTTCCGATTACAATGACCTCCACGATATATTATCATTACAGAGCCATCCAAGTGGATTGTGGTAAAACTAAAATGAGCCAGCAGAAGATTCTTAGGGTGTTGTTCACACTGGGAGGGTCGCTACCAGAAAATTGTTCTTGTGCGGCCGAATTAACATCCGCGCACGCTCAATAACCGGTAGCGCGTAGTTGTTAATGTGCATATTACGACGTTTATGATTATTAAACCTGTAGCCAATAAACTTGTAGCATTGGCAGCGGAAATGTTTAAAGACTAATAACATAAAATTAATAGATTTAGGTATATTACAAACAATCATAAATTATAGAGCCAGAGCTAAACATCTATTATAAAGAAATGGATAAACATACAGGAATTCATATTCATCAGGAAAGTGACGACAAATAGACAACCATAAAGGACGTATAATTAACGTCACAAACACTGACTTCAAATAGACGTGCTTAAGTGGTTCGATAATGAGCTAGAAAAGTTTCTACTCATAATTAAACGTCATTATGACGATCGTGTGCAATCTGAAATGCGTTTACTTTAAAGAAGTTCACACAAACTAATTTTTTAAAATTTATTGCTACTGTCAAAGAAAGCGGGCCAGAAAGAAAAGGACGAGAATCAGTGAAAGACGACTTATCCGAATTACTGCAACAAAAGGGTAAACAGAAAGAGAGAGAAGGACACGCTAACCTTGTAGAAAATTGGGGGCCGGGGGTGTCAATCAAAACGACAGCAATGCGCCAACAATCTGACAGCAAGGTATAGAAATACAAAAATAAAATAAAGAATAGTTAGGATATAAATAACATACGAACAAAAATATTATATTTATCCATATACAGACATGTATATCTACGATGGTCTGTCTACCTAACCTATTTACTAGTACTACAGTACACGTGACGAGCTCGCCTCCCAGGAATCTATATAACATTCGAAAGGGTAGAAAAGTGTATGTAATAGCACCATTACCAAATATCTACACAACTAATATATCGGAGGAATACAGTTAGCTAAGTTATCCATCGTTATAAATCAACAGTGTCTAAAGCACACGCTCATATAATTATCGTAATAGCTATATAATAAAAGTAAGCTAACCATAACGTAACCTAGCAAAGCGATCATTTGATACAAATTGACACTATTACTCTTTAAATAATACAAATAAATAACATGTATAATGTAAACTAGCAAATCGGTTGCTTTATAAAATTATCTTGAAAGCTGTATTTTAAAACAGGTTTGGTAAGTGAGCCTAATATTTTTCCGCTTCAAAACATGGCGACTGCTCATAAACATTAAATATAGGTTTACAGTACAAGTGTCGCTAACCGTTTGCAAACTGTTGAGTCTGCTACACGCAACCAATGTTTAAATAATATAAATATTAACAATACTCATATACCTCAAAGTATCAGAATTCGATAATGTAACTATAAAAATATTGCATGTTGAAAAATAGGATTACCGACTAATAAAAATCGATTTTCTAACCTTTTATAGTATATCATAGATATAAGTTTTTTTATATAACTTCCAACTTCAGATTAAAGTTTAAATCGCTTGCCGTTTATATCACTATTAGCTAGGAATATAATGTAACGGGTTACTATTAAGGCGTTCACGAATTTAAAACAAGTAATAACAAAGTTCTTAATTACTTACTGTTCACAAGTCTAATTAACAGTATATGCCTTATTTATAGATGTTTTCAGTCCAATTAACAATGAAACACTATCACACTAATGCTATTTACAAGCACTAATATCTTCTTAAACTAAATCTTTAAGCATAAGTCTTCTTAACAACACCAACACTACTATAATTTATTTATTACACTTTAGTCTATTTATGTAAAGATGGTGGTACAATATGCACGTTCACATAACACAAATTTATATTTACTATAAGACCTTCAAAACGTAATGACCAACTAACTATACACGATATGATTTATATACGACATTTGGATATAGACTAACCGATCTACACTCATCACTGATCCTATATATACCCTAAAATTAAATAGATGATTCATAGTCTGGTGTTTGCTCGAATGTTCGAGATTTCTGTAAAATACATTTCGCTTATGCAATTTACTTGTTTGACGGTTTGCCTAACAGTTTGTAAAAATAATATGAACAAGATTTCTGTCATAAGGCATGGCAATAGTGCGGATTGGGTTGTAAGATTTAACCACTTCTTAAGAGCTCATTACAGTAGCGGCCATCTTGAAACTTCTAAAGGTTCAAATTGCTTTCCTATTAGGCACTCAAATTAAAAACGGTTTTAATAAAAGTTACTTATAATATAATTGTCTATGTGGGAACGTCATTTAAGGTTTTTTAACTGAAAAAAAAATTATTGTGCTGGTAATAAAGTGATTTAAACAAAACCAATAACTTTCCCGAATGTGTGAATAATTTTTATGAATTTTCATCAAAGTTGCATACTACAATTCAGTTTATTTATCGAATAAATAAAATATTAGTATTTTTTTAAAAAATGCACCTGCAATGCGCTGCTGTGGAAAAATTCAGAACTTCCATGTCACACACTATGGTAAAACAGAAATGGTTTGAATACATGCTACATAAAACAAAACACAACAAACATCTATTGAGATCAAACTATCCTTATGCGAGTTTTCGGCTATAGTCGTAATTGCTCACAAATCTATTTATAACTTTTATTATGGATATTATTTAGCGTCTCAGTAATTATAGAAATGTTGTTGTTCTTCATCAACCTTAGATTTATATAAATTTTTATTGGATTTCCTATTTAGTGAAGTAGGTAATTGGTATTCCCCCAGTTTGAGTAGTGTAAGACTTGTAAAAAAGAATAAAAACAGAATTGTTTAATTTTTATGCTAACAAGTTCAATTAATGTTTTGGGATAAATTAAAAAAACCACCAGTAATATTTCGCTCATATTTAGGCTTGTGTAGTAATAAGAAATTAGAATTTACAAACCATGTTTAGTTAAGTATTTTTACCCTCAAACTTCTGTAATACACGTAAAATGTACTTTTATTCATTATGGTACAAATTCACCATTCACAAACTCCCATACGCAATTGCGATGGAACAAAATTTGACAAGCTGCATGCAAACCGTAAATAAATAAAAGCAAAACAAACTTTGTACTACTTAAAAATGCAAGACATGCATTTTTATTCTACTAGAGGAATGTTTACTGTATCCGATTCAGTATACCTTGTTTATTATTTCGTCGTTAGAAAATGATAAAGGAAACGAAGTGTGATAAGCAAAGAAACCAAACCAATATTTGTAGCTTTTCACAAACTGTAATCAAAGCCCACTTGACACTTTACCTAATCATTTTTTATTACAGATACGTTTAAACCATTATTCTGTTTTATTTATTTATTGGCCAATTAATTAATGTAACAGCTTTGTCAATTGCATATTAGAAATTATAAAATAACTGTGTGATGCAAACGTAGGAATGTTAAATCTTGTAATTTCTAGTTCCCTAATAATTTTTGTACATTAGATATCGGAATTTCAAAGGTTTTTACTGGTTATAAATGTTAAAGAATATGTATAATTAAAATATCTGTGAGGTTTGAACTGCACAATAAGTTCCACAGCACTGCCATCTATATGTGCTCCCTGGCACTTCATAAATCAAATAGGCGGAGTATTAAACCTCTATATCCTTTTCTATTGAATATCTACATCTCGACATTTCGTCCCGCCCTAAGCTACCTCACCCCAACCCGCGCCTTTACACGCGGATGGTAGGAAACCTGCTGTGATGAGCTCTTAAAGAAGAAAAAACCCATACATTAGTGATAAGTGTTGAATTGCACTCCTTTTCTTCAAGGAATTGTGTACACGTTAATAAATAATATATCTGCTTAGAGGAATTATCCTATTACATTTACATCAAGTAGTGCTCGGTTAAAGAATTTAATGTCAAAATATCTATCCGAAACTTAAAGAATTGAAATTTAGCGGTGAATGGCGGTCAACAACAAAAATGGACAGTAGTATCAAGATAAATATATCTCCATCACACGAGAAATCATTTGACGATGTAGATTTCAAAAAGGAACTTGTTACTTTTGAAGAGGAATCACTCTTACTGTTCGATTCCAAACCTATCGCGTCATCAACTAGAAAATACTTATGAACTTACTAATGTTTCTGAGTCCTTCAATAAACGGTGAAGTTCAAGAGGGATACCTAAGTGCAGCTTCAAGCCACACCAAAATAATACAAAACACATACGTTTAAAACTAACCTACGTTGATGTAATATATGTAGATATAACGCATGAACTAAAAGCAGACTTATTCAGTATATGACAAAGCATAGATGTTCTAATCCATTTTCATCTGAAATGGAGAATTTAGAGAACTATAAAAGCACACTTACCCGTGATAAACCAATTTCATGTATCATCTGTGATTTCAAAATATCTCTAAGGGGCAACCTAAAAATGCATATGAGATTTCACACTGGTGAAAACGATTTTCATGCATGGTTTGTAATTATAAAGCATCTAAAATGAGCCATCTAGAAAAACATTTAAGAACACATACTGGTGATAAACCATATTCATGTACGGTTTGTAATTACAAAGCATCCCGAATGAGCAGTCTAAAAACACATATGAGTACACATACTGTCGATAAACCATATTCATGTATGGTTTGTGATTTCGAAACATCTGTAAAGCACAATCTGAAAGTGCATATGAGAACACACACCGGAGATAAACCATTCACATGTATGGTTTGTAATTATAAAGCATATCAAATGAGCAATCTAAAAAGACATATGAGAACACATATTGGCAATAAACCATTTTCATGTACGTTTTGTAATTACAAAGCATATCAAATGAGCAGGCTAAAAAGACATATGAGAACACATACTGGTTATAAGCCATATTCATGTATGGTTTGTAATTACAAAGCATCTGAAAAGCGTAGTTTAGTTAACCATATAAGAACACATACTGGTGATAAACCATATTCATGTACACTTTGTAATTACAAAGCATCCGAAATGGGCAGCCTAAAAAGACATATGAGAACACACACTGGTGATAAACCATGTTCATGTACGGTTTGTAATTACAAAGCATCCGAAATGGGCAGCCTAAAAAGACATATGAGAACACATACTGGTTATAAGCCATATTCATGTATGGTTTGTAATTACAAAGCATCTGAAAAGCGTAATTTAGAGAACCATATAAGAACACATTCTGGTGATAAACCATATTCATGTACGATTTGTAATTACAAAGCATATCAAATGAGCACTCTAAAAAGACATATGAGAACACATATCGGTGATAAACCATATCTATGTATGGTTTGTAATTACAAAGCATCCGAAATGAGCAGTCTAAAAATACATATGAGAACACATACTGGTGATAAACGATATTCATGTACGGTTTGTAATTACAAAGCATCCGATATGAGCAATCTAAAAAGACATATGAGAACACATACTGGTTATAAGCCATATTCATGTATCTTTTGTAATTACAAAGCATCTGAAAAGCGTAATTTAGAGAACCATATAAGAACACATACTGGTGATAAGCCATTTTCATGTACGGTTTGTAATTACAAAGCATCCCAAATGAGCAGTCTAAAAACACATATGAGTACACATACTGTCGATAAACCATATTCATGTATGGTTTGTGATTTCGAAACATCTGTAAAGCACAATCTGAAAGTGCATATGAGAACACACACCGGAGATAAACCATTCACATGTATGGTGTGTAATTATAAAGCATATCAAATGAGCAATCTAAAAAGACATATGAGAACACATATTGGCGATAAACCATTTTCATGTACGTTTTGTAATTACAAAGCATATCAAATGAGCAGGCTAAAAAGACATATGAGAACACATACTGGTTATAAGCCATATTCATGTATGGTTTGTAATTACAAAGCATCTGAAAAGAGTAGTTTAGTGAACCATATAAGAACACATACTGGTGATAAACCATATTCATGTACACTTTGTAATTACAAAGCATCCGAAATGGGCAGCCTAAAAAGACATATGAGAACACACACTGGTGATAAACCATATTCATGTACGGTTTGTAATTACAAAGCATCCGAAATGGGCAGCCTAAAAAGACATATGAGAACACATACTGGTTATAAGCCATATTCATGTATGGTTTGTAATTATAAAGCATCTGAAATAGGGAATTTACAGAATCATATAAGAACACATACTGGTGATTAACCATTTTCATGTATGGTTTGTGATTTTAAAACATCTGTAAAGGACAAACTGAAAATGCATATGAGAACACACCGGTGATAGACCATTTTTATGTATGATTTGCAATTGTAAAGCATCGGATATGAGCAGTCTAAAACGTCATATGAGAACACAAGTAGGTAAATAGGGCCGGTCCTAATTCAAAACGCGACAGACGTATTTTCCAGTGTAAAATACGTCTGTCACGTTTTGAATTAGGATCGGCCCTATATAATTTCAATGTAAAATAGTTGTGAAAACATGAATTCTTCTATACTTTCAATGTAAAAATACGTCTGTCACGTTTTGAATTAGGACCGGCTTTATATTACTTTCAATGAAACACACACGTATGTTGAAAAAATGTAAGTGCAGAGAAGAATGTGTAGCTGTTTTGAATTCGGTTTTCTAGCGAGAAGTTACACGTGCACCGTTTTGAATTAGGATCGGCGTTATATACTTTTAATGTAAAATGTGAAAACCTGAATTCTTTTCAAATGTAAAATACTTGTGGGCACGTTTTGAATTAGGATCGTCTTTATATTACTTTCAATGTAACACACGTATGTTGAAAAATGTAAGTGCAGAGAAAATGTGTGTAGATGTTTTGAATTTGGTTTTCTAGCGAGACAGTATGACAGATGCAAAAAATATCGCATTCAAGTCAATTGTGTTTTTAATTAAAGTGGATTCTGATTTATGTTTAGAGGCTGCAAATACACATGGGCCGGTTTTAATTCCAAATGAGTTCACTCTTGTGATAGGTTGAAAAGTGGGTTGGCAAAGTACGCAGATGGTGGTAATCTGCTATATAAGGAGATTGCTCCTAATATTAATTTAATTAGTCAAAGAAAAGCAATATGGATTTTAATACTCTTAATAAAACCACATATCGCAAACCTTATGTAAATTCAAAAGATCTTGTAGTGAATAAGAAGTTTGAAGTTTTAAAAGTGGAAACAATCAAGACAAAATATGGAGAAAGAGTATTAGTGGAAACAGAAGAGTTCAAGAGTATATTGCCATTGAGATATTTTGAATACCTTCAAGCACATGGAGTGAAACAATTAAATGAAAGTATTGGCTCGAACAAACACGTATACATAACTAGTAAGGGATCGATCGGTCTAACTGTCAACATAGAATTTTCAGAATAATATGTCACTAATTTAAGAAATTAGTTTATTATTATAACACATCTAAGTCGATTGTATAAAGAATGATGTATCAAATTAAAGTGGGTTCTGATTTATGTGCGTTTTACTTTGAGTTTTCTACCTTGTTTATAGAAAGTCTTGTTTCAAAAGAAACTTTTATAAAATACTTTTTATTTTACAAATTGTTGAATATATTGATCTAACTATTTATAAATGAAAAGTATTTATTAACTCCGTTCTTGAAGTATCTGCTGCTCCCTCGCTGTTAGTTCCTCTCTTTTTTGCTTTATTATTTCTAGTTCCAAATCTATACGACGCAGTAGCTTCTCTCCACGCTTTTTAAATGCGTTAAGCAACTCTACTGTGTCATCTTCGTAGGATTTGTCATCTTCACCGCAAACAGCCATATTAGATTCTGTACATAACTTTTCATAGTCAACATGTTTTTGCCTGATCTGTGAGCATAACATAAAAGATTATTGTAGGTTCACCTTTTCTTTTGTATACTACCTGATGTTTCTGAGAGGACCAGAGTGTGTCAACGATCCTACGATAGCCTCAGAATTTCCAGAATGGTTTTTTGATCTAATGTAACTTATAAATTAGTACTGTTTTAAAACACATGTATAAATGTGAAAAAGCACTTACCGTGATATATCTATTACGTCACTATCAAAAATAGCATCAGTGTTGAATTGAGGTGAAGAACAGCCGAAAACTTCTTTAATCACGTCTTCGTCAGAATGTAATATAAATTGCTCTAGAACTTTTACGTTGGTATTATTACAATTTTTGATTGATGACAAGTTACTCATTTTTTTTAAAAAGTTGCTAGTAATAGTAACTAATAATTATACAAGAGATCTGATTGAATACTGTTGGTAAAAATCTACGTGAAGTATTTATATTAAATAATAAACTGATCTTAAAAATTTGCATCGTTTTCTGAAAAAAATTCAGCTCTGTAATCTATTCTAATGAACAAAACAGTATGTAAGCGAATATAATTATACCTCAGCAGAAATAATGAATTAGTTTCATTGTCTGAAAAAGAAATTGAAATGAATGCACATAATAATAAAACCCTAAAATTAATTAATTTCGTTTTAGATTACCGCTGACATAACTTATGCTGTATAAGAAATTTTTTTAAAGGTACTGCTCAGCAGAAATAATGGAATAGATTCATTGACTGAAAAAGAAATTGCAATGAATGCACATAATAAAAACCTAAATTAGATTAATTTCGTTTTTAGATTACCGCTGATATAATTTATATGCTGTATAAGAAATTTTTTAAAGGTACTGCTCAGCAGAAATAATGAATTACATTCATTGACTGAAAACAGAAAATTGCAAAAGGCGCATAATAAAAACCTAAATTAGATTAATTTCGTTTTATATTACTGCTAGCATAATTTATTTTCCATAAAAATTAACAAAAATTCACGCACTGGAAAATGTTTTTCTTCAGATTAATTTTTCGTTTAAAAATAATGCAATACAAATAAATCCCTTTAAGTAGTAATATTTATAGAATAAGTTTTTTAGATTACCGCTGACACAATTTACATGCATATATATAGGTAAATTGTGTGAAAATTCTTTAAAGGTACTGTTATATAATAAAACTGCAGAATGTTTTATTAATACTGGGTTTTTTTAAAAAAACCATGAGTGCGTTACATTATTAAACAAGACGGTTTAATCTGAGACATTTTTTTTTCAAATTTGCTTTGTTTTTATTTAAAAATATTTCAATGTAATCATAAAAATAGCTCTGTAATGATAATGTATTTTCTGTACACATAATAAATCAAACCTCGTATAAAAACATTTTTGTAGTAAACGCATACGGAAATGAAAATGATGTTGAATGCATTCCTCAAAGGTCGTATAAAAACATTTTTTGTAGTAAACGCATACGGAAATGAAAATGATGATGAATGCATTCCTTTTGCAGTTGTTTTGCCAGAGTTTGCATTCAATATGTAAATATTGGAATTGCTTGCATAGCGAATTTATTTATTATAGACACGTACTGAATGCAACTGTGCAATTTTTTAGACTGCATGCACAACTCAAGCTTGAAAATCGTCTTGAATAAAAACGTAAATAAAGGCGATTTTTTAACAATTGCATTCAAGCAATTCGTTATGCAATTATTTCGATTTGTATGCTATTTTCTTTTACAGTTGTTTTGCTTACGCGTTTTCCGTAAACTCAGATGAATGAACCTTTTGCAGTTGTTTTGCTTACGTCAGATGATATTTTATATAAATAATAAATAGAGAAAATACTTGTATTATTAAGTAGTGTATTTTGATTTTATATAGAATCATGAATGCTGAAACCGTATCCGAGATTAGTAGCTCAATTTTGAGATTAACTGTAAAATGCGTGAATCTAATTAAATCAGTGAATGAAATAACGAAACACATTTTAATTATCAAAGCAAATATTAGTATATTGATGCTTGCTATTAAAAATAAGGTATACGAAGACAATCAATAAGAAAATCCTAGTAGGCTGGAATCTAATTTAGCAAATCTTAAAAGCTACCTTGTACGATTGAGGCACTTGAAACGTACTTTGGAATATCGTGGTAAAGGTGTTGATGCAACGCTTACTAGAGGTCATACTCGAAAAAATTTGATTTGGCATGATGTACAATCATGTTTTGGAAGTCGAATAATTACGGGACTTATTACCAATTTAAATTATAGAGATCCTCTAGTGTTCTTAGACAAGGCGTCCGCTAGTTTTAAACGCAAGATTGTTGCTTGCTTAAAAAAGTCAATGTTGAAAGTTAATGTAATATTTGCCGCTAACTTTGTTAAGCCTACAACTGGTGAAATAGATTTGAAAACGTTTCCTACTGCAAATCGTCACATCGATATAAATACCAATCTCAAGCTGTGGTATAAGGAGAACGTATTGAACAAGATTTCGAAGCGATTAGAAGAATTTTGCGAGAAAGATTCTGGTTGGGTAATCCAAGAAGTTTTACACTTGAAGGTAAATATAAACAATCATGATCCACTTAAAGGAGGGTGTTCAACGTTTGTACCGGTTCCGGACTTTATAAAAAAAAAAAGCTGTGGTAAATGTAATAAATAACGATCAACATTGCATTCTTTGGAGCTTGGTTTCCGCTTTATATCCTGCTAAACAAAATAGTCAGAGAATATCTAGCTATCCACATTTTGATACAGTATTACGCTACAATTCAATTCAGTTTCCAATCGCATTAAAAGACATAAAAAAAATTGAGAAGCTTAACAATCTCGCAATTAACCTATATTGTATAGAAAATACTAAAATACTACCATTTTGTTTAAGTGAAAATTTAAAAAAAATTGAACCTATTAATCTGTTAGTTTTAAATAATGATTCCTTACAATATTCTCGTCCGACAAATGCTGATGAGAATCACTTTCATTTTACTTGGATTAAGGATATGTCAAAATTATTTGCAAAACAGTTGTCTTCACATGAACATAAAAAATTTTTTTGTTATAGATGTTTAAATAATTTTAGTACAGCAGCATTACTTAAGCGTCATTCGAATTATTGCGAAAAACAGAATACTTGCTCAATAAGATTACCCGAAGAATCTGAAAAGTATCTAACGTTTAAACATTTCCACTATCAAGAAAAAGTATCATTTGTAGTTTATGCAGATCTCGAATGTATATTAGAACCATGCAATGAGTCGGAGGTAATACTAAACACAGTCTCTTACCAAAGGCATATACCCTTTAGTGTAGCGTATTATTTGAAATGCTCGTATGATAATAAATATTCCAAATTTCAATTGTATCGCGGAAAGGATTGTATAGAATGGTTTGTTGCTCAATTGAAACTGATTTCAGAAACGACTAATAAAATTTTCTGTAACCCAAAACCTATGAATCCTTTAACAGAAGAACAAAAGTTAGCATTTAAATTTGCCCTTCACTGTCACATTTGCAATAAACCTTTTAGTATAGATGATATTAGAGTTCGCGATCACTGCCACTTTACAGGTGAATTTCGAGGAGCGGCTCATCAAGATTGCAACATCAATTATCATAATTTTATATGATACCGGTAGTTTTTCATAACTTATCAGGCTACGATTCGCATTTCATTATTAAAAAATTGCGTTAGGGTTTTCAGGTTTGGTAAGAATTCTACCAATAAATAAGGAAAATACATATCTTTTACAAAATATGTAAATGGTACGAAAGTTACTTTTAGATTTATCGATTCATTCAGGTTTATGGCATCTAGCATCGAAAATTAGCTTCATACTTAGATGATAATAAAAATCCATCACCAGGGAAAATTGTAACACCGATAATGAGTTTCAGTTACTTACGCGTAAAGGTATATTTCCTATGATTACATTAACTCTTGGGATAGGCTCAATGAAACCGATTTACCCTGTAAAACAGCATTCTTTAATCGTTTGCGCAATGAAGAAATCTCAGATGAAGACTACAATCATGCTAAACACGTTTGGCAAACATTTAATATAAAAACACTAGGGACTATTCAGACCTATATTTAAAAACAGATGTACTGCTCTTGACTGATATATTTGAAAACTTTAGAAAAACTTGTATGTTCACGTATAAGTTAGATCCGCTTCACTACTTTACGGCTCCTGGTTTAGCTCTAGATGCAATGTTAAAAACGACGAACGTTAAACTCGAGCTGCTTACTGATATTGAAAAATAATGTTTTTAGAACGGGAATTCGTGGCGGTGTTTCTCAATGTTCGAATAGATATGCTAAAGCAAATAACAAATATATGAATGCAGATTATGATCCAAATTTCGATTCTAAATATTTAATGTATTTTGATGTTAATAATTTATATGGGGCTGCAATGTCTGAATATCTTCCATATGGAGAATTTGAATTTTAGATGGTACCAGTCCAGATATAGTACGTTTAGACATACTTAATATTCCCGATGATTCTGATGTAGGATATATTTTTGAATGCGATTTACACTATCCAGTATCTTTACATGAAATTCACAGTGACTTACCTTTGGCGCCTGAACATATGATACCACCAGTACCTTCTAATAAATCAAACTTAAAGAAATTACTTACAACTTTATATCCAAAACTCAACTATATTATTCACTACAAGAATTTAAAATGTATTTAAGCTACGGTTTAGAACTGAAAAAGATTCATAAGGTTCTTCGGTTTAAACAAGCTCCTTGGTTAAAAGAATACATTGATTTGAATACGAAATTAAGACAACAGTCAAAAACAGTTTCGATATATGCTTTTATAAAAATATGATAAATTCGGTTTATGGAAAGATGATGGAAAACGTACGAAAAGGAAAGATGTGAAATTAGTGGCCAAATGGGAAGGACGGTTTGGAGCTCGTAGTTACATAGCGAAGCCTAATTTTCATAGTTGCACTGTGTTAGACAAAGATCTAGTCTTAATAGAAATGAATAATTTAGAGGTTTACTTAAACAAACCCATTTATGTAGGTTTCTCTATTCTAGATATTTCAAAACCTATTTATATGAATTTCACTATAGTTATATAAAATCGCAATTTGCTAACAAAGCAAAGCTGCTGTACACAGATACGGATAGTTTGATATACGAGTTTAGCGTTGAAGATATTTACTCTTATATCAAACAAGATATTCATAGATTTGATACTTCCGATTACGACCCTCATAACAAATATCATATCCTATTATCAAATAAAAAGGTTCCTGGTATTATGAAAGATGAAAACAATGGTGACATCATGCTAGAGTTTGTAGGACTTAGATCTAAAATGTACACGTATAGAGTTCAGGATAGGATAATAAAAAAGTCGAAGGGATCTTCCTTAGCAAGTATTAAGCAAATTTCTTTTGATGATTATAAGAATGCTTTGTTTTATAAACAGACTGTACAGAAACAGCAATGTTTAATTAGATCAGTCAAACATGATGTCTGTACTATTAAACAAAACAAAATTGTTCTTAATCCAAGTGATGATAAAAGAATTCTTAGTACCTTAACCACTGATACTAAACCTTGGGGGTATAACTATACATACAGAGATGACTTGTAAAGCTTCAACCACTGGCTCAAATAAAGAATGCAATTTATTTTATCTAGATTAACATATAATATTTTTAGTTATAAAACTTCACTGTTATGTTTATACCTGCACAAGTACACCGATTTTCGTTTTTGGATGTATCTAAAATAGGATACCTTTCAATCTGCCCGAGTTTTGAACTATATATAGTAGTAGTAGTAACCGTTCTGTTTAAAAAAATCCAGTTTGTTACTAACATACCAGTTAGTTTATTTGAGAAATGTATAACAAAACTTTTATTTAAAATTGTCAATGTTTATGGCTGTTTACTAAATCACTTAATAATTCAAACATGTAAAAGATATTGTAAAACATGTAAAAATATTAATAAATAGACTGTGATTGCTAAATGATTTATTGTTTTTCATAATTTGTAAAGGTACAGTAATAATAATAATAATAAAGTAATTATAATATTCTTATGCTGTTTGAGAGTGGATTGTATTTGACTATCTTATCATGAAGTATAAGGCAATGACAAGATGTATTTGGCAAAACGTTTCTGCTAGTTTCAAATTCTAATCTAATATCGACAGTACCAGATTTTAACGCTTCGTTTTGTCTAGAACAATCTATGACTACTAATGGTGCAATACTTCGTAAATCTTCAGGATTAAAAAGTGGCTCATTTTCCTTTTCGTAGTATGATTGCTGAAACTGAGCATACATCTTATATAACAACGCAGTCTGTTTATTCTCGAACCTCAAATTTAAGTTATCGTACGGGAAAATTTCTGAATTTAAATATAGTTTCATGTTGGTTAAATAGCAATGATCAAAACGACTGTAGTTGCTCATGTATCTATTTTTCGGTTGGTTTGAAACCAACAATCACAAATCTTGGTTTTTCTAATTGTGTTGTTGTTTTAATGTTCCATGTATGACGTTGCGTTTCTTGTAGAAGTTGATATTCATGCAACTCCCATCCTCTAAACGGAATATGCAAATCCTGATTTTGTGCAACGCATTCTATTAAATTAATTCGTTGAGTATCATCAACGGCTACATGCGGCATTTTCCATAAAACTTTATTTAAAACAACTTTTATTTCTTCATCGGGTGTAGGATTAATTATAGCATTAGTATCAAAACTAGAACGTAGTAAGACTAACTCATGACGGAGGTTTAAAATAATTTTTAAAATCTTCGCATAATCCGAGAACCATTGAAAGGTTTATTGCAACATTAAAATTCCCATTAGCATCAACTATTTGTGAATTATCCATAGGAAACCACCCAGCGTTTTGTAAATGTTTACTTTGATTGCTATTATATGAAACATATCCCTTCATTATAGACGTTAATCCAGGATTCCGAACACGATCTACAATGATACCACCAATCTCATATCTAATTTCATCAAAAGCAGCAAAATTCCATTATTTACAAACTTTGCTGTCTGAGACGGTGTTCCATCTGTTTTAATTAATTTGCCTTCTATGTACAGCATGCTCTTTGATGGTAAGGTGTATACATCTTGTTGTTGTATAGGGATTCGAATTTCATCATTATTGTTTAAAGATGTGTTAGCATAAGGTTGATGAGTATGTTTTCAATATTAACAATTGCATTGTCGAAGTAAACTTTTCACGCACGTTCAGTATTTCACTATTCATTCTACTTTTTTAATTAAATGCAGTCCTAACGATTGTAGAAACTGCCGGTTTTGTGTTGTTAGCGGTCTTGAAACAATCAATCGAGTGTCGATTGCTTTGAAATTTCCAGCATTTATATCAATTCTTGACATGTTGCGTGCATTATACTTAATACCCATGGCTATTGCAGATTTTTTAAATGCAACCTTACAGTTAGCAGTTCTCCTCTGAAATTAACTAAATTTCCATCTTGATCTAACACTTTAACTATTATTTCATTTATTATACCTGACCTGATTGGTAGATATATAATCGTAGGTGGACACTCGACAATTTTAAAACCTGCAGGTACTTGAGGAAAAAATTCGTGTATTACATGGGCTGGTTTACTATTTAAATAGGATCCACTTGCAATATTACAATCGATTAAAACTGCATTCACTTTACAAATGTTGATCGCGTAGTCTGCTTGATGCGTGACAAATGCTAGCAATTTTCGCGGATTGAAACCAAGTAGAGAACCAATTGAATCCTTTTGGTAAAATCCACATCTAGACTACATTTAATACTACATTTAAGTGTATTATTGTCAGCTGTAATTTCTATATACACTGGCGTCTTTCTAGCGCTTCGTGATTGATCCATACGACCACGCCATCTTTTATCACCTAAAGCTTTTGAAGATATTTATTAATTTCTCTAATCTCATAAGCACCTTCAGGTATTTCTATGAATTCTCCGTTAGATCCATAATAAAATTTATTATTTATTCTTTTTCTATGTTTGGAATTGTGTTATAAGACTCAAAATTTGTTAATCCTAATACGTACTCCGAATCATTATCCAAGTTTATAGGCGGATTAAAATTGCTTGTTAAAACTGAAGTGTTTCCCGTTAGAGTAAAAGTGTACGACATAACAACTTCGTACGCAGTTCTATGCACTACTTAGAAATTGTAAGCATAAATGACCGCAAAACACAGTACCGTACGATTGTTCTTGGTTAATGTTATAAAGAATTTTACATTTACCCCCGCTATTCAAATAACTTATCAACTCTGTTGGCGGTCGCAGGTTTCCGTAGCTGTCATAGTAAATAGCGCTACTACCGTACTTTTTATAAGAGGTCCAATGCGTGCCAAAACCTTCTACTCCATCTAAATTAATTATACCACATTCTTTTAAATTAACTTTCTTGGGAAGATTGTTTCTCATGAACACTCCACGGAAATATGGTACTTCTAATTGCTTAACAAACTTTATTAATTCTACATTGCTTAGTGCTCGATTAGGTAAAATCAAGTTGCGTTCCTTTGAGGTTTTGCGGGGGCTAAAAAAAGACCAAAACCTTTTTTATAAGGTTTGATGTACATGCCGTTTCCGACTGCAATGTCCTCCATTGCCTTGTTATGACGTTGTTTTTCAGCTAGTTGTTCCTTAGCTATTTTAGTATCTGAAACTGCTTTTGCAACAGCAGCTGCACCTCCAGTAAGAGTACCAAGAGCGCTTAGGCCTGCAAAATTGGTATTAGTGGTAGAAAACCTCCTGTTTTAGGAATTGATATAATACGAGCTGATTTAATATGCTTCTTTTGTTTTGCTGTATTGGCGGCCTTAATTGCTATGTTGATTGCATCCATAATATTAGATCCTTTAGTCTTTTTAAAGCTGTACGTGCTTGTTTGATAATACTTTTAATACCTAGCGTACTTCTTATTTTACGTTTCTTTATCAGTTTTCTTATTTTATTGATATTTTTGTTCTCAGTGATGCACAGGCACCCATACCAAGTTTTACTTTAGCTTTCATTGCGGTAGCTACTCCAAATGCTGCTACTTTTTCACCTAAAGACGAGTCGCCAGAATTTAGTCTTTCTGTAGCTAACTGAGCTAACTTCGAATCTGCTTGATGACGTTTAGATAGATCCTTTTCTTTGGTGTATGCAATATCGTGCTCCTTACAAGCCTCGTCTAACTTGTTTATTCCTTGTCTCCCCGAGCTAACCGTTTGATTAGTTTTGTACCCGGACCGCAAAATTTGTAACCCGGAATATGCGCTTCAAATGGTAAATTGTTAATTACAGTATTTAATAGTCCGTTCCCAGTAGTTTTAGAATTATTATTATATGTAATCATTAGCGGACAACTATACTCTCAAGCTGTGCAGTAAATAAATAAAATATTATGAATTAATGATTCTTTATATACTCGCCGTTTCTATATATATATATATATATATATATATATATATATATATAATTCCACTTTTTTACAAATCGAATTTAGTACTTGCAAACATGCGTGTTGTGAAACAATCAACACCTTTAACCATAAACAATAATGACAGTGGTGTGCAATCCTTAGCTAAAAAGAAAAACATAGTGTTCTTCTGCCTTCATCTATTCGATGTCTAGTTGTTGGTCCATCAAATTGCGGTAAAACCAACGTTATGATTGGGCTGATAGAACATCCTAATGGTTTAAAGTTTGAAGACGTATATGTTTATTCTAAATCACTTTATCAACCAAAGTATCAATACCTTGAAAGTCTACTGCAACCAATAAAGGGATCAAATATTATACATTTTCCAGTTCTGATAATATTATATCACCATCTGATGCTCGAAATAATTCTATATTTGTTTTGATGATGTAGCTTGCGATAAACAAGGTATCATTAGGGAATACTTTAGTATGGGGCGTCATAAACAAGTAGACAGTTTTACCTTTGTCAAAGTTATACTCGTATACCTAAGCACTTACTACGTGATAATGCTAATCTTTTAGTTTTATTTAAACAAGATGATTTAAACTTAAAACACATATATGACGATCACGTCAATACTGACATGAAGTATGATAAATTCCGTGAAATATGTGCTGCTTGTTGGCAAGACAAATACGGTTTCTTAGTTGTAGACAAAGATAGTGATCCAGATCAAGGAAGGTACCGAATAGGTTTTGATCACTTCATACATATTTAAACCTTGAGAGACGCAAGTATCGTTAGTATCGAAGAATTTTTACTACAATAAACTTTTACGCAATGAACAAGGAGGCGATAAAACTTAAAAGAATTTTAATTAAGAAAAGAAACATTGTAAAAACAAATTGCGTCAGTTAAAAGATAATGAAGTCGTCCAAGTGGAATCAATCTTACCCATAACATCACGATTAGAAACTATTGCTAATAAACTGGATGGGGAAAGTGCGGTAAAGAAAGAAAAATTTAAAGAAGAAGAAGAACTGCCTCATAGCAGTGTAAAAAAAATTAAACCTAAATTGCTAGAAAGGAACGTTGACTATATTGATTCCCCGGTTATTGCTCAGCATATACCAAATATAAAAATGATGCCATAGAGGTAGATGATGATGATGATGAGGATGTTGAGAATGAATATGAAGCAGAAATTAATCGAAATGCACAAGAAGCCCAGGAATATATTCAAAGCTTTGCCGATTCACCTGGTATGACACATTATCTCGAACAGCTACATCCGCTACCTCGAGAATATATTTACAATATGTTTAAAGATGTTAAGAACGAATTTGATCATAAATATGGTATTAGGTTTAACCCTGATTCAAATGGTCTTATGATAGGCAATTCGAGTTTCGCGTTGGATGATGAAAATGTTCTAATAAATGATTTGAAATATAAAGGTACTCCTGGATTATACGAACTACTGTTTAAAAAATATCCTGTCGGGTACAGTCATCAAGATCTAAAGTCGTACCTTGATATTGTAAAAAGAACCAATGCTAATAGAAGATATTATTCTGAAACAGAACAAATTCAGGGTAATACATCATATAAGTACAAAAATATAATATCTACATTAAACATACTTCCCCAAACACCCCGTAGACCTAGAACATTACCCTATAGAAAACGTCTTGGAGACGGTATGACAATGGAAGTATCAAATAACGCTATAGATTATTTATATTGGAATGATCCCAATGAACTTGTTGATAGATTACGACTTTTAGTTTCATCTCAGACTGCTGGACACACAGGTCACGGCAACGAAATAAATTCGATCATTGAAGAATTGCGTGAGGCGAAAGTAATTAGATGATATGACAATTGACAAATTTGGAAGGCACATACATAACCGTAAAATAGATATAACTGAACAGGAATATGAAAATAAAAGTGAAGGTTTTGAAACCTTGATTGAGTACAAGTTACATATGCTACATTACACGGTAGTAACAACGTTTTACTCTAATACATTTCTTGACGGTGACAAGACATTCCTTATTTTCAACATTAAACATAATTATGAATTTCCTTATGAGGAAGCAGTCATTGAGAATATTAAAGGATACCCGCAAGACATTGAAATTCTTATAAACGAAAAAGTTATGTAATTGCACAGTTACAAGGATTTTTGCTTAAACGTATGGATGTAATCAGCTTTCGTGACAGCGGTGCTATCATAAACAATACCACAATGTTTCTTGATTTTATATTAAAAGTTCCTTTCAAAGCAAGTGGAGCCCACGACATTCAAACATAGAAGTATTTCATTAATTGTATTTAATAAATCCTGATTATAAAAAAGTATTATGATAGTTGCTCAATCAAAAGTGAAAGAGGATATAGTAAATGAACTTCATAAACCAGCAAGAATAAATTTCAAGAGACGCAAAGTGATAGTAAAAGGTTTAGATGACCTTCTTCAGACCGATTTGATTGAAATGCCACCATATTCGCAAACAAACAAAGGATTTAAATACATTTTAGTAGTTATTGATTGTTTCTCCAAATACGTATGGGCTGTACCACTTAAAAGTAAAACGGGTATTGATGTTACTGCTGCAATGAAAACAATTTTAAATAAATTTAAAAATCCGCCAAGAAATTTGCAGTCTGATTTTGGTAAAGAATATTATAACAAACACTTTCAATCCTTAATGCAGACATATGGCATAAACCATTATAGTGTTTTTCTACATAGAAAGCATGCATTGTAGAACATGTAATTAGAACTTTAAAGGGAAAATGTGGCGCTTGTTTAACCTGAACGGTTCTTACAATTGGATAAAAATTTAAGCGATATTGTGAAACAATACAACAATACAGTTCACAATACTATCGGAGTCAAACCTGTAAAAGTTGATAAATCAAATGAAAAACTATTCTTAAATCATCATTTACCCACATCAAACTTGCAACCAAAATACCAAAATATTCAATAAAAGACAGTGTGAGGATTAGTAAACACTGGGAAGCATTTACAAAGGTTACACGCCAAACTGGTCAAATGAAATTTTAAGATTAAAAGGTAAACGTAACCAATCCTACAACATATATATTAGAAGATCAAGATGAGAAAGAAATCAAAGGTGCATTTTATGAAACGGAGTTGCAAAAGGTTAAACATCCAGGAATTTACCTGGTA
Organism: Platerodrilus igneus; assembly: GCA_036346225.1. Lineage (NCBI taxonomy): Eukaryota > Metazoa > Arthropoda > Insecta > Coleoptera > Lycidae > Platerodrilus > Platerodrilus igneus. The sequence goes on from JARFIW010001266.1 coordinate 1,725,380, forward strand.
GAAAAAGTACTAAGAAAGAGTGGAAATAAAGTATTTGTAAAATGGTTAGGCTTCTCTAACGTACACAATAGCTGGATCGATAAAAATAATGTTTGCTAGAAGTTGTTATAATAATAGTTAATAAGGCTAACATTGTAAAATTATATTAAAATAAATAATACAGACAAAATCTTTCTATTGTTTTTTATTATTATTATAAAGGAATTTTGTAAGACTAACATTGTAGAATTATATTAAAATAAATAATACAGACAAAATCTTTCTATTGTTTTTTATTATTATCAAGCCATTCTTTTAATAACAAGGTATTTTGTTTTGCGCATTGGAAATTATTATTGCTGTGTCTACAACAATGGATGTTATATTTTAAACGATTGTTGATTTTTAACTCCGATAGCTTAGGACAACCTAGTGCAAGCATATCAGTTACAAAGTTTTGCATTATATATGTTTCAATCAATTTCTTCTTTTCTAGACCCTTCACGAATACTTCTTCACCGGGTCGGATAATTTGCTTCAGATAAAGCGCTATATATGATGACACCATTCCAGCCGTTGAAGATTCATCCCAAGAAATACCATGAATATTCCTTGTCACCCAGTCGTTATGTTTTATATGATCTTGACTCAAACAACTTGACTGCATTGGCAGTTTAAAAATTTGATGCCAAACATCACCTTTCAACAAGTCCAAAACCGCAATTTCTTTACACACAAACTCGTTTTTCTTGTATTTAAATCCCTGAAAATCAATTATATACATGTTTGTATGTAAATATATGCAGTAAACTTCGACTAATTAAATTAATATTAGGAGCAATCTCCTTATATAGCAGATTACCACCATCTGCGTACTTTGCCAACCCACTTTTCAACCTATCACAAGAGTGAACTCATTTGGAATTAAAACCGGCCCATGTGTATTTGCAGCCTCTAAACATAAATCAGAATCCACTTTAATTAAAAAACACAATTGACTTGAATGCGATATTTTTGCATCTGTCATACTGTCTCGCTAGAAAACCAAATTCAAAACATCTACACATTTTCTCTGCACTTACATTTTCAACATACGTGTGTTACATTGAAAGTAATATAAAGACGATCCTAATTCAAAACGTGCCCACAAGTATTTTACATTTGAAAAGAATTCAGGTTTTCACATTTTACATTAAAAGTATATAACGCCGATCCTAATTCAAAACGGTGCACGTGTAACTTCTCGCTAGAAAACCGAATTCAAAACAGCTACACACATTCTTCTCTGCACTTACATTTTTTCAACATACGTGTGTGTTTCATTGAAAGTAATATAAAGCCGGTCCTAATTCAAAACGTGACAGACGTATTTTTACATTGAAAGTATAGAAGAATTCATGTTTTCACAACTATTTTACATTCAAATGTTTTCACAACTATTTTACATTGAAATTATATAGGGCCGATCCTAATTCAAAACGTGACAGACGTATTTTACACTGGAAAATACGTCTGTCGCGTTTTGAATTAGGACCGGCCCTATTTACCTACTAACACATACAGGTAATAAACCATTTTCATGTATACTTTGTAATTACAAAGCGTCTCAAATGAACAGTATAGAAAGACATATGAGAACACAGTGACAGATTTATGTCCCAATTCGGGCCCAACGATGCGATGCCAATGTAGCAAATTCCATTATTTTTTTTATAATACAGGGGGCCTTAGTTTTATGTCATTAAATTTAGGAGGTGATAGAGATTGATTAGCTAAACAAAAAATCTATAAAGCATTTTACTCTTGGGCCGTTTTTTAAATGTCCGACCTAAGTCAGTTTACGTAATAGTTTTAGGACTGCTGTTTTGTCATGTGCTTTTAAGAAATACTTACGTATACAATTACAATTATGTCCCAACACTGCAATTAAATGTATTACCTAAGTACGTAGGTGAAACACAGAACACATACACGCAGTTACATCTAAACCCGGTTACGAGTTATGTAATGAAAAAGTACATTCAACTTAAAGTAGGATATCCCATTCGGTATAAACGCTGAGTTGCTGTAAACGCATCAGGAATGTCAGGAAGAAAATACAGTCGACCAGATCAGCTTTATAGAATATTATTTTTTGTTGTGATTATTATCCAAACATGCGAATTTTAGAAAAAAATTTAAACTTTCTTCAGTAGCAGCTAAAGTATATTGAGATATTTCGTTTGGCAGCGCAAACCGCATACATACAAAAACCGCTAAAATAAACAATTTTATAAAAATACAGTGTATTATTCATTAACAAATACATGGAGATATGTAATACACGAATGCTAAATGTGTGATACTAAAAATTACCATTAAAATTAAACGCAGGGCAAGAAAGATATTGGGTCCTTACAAGCGTCTTTTTAAAAAACTCTATTCAAGAAATACAACCTTCAATATTAATTCAATTACTTCAACCTACCCCAACCTTGTTTTTTCACAAACAAATTGAACACATATTTTCTAAGCACAATAAACTGAATTCAATATTACAAGTTACTGTCTTCAGTAATTAATAATTAATTGTCATTAGCTTAAACTCTTACAATGTGAAAATTATAAGATTCGAAGACTAACTGACTAGAAGAGCTTCCTACATTTAACATGAAACCTCTGTTCTCAGATCGTTGTTGTGGGAAACTGCAGAATCGCTTTTTATTCTGTTTCTTTTCTTTATTATTGTTTTTATTGTGTTTATTATAAATAAGTTTATTTGGTAGCAGTTCAATGTTTCTTATAGTATTGTATCAACTTGTGCTTGTGTTACAAAGTGATTGTCTCCTATTCTACACCTAGTATGAACTCGGTCGACGCTTTTTACATTTATTAATACAATGTATCATTCTATTTCTATAAAATAATTATTACATTTAATTTTTAATACATATTAGTATAGGGGATATTACGATGGCGTACAAGGCCCAGGAGGAGAAAAATATTAACATGTCGAGATTAAACTCGACACGTCGTGTTTAAACTCGACATGACGAGATTCAACTCGACACGTCGAGTTTAAACTCGTCATGTCGAGTTTAAACTCGCCATGTTGAGATTAAACCCGACATGTCGAGATTAAACTCGACGTGTCGAGCTTAATCTCGACTTGTCAGCTTTTAGTTCAACAGTTCTTAGTTACATTCAGAAGACATTTAGTTGTTTAAACATCACTTCGACTGCAGCAAAAATAAAAAGTTATTCAAGGTCGATTATTTAATGAGTACTGTAGTTGCATATACAATACTCATTATTATTTGTCAGTTTGAATTATGCATGGAATTCACATTGGAACGGTTTCTAAGGGAAAATGGAGTTGAAAGTACAATAATAAACGACATGAAAAAAGAAAAGGTATGTATTACTTAGTATGAGTATTAGTAAGTAGAAATGAAACATTAGCCAAAGAAAGCTTATTTGGGTATCAAATCTTATTTTATTATAGCTAATTTCGCTTATTTAAGGATGTTTAGGTGGTGCAATCTAATGAAAACTGACCTTAGTTAGAGGTATTTGTTATTGTAGAGAATGTGTGTAATAAGATCAGGGTAGTGTCCATTAAAGTACCTTGTAAATTAACTAAATCTCACAAAGTAAAGATATCGTTTAATTGCAAATGTTTGTATTTTAAGCAATTATTATAATGTGAAACTACAGTTATTTTGTTTTGGTTTGTATCATCTAAGGAATTCGCAAAATTGACCTAATTATGTTTGCCGTGCTAAAATAATATATTTGTAAAGGATTAAGTCAGGATTTTGAAATATTTTTGCCTCATCATTTAAATGTGTCTAGTTGCAAATACTTGAATAGATCATATCATTACGCAATTACAAAGTGCTGATATTCAGTCTCCACATATCTTGATTTGTCATTTAACATATTTTGAAACTGTTATTCATCTCACTTAATCGGAGTGTAAATATTGTTATTATATAATCAAAGTTGCTTAAAGAATTGATCAGACAACTCATGTTTCCTAATAAGCAATAAATATTGTGAATGCTGTAAAATATTATTTTCTCATAAAACTATATCCAATATAAGTTTTTTACTTCATTTTGTAAGTTCACAAAACCGTCTTGTATTTATGACCACGTTGAATACATCAAGGTTGAACAATTGCATTGAACACTGCTTCCAAACATCCTAAAAATTAGCCTACTTTATTTTGATATAATATAAACATAGTTAACATGTAAAAATTTTTTAGCCAAACAGAAAATATTTCAAAATTAAAAGTTGATGATTTGAAGTCTTTCGGACTAAAACTTGGAGATGCATACGCCACGATTACGTTTTGGAAAAATAAAGGAGAGTCTAAAAGAAGTTTAATGGAAAGATTAAAACAGAAACTCGTCGAAAAGGATAATACCGATACCGAAAAACATGAGTTATTTGCAGTAAGCCATACTACAAGACGAAAAGATCTTTTTCACACAAGAAGGGTAGAGTTTGGATGGATTGTTGATGGTATCCACCTTAGAAAAAACGCTGGCGGAGGTGCTCGAATATCAACAGTTTCAAAGTCTTGGAAAAAGGATGATCTTTTGCAACATGCAATGAAACGATTTTTTCCTAACAAAACTTCCCACTTAGGCCCTATAAGTGAATTTATAAATATTGAACTTTTAGACTATCGGAGACAACCTGTTATTAATACCTTAACTGTTCAAAAGATTTTTGAGATAACTCAAATGCGCTTACGTTTTTATTTAAGTCTGGAAAGCAAAAAAAGGTTACACGAGAATCATTGAGAATAAAAGAATACAAAGCTACAGTAATAGATAATGAATAAGTGTCAACAATCCACAAGTCATATCTAATAATGATGACAATTCCACCGATTATTTTTTAGATGATTCTCTGAACAGTGCAACATGGTTATCGAATTTAGCAGACGATAGCTTACTAACTACTTTAAATGGCTCTTCTGCTACTCCAACTACTTTAAGCAATGATGAAATTGCCTTAAATTATTTAAACGAAAAAGACTTTAATATAGAAGATTATATAAAAGTTTATATTCCGGTACTCAATCTAAGCGACCCGAAAGTTTTACTTAACAACTTTATTCTGAATAAAGTTTCAGATCGTATAACTATCTTTAATGTATCAAGATGTGATGCTTTTTCTGCAGCTTGTCGGGCAATGGGAAGGCCTTCGTTTTCACCGTTGGCTAAACATTCTATAAAATTTGTGCAGGAAGCTGGTATTGATAATGGAGGTTTACGAAGAGAGTTTTTCCGATTCGCGTTGAAAGAGGTAAAGGAAAGCAATTTATTCACAGGTATTACTCATTTCTTAAATCGGCAATGAAAAACATGTTTTACTGTTTAAGTACGTATTTGTCGAAAAATATTTTTTTTTAGGAGACGATATAACAAAAGATATAGATTTAAGAATCGATGCTTTGTCAGAGAATTTATATTATTGTGCAGGGATGTTGATCGGGATGTCACTAATTCATGGAGGTCCAACTCCGCGTTTTTCTGGACGGTTTTCAACATGTTTGTTGATCAAAAATTGAAAATGTTACATTGAACGAAATACGCAACGAAGATATTAAACAAACATTACAGGTTATTGCAGATTGCAAGATCATTGATGAATTGAACACAATTTTAAGTGAAGAACGTAATTTTCTGGTAGCTGCAGGTTGTCCGTTGTACATAAATTGTTTCGAAAAAAAGAAAAGCATTTATGAAGGTAAATGCAAAACTTTGTTTGTAGCTTGTTAATGATATCAACTGTTTTAGGGGTTTTAAATTTTTATACAGTAGACCGATATAAGCCAGCAATAAATCAATTTATTGACGATTTTAAGAAAACTGAATTGTATGATGTGATTAAAGCAAACTCAGCAGCATTTAAAATTTTTTTTGTCAGGATGATAATAAAAAAAAAATCTATGCCGCATGTACGCCATACAACCAAACTTAAAGCCATTATGTAATAGAAATTCACACAAGTTTATTTTTTATATCGTAACAATTTTATAAAATTTTTCGAACATATTTTTTAAAGTCGAATAACTCGAAAACCAATCGACATAGAGTATTGATGCTATGGAAAAATATGCTCAGGAGGTCGATATTAACCTAAAAATAATATTTATATTTTGTTATATTGAAGTTTTATATAACCAAAATTTCGACTTTAAAGTCGAATTACTCGAAAACTAGATGAGATATCGAAAATTGGCTAGCATATTCTTAATCATCGTAAAAAAACTGAACAAGATCCATATATCAAATGTTTGTAAAACGAAAAAAACGTGCAACGGACGACGGCGGCGACGACGGCGACGTAGCGATCTTATTAACCTAACTTACTTCGTAAGTTTGGTTGAAAAAAAAAACCGCATCTGTAATTAGTGATTTACTTAGTTATACCTTTGGTGAAAACAACGATAGAAGATTACAAGAAAATGCGATTGCATTTTTCAAAGATTTTCTACAAGATGCAGAAGGTATCGCTTTTCTTATTAAATATCATTTATCAATTAAAAAAAGTATCAACAACCGATTATTTAACAGACATTTTATTTTTAGAAAATGTGTCAGCCTGCACTTTAGAAGATATATTTACATTCATAACAGGATTAGATAGTCTTCCGCCATTGGAATTTGAGGGCAATGGAAAGATTAACGTGGAATTTCACCTAAATGATGAAAATTTACGATATCCAACCGTCAAAACGTGCTCCCTAACATTGCATATTGCCATTTGTCATAACAAGTACAAAGATTTTAAAACTCAATTTGAGTTTGGTTTATTGAATGCACCAACATTTGAATTAGAATAGTATGTTTGGCGTATTCTACATCTAAAGAATTTAGGATATAGCAGTATTATTTTCTATTTTCTTTAAGTTTTTACACTTTATTTCTTATTTTCATTATGTATTTTTATTTTTATTATTAAATATGCATACGCTAATAAAGAACCACGTGCAATAAATATATTTCTTTTATGTTACTTTGGGTTACTTGTAATATTCATTATACAATATGTATACAATATACACGCAATATACACGCAAATATTTTCGTTCTTATGTAATTAAATTTAATAGTCCTTACTGTATTGGCGGTCATTTGCGAATTTTTATTGATTTTCGACAACTTTTTAAATTGAAATGATTACTTATTTATCGCCCTGTAGAATTCTGTTAGTATATTTAGTATAATTTAAAGTACCTCAATCTATCTCTATTTTTAATATCGCATGTAAAATGAATTCGGTTATAAACAACGTTTGCTTTCTGAAATGATATGCTCGAATTATTTAAAAGTATTACCACATGTTTTATATAATAATGTGTTTTCCACAATTATGGTTAGCGGTTCGATTCAATTCGAATTTGCCTGCTTCTTTATAGATACATTATATATATATATATATATATATATATATATATATATATATATATTTATTAGGAGTTGTGGGTTTCAGGTCTGCTGGATTAAAGAGTACTCTTTTTTATCACCTAAATTTTCGGATATATTTCTATCCTTTTTCAAAGGTGTAAATTGAGGTTACTAATAAATTGGCGTTGTATAAATATAAAAGGCAAGCACAATTCTACAAACTAAAAACATAAAAAAAAACATAAGTATAACAAAAAATTTCATATTTCTGTATACAGTGACAATTTTTTGAAAGTTTGATTTACAAAATCAAACTTTCAAAAAATTGTCACTGTATACAAAAAAACATAAGTATAACATAAAAAATTTCATATTTCTGTATACAGTGACAATTTTTTATGTTATACTTATGTTTTTTTTTTATGTTTTTAGTTTGTAGAATTGTGCTTGCCTTTTATATTTATACAACGCCAATTTATTAGTAACCTCAATTTACACCTTATATCCGAAAATTTAGGTGATAAAAAAGAGTACTCTTTAATCCAGCAGACCTGAAACCCACAACTCCTAATAAATAAATCTACAGCAAGGTCATTAACTTACAAATTATATATAGATTGCTGTGAAACCTTTTTAATTAGAATCGAGCCTCACGAATTGGGCGTCAAGAATGTTGTGAAACCTACAAAAAGCTATTAACTTAACTGTTCCGTTGACTTTCTTCTGTTAATCGCCTCTTTACTCTTTTCCGCCTCGGCTGTTCACCTAGTTAAAACTTTCATCCTCAATCATAAAAAAAACAAACACATTCCTATCACAAACACCAACGTTAACTCTATTTACATCAATATTCACAATACATTAAAATTTCAAAATTAAAATTCAGCATAAATTTCAGTATCAGAAAATTTCAAGATTAAATTTATTATCATTTTAATGTGCATCCAGAATTAAAGTCCTTGTAGATGCCTACTAATTAATATAACAATATATGCAGACCTGAGTCTGAGTACAAAGGAGCATCTCCCACCCTTTACGTTAATTAACCAGGTTCGTCTAATTGAGCTCAAAGACATACCCAAATTTTCATCATAATCCAGAACATAACTACTAAATACCCCTTTCTACTTAAACAAGAGAATTTCACCTTAAAATTAAAAATTTGTTGTTAGTACAATTTCCCTACTGTCCATTTTAAGTAAATCAATTATAAAGTTATTCAACACACACCAAAACATCAAAAATCGAACAACAAAGCATAAGTTACCTGAAGGTTAATGCACTCGTGGCGTCAATGTACATCGTCCTCTGTTAATCACACCAATCTAACTGGGTTATGTTTAGGTCCTCGTATTGCTGGTCGCCTTTAAAATTTTCTACACCACCATTCATCTAAAGTTGTTTCAGTGCTTTTCCGGAACTCATTTGTGTATATCTGAAGCTTGTTTTGTGGATCCAGACACGTTTACGAATCATTTAATTATTAACACCCCCGAAAAATAGCAAAGAAATTCATACTTCTTTCACAAATATACGCCAAAACTGCCTACTTTTGTGTATTTACTTGTCGTTGCAAATTTGACTAATTGGTACAGTGATACTAGACTTTATTACCTTGTATCTTCTTTTCTAAGTGCACTAAATTACATTCATTGTAGCACGTAAAGAACAAACTGTTTTAAATCACCAAAATATACGAGCAAACTGTTTAAATTATTCTATTAAAATCGGAAAACTAAAAAGCACTGTTTAACGCATTGAATCAAATCGAAAAATCTAAGAGAGCTAAACTTATATCAACCTGGGTATATATAGTGGTTAGCCTGTCTGTCGGTTTTGTCCTCAAAACGGCCAGTTTCTAGAATTTTGTATACTATGCTCCCATCTCGACCGCCTGTGCGTCGGTTCTTATTAAATTTGCACTCGCACCAGTTAAATCTCAGAAATTTCGACACGGCTCGCAACGTCTCTCAAGTTTGCCTCTTATTTTCAACCAATCGCAACCCAGTGACGTTGCTCAACTCACGCCTTTTACTATATGTGTCTCTGTCTTGCGCATATTATCTGTCTCTATCTACCCTGTTCCGAGTGGTACAAATCTATATTCTTTAGTATCGGTTATTTTCAATCCATGTGGACTTGTGAAATAACCCACCTTCTTAGCATTTCCCGTAAATATTAAGCAACGGTTTCTCCAACATTCTCTGTAACCATTTGTTATCTGCAAATTTTACGCAGAACATAAAACATTTAAAAATACGCAGGTGTTCAAACATAATACTTCTACGATCTGAATATTATTGGGTTTTACTAGCTTTTATACATATTATATGTTATTAATGGTCCAATTAACTCCAATTAAAATAATACCCTTTAATTTTAGTGACTCCTAATCAAATATTAATTATTATCTGTACATTTTGTTTAATACCGGTTACTTAAAATTGAGTTAATCAATATAAATTTTGCACGTAATTTCTATTTGTTTCTTTACTCGGAATAATTAAATTACACGTAGAGCATTTTAATACTGCTTCTTTTGTAGAAGGCGTCTTGTAAATAATTTAAACCTCTTCTTTTAATGAAACGAATGAATTTTTATGCTTCACGGTTTTAATAACGCGTACCTTTTCCCAAAGCTTCTACACGGTGATTAAAATTATTTGATGTGATTATTTAATTTTCTACCCTGGTCTAAATATGAGTAATATATATATATATATATATATATATATATATATATAAAATAATTCAATTTATTGGGGATTGCAGCAAATTAAGAAAGTCTACTCTTTTTTCTTTAACTCAAGCTTTCGAGATTTTATTTTTCTCTTCTTCAGGAGTAACTAAATAAATACAATGGTAAACAAATAAATAAATTTTAAAAGTTAAATACTTACGAATGTGAGGTTTGACTTAGATTTAAAATATTAATTTTAAATTACAAAAATATGTTTCAGAATTTTGAAGGTAAAAGTAAGTGTCAATGTCAATGGGTACTACAAGATTAAAATTAGTGATACAAAAATAATAATTCCTTGGAAACATTTTAAACATTAAACAAGTATTAAAATAATTAATTAACTAACAAACATAAACTAAAACGCAAGAGTATGTACGTCTGTATGAAAAATTTGTACAAGTAGTAGGAAGACATAGAAGCAATAGAATCACATTCATTTTATCATATAAACATATATAAATGTATAGAAATACATATATGTGTGTGCATGTACACATGCAAACAATTCACATACAAAAAATAAATAAAACAAAAAAGAAAGAACATGTGCAAGAATACACATAAGTATAAACGTAAACATACAACCAACAGACACACAAACACCAACAAACAAACACACAACACACATACACATACACAGACACATAAACAAAAAAAAAGCTAAGAATATAAGCACTAATGAGATTTAGTAATTATGTCTGTGGTACAGTTCTTGTTCTTATTTTGGTGTCTATTTCCAGTAGATACGCGTATATGCAGCTAAGATTATCTATATCTTTCTTTAAATTTAGTGCTTCTGGTTCTTGTGCAATTCTAACCGTTTCTATGAATTTCCTTTTTGTAGTGTCCTTTTCTACATCTAAAATTACTGCATCAGTATAGTTCATTTTGTGGCCTGTTTCTATAACATGCGTTGAAAGTGCTGAAGAATTAACATTTCTTCTGGTATCACTTTTATGTGAAGTAATTCGTTGATGGAGCGTCCTTGACGTTTGGCCAATATAACTTTGAATACAGTTACAACAAGGAATTTTGTAGACTATGTTAGATTTTAGTTCTTTTGAAGTAACATATTTGATTCTAGTGTAAAGACTTCTGCTTAATTTGACATTTTTAGTGCAATTTTAATTGTAGGGTTTTTGATTATAGATGTTATTCGTTTCGTTAGATCTCTGATATATGGTAAGCTTACGTATTTTGAGAGATTATGAACTTTTGTTAGGTTATTGGTTTCTTCTTGTTGTGTATGCGGTGTTGGATGTTTTTTGATAGGTGTATTATATAGGAGTTTTGTTAGAAATCTTCTAGGATAACTATTCTTTTGTAATATTTCATAAAGGATTTTTAAATTTTTATCGATAAAGGATTGATTTGATAATTTCAGTATTCTTGTTTTTAAATTCAAAATAGTATTAATTTTCATAAACATGGGATGGTATGACATATAGTTTAGGTATCTTCCAGAGGATATTGGTTTCTTGTACTCTGTTACGATGGTTGTATCGTTTCTTATCACTTTTAAATCTAGAAAAGGCACAGAATTGTTTGTTTCACTTTCAACTGTGAATTGTATATGTTCATCGTAGGTGTTGAAAGTAATTAGTATGATGTCCTGTGCATTGTATGGTATGGCACAAATCAAATCGTCAACCAATTTCTTACAAAATGGCACAGTAAACGGTAATTTGGTTAAACAGGTATCTAATAATTCATCAATGACGTACTGTGCTATTATGGGTGATATAATAGATCCCATAGGTGTGCCTGTAATTTGTTTGTAAAATCTGCCTTGGAATGAAAAATAATTTGAATCGAAAATAAATTGAACAAGTTCTATGAATTTTTGAAGTGGTATTTTGCAGTGGTTTTTAATAATGTCCCATTTATTACTTATGCTTGAAATAGCACGACTTGAAGTTATATTTGTGAATAACGATACAATGTCCAGACTAATTAGAATGTATCCTTTTGGAATATTAAAGTTGTTAATGTATTGCGCAAATTCAAAAGAATCTTTAACGTAATATGGATTTTGAACTTGATAAGCAGAAGTTAAAATGTCTTTTATGAACTGGGTGAGTTTACTAGTTGACGAGTCAATTGAAGAAATTATAGGTCTTAGTGCAAGTTGAGGTTTATGGATTTTGGGTAAGCCATAAAACTTTGGACATGTCCCATTATATATCATAAGTTTTTTGGCTTCAAGTTTTTCCAAATATCCTTCGTTTAGTAAGTTACTGACTAATTTGTTAGTTTTCTGTTGGATGGTGCTTGTTGGATTTCTGGGTATTGTTTTGTAATGTTCTTCATTCGAAAGTAAATCAATAGCGAGTTCAACATATTGAGCTTTTGGCATTAAAACACTAACATTACCTTTGTCAGATTGAATAAGGAGAATTTGTGGATGTTCTTTAAGAAACAGTTTACATTTTCTATATAGATAAAGGAAGAAATCATTTTTGTTTTGATTTTTATGAAAAAAGTTTGTTATGACGTTAGTGATTCTAGTTCTTGCTAAAAGCTTTTCTTTTTCTGGGAGTAAATCGTTAATTATTTCTACTTCTGCTAATAATTGTGGAATGGATATATCTTGAATAAACGGTCGAATACAAAATTTTGGTCCAAGTGCTAAGAATCTACATACGGTATCTGGTATGCTTATATTTGTTAAATTTTTAAACCATTCACTTTCAACTTGAATTTTGTTTCCTTTAGTTTCGCTGAGGTATTTAAATTTTTTTATGTTGGTTGTTTTAATGCTGTGGAAAAGTTTGTTGAATTTTAGATTGATTCTACGTTTAAATTCGAACCATGTATCTTCGGGTAAAATGGTATTAATATTATTTGTGAGGTATTCTTGTCTTTTTTCCAAATATAACAAATTCTGTTGAGTAATTGTAATTTCTAGGTTGATGATTTTGTACTTTAATTTGATACTGAAGTTTCTGATCTTATTACCCATAGCGGCATTTTTAAATTCAAAAATATCGTCAATTTTATTAATGCAATTGCTAATGTGTTTTGGAAAGATGTTGTTCGTCTTGCATTTGGTTAGAAAAAGTTTTCTATTTTTGTTTTTTGCCAATTTAGTAGAGTTATTTGAAAATTCTTTGAGATTTTGGACCATTTGTTTACCATAATGTATTTCTATGTTTTAAAAAACCCCAATATATATATATATATATATATATATATATATATATATATAATCTTCACGTTTTATTTGCTGAATATTAATTTAAAATAATTCAATTTATTGGGGATTGCAGCAAATTAAGAAAGTCTACTCTTTTTTCTTTAACTCAAGCTTTCGAGATTTTATTTTTCTCTTCTTCAGGAGTAACTAAATAAAGTAGACTTTCTTAATTTGCTGCAATCCCCAATAAATTGAATTATTTTAAATTAATATTCAGCAAATAAACGTGAAGATTATATATATATATATATATATATATATATATATATATGTTAAATGTTTTATTTTTCTTGACCTTTTACTCTATATTTGTTTGAGGATGATTTTCTTGGGATATAGGTCAAAACATTAATATATACTTTTACATTTTATTGTGCCATAACCTCACTCGACCATACGTACGTTTCGACTGCTTGAGCCTTTTCAATGGTTCAGTCATTCCTATAAATTAATTTACTAATATACTAACCTACCCTTATATAATTTTGTCACTTACCTAAACTATTCTATTCGTTATACATTTAACAACTAAATACACTAAGCCTATTTGTATGTCATTTACAAATACGTTATAAAATTCTTAACCTACCTTATTGATGAATTGTGTATATAACCACATGTGTTGTATTAATACAAAATGTTATCCTAAACTATCTATTATCTATTAATACATTGCTATCACTACAGTAAACCTGATCCTCTATTTTAAATTATATATTTATATCCGATATTTCTCAATTTTATGTCCATTAGTTTTATTTTATTATTTTTTTCTTTGTTCATTTATTTAATTAAATTATGATAGATTTTACTAAAATTTTTTATATCTATTTTGTCATTAATTGCTGTGGGATTTAATGTTATGAAAATCATTTCATATAACTCTTTTTCTTTGGTTTGATTCCATTTTAAGTATTGTCGTTTTCTCGTAATTAAATTTGTGTTTATTTTGTGTTTCATGTTTAGTTAGGGCGGTCGCATTGTTTTTATCTTATTTGTGTCCATTCAAACGTTTCTCAAGATGCTGCATGCTCTGGCCAATGTATACACTGTCACATCCTTCTTGGCATGGGATCTTATATACGGTGTGGGTTTTTATTTTTAGGTATTTTATCTTTTATTTTAGTAAATAAATTTTATTTAGGTTAATACTTTTATGAGTTGTATCTATATCGTATTTTTAACTAGTTTTGAATATTCTCAGATAACCCATTAATATATGGTAAAGTTATATACTTTTGTCATTTTTTTATTATCGCCTATATTTTTGTTATGTTGTAGTATTTATTTATTTGTTTTTAAAGATTGCATCTATAAAGTGTTTAGGGTAATTGTTTTCCATAAGAGCATGTTTAGCTTTTATAATTGCTTTATGTCTGTATTCAGGATTTGACAATTTTATGGCTCTGTCTGCCAAACCTATTACCACGGCCTTTTTGTGGGCAATATGATGTTGCGAGTGGTAGTTGATATACCTTCCCGACCACGTTTTCTTATTATACCATTCAGTTTTTAGTACCTGTTCTTTTTTGGTGTGTATAGTCATATCTAGAAAATTTAGTTTGTTGTTTTTTTCAATTTCTATGGTAAATTGTAGTTTTTCATGAAAACTATTAAATAATTTAAGAGTATATTCTATTTTATCCAATGGAACCGCACAAATACAATCATCAACATATCTATAGAAAACCTCAATTTGCTGTACCGCTTGAAAAACATAACGAACTGCTTCACAATGAAATAATAGTAAATGTGGAAAATGCATTAACAAATTTACCCACTAATAAAAAAGATGAACTAAGATCGCAGGTTTGTAATATAATAACTAATCATGCTCATAGATTTGCAAACAATAGGCATATGAGCAAAATAAACAAGGATATGTGCAGAAAAGTTAAAAGAACAAAAATGTTTTTAAAACGTAATCCTGAACTTATGGTGATAAAACCAGACAAATCTAATAAAACTGTAATAATGAAGGAGAAGGTTTATGATATAAAAATTAAGGAGCTGTTACAGGACCAAAATACATATAGATTAATAAAGCAAAATCCCACAATAAACTATCAAAAAACAAATAATGAAATAGTTAAACACTGGGAAAATAAAACATATATATCACCAACAATATGTAAGCAATTAACGATTAATAATTCGTTACCGCCAAAGCTATATGGATTGCCAAAGCTTCATAAGGAAGGCATACCAATGAGACCTATTATTTCGTCCATTCAATCACCATTTAATAAATTGGCAGTGTTTTTAAAAAATATCATAAAAAATATTCTATATAAAATGCACACTATATAAAAGATTCGTGGCAGTTCAAAAATAACATCAGTAATATCAAGATTCCTGAAAATTATTTATTAATTTCTTTAGATGTAATATCGCTATACACCAACATTCCTGTCGATTTGGCATTAAATATAATTGAAAATAAATGGCAAGAGATTAAAGAATTTACCGACCTACCATTACAAGAAATAATAAAAACTACTCAACTAATTTTAGAATCAACATATTTCACTTATAGAAACAAGGTGTTTAAACAAATAAATGGTTGTGCAATGGGTATGGCTTTGTCTAGCGTGATCGCACAATTAGTGCTAGAAGAACTTGAGACAACCATTTTAAGAAAGATTGAATTTGACATACCTTTTTTCTATAGATATGTTGATGATTGTATTTGTGCGGTTCCATTGGATAAAATAGAATATACTCTTAAATTATTTAATAGTTTTCATGAAAAACTACAATTTACCATAGAAATTGAAAAAAACAACAAACTAAATTTTCTAGATATGACTATACACACCAAAAAAGAACAGGTACTAAAAACTGAATGGTATAATAAGAAAACGTGGTCGGGAAGGTATATCAACTACCACTCGCAACATCATATTGCCCACAAAAAGGCCGTGGTAATAGGTTTGGCAGACAGAGCCATAAAATTGTCAAATCCTGAATACAGACATAAAGCAATTATAAAAGCTAAACATGCTCTTATGGAAAACAATTACCCTAAACACTTTATAGATGCAATCTTTAAAAAACAAATAAATAAATACTACAACATAACAAAAAATATAGGCGATAATAAAAAAAATGACAAAAAGTATATAACTTTACCATATATTAATGGGTTATCTGAGAATATTCAAAAACTAGTTAAAAAATACGATATAGATACAACTCATAAAAGTATTAACCTAAATAAAAATTTATTTACTAAAATAAAAGATAAAATACCTAAAATAAAAAACCCACACCGTATATAAGATCCCATGCCAAGAAGGATGTGACAGTGTATACATTGGCCAGAGCATGCAGCATCTTGAGAAACGTTTGAATGGACACAAATATGATAAAAACAATGCGACCGCCCTAACTAAACATGAAACACAAAATAAACACAAATTTAATTACGAGAAAACGACAATACTTAAAATGGAATCAAACCAAAGAAAAAGAGAGTTATATGAAATGATTTTCATAACATTAAATCCCACAGCAATTAATGACAAAATAGATATAAAAAATTTGAGTAAAATCTATCATAATTTAATTAAATAAATGAACAAAGAAAAAAATAATAAAATAAAACTAATGGACATAAAATTGAGAAATATCGGATATAAATATATAATTTAAAATAGAGGATCAGGTTTACTGTAGTGATAGCAATGTATTAATAGATAATAGATAGTTTAGGATAACATTTTGTATTAATACAACACATGTGGTTATATACACACATTCATCAATAAGGTAGGTTAAGAATTTTATAACGTATTTGTAAATGACATACAAATAGGCTTAGTGTATTTAGTTGTTAAATGTATAACGAATAGAATAGTTTAGGGTAAGTGACAAAATTATATAAGGGTAGGTTAGTATATTAGTAAATTAATTTATAGGAATGACTAAACCATTGAAAAAGGCTCAAGCAGTCGAAACGTACGTATGGTCGAGTGAGGTTATGGCACAATAAAATGTAAAAGTATATATTAATGTTTTGACCTATATCCCAAGAAAATCATCCTCAAACAAATATATATATATATATATATATATATATATATATAATATGGGGTTTTTCAAAACATAGAAATACATTATGGTAAACACTGAAAAATATTATTACTTGCTATACCTAAATTAACTAAAACTTTATCTACATGGTTTTAAATATTTACTATCTACTTAATGCATGTATTTCTCATTCCTACGCCAACTGTGCGTCCTCTTATGTTTATCTGCGTCGCTTAAAACTATTTATACTTTATATACAGGGTGCTGACTGCTTACTATTTACAAACTATCTCCATTTCTCAATTCAATCCTAAATAAATGCAGTTTTCTGCTGCCTATGATGATTTCTGATTTCTAAACGACTTTTAGTATAAAGTACACCCTTAAACAACTCCTTATCACAGCAATATATATATATATATATATATATATATATATATATATAAGAAGTCGGTAAATTCGAATTGAATCGAACCGCTAACCATAATTGTGGAAAATACATTATTATATAAAACATGTGGTAATACTTTTAAATAATTCGAGCATATCATTTCAGAAAGCAAACGTTGTTTATAACCGAATCCATTTTACATGCGATATTAAAAATAGCGATAGATTGAGGTACTTTAAATTATACTAAATATACTAACAGAATTCTACAGGACGATAAATAAGTAATCATTTCAATTTGAAAAGTTGTCGAAAATCAATAAAAATTCGCAAATGACCGCCAATACAGTAAGGACTATGAAATTTAATTACGTAAGAACGAAAATATTTGCGTGTATATTGCGTGTATATTGAATACATATTGTATAATGAATATCACGAGTAAACCGAAGTAACATAAAAGAAATATATTCATTGAACGTGGTTCTTTATTAACGTATGCATATTTAATAATAAAAATAAAAATACATAATGAGAATAAGAAATAAAGTGTAAAAACTTAAAGGAAATAGATACTAATACTGCTATTTCCTAAATTTCTTAGATATAGAATACGCCAATCATACTATTCTAATTCAAATGTTGGTGTATTCAATAAACCAAACTCAAATTGAGTTTTAAAATCTTTGTACTTGGTATTACAAATGGGAATATGCAATGTTAGAGAGCACGTATTGACGGTTGGATATCGTAAATTTTCATCATTTAGTAGAAATTCCACGTTAATCTTACCATTGCCTTCAAATCCCAATTGCGGAAGACTATCTAATCCTGTTATGAATGTAAATATATCTTCAGGCTGACACATTTTTAAAAATAAAATGTCTGTTAAATAATCGGTTGTTGATACTTTTTTAATTGATAAATGATATTTAATAAGAAAAGCGATTCCTTCTGCATCTTTTAGAAAATCTTTGAAAAATGCAACTGCATTTTCTTGTAATCTTCTATCGTTGTTTTCACCAAAGGTATAACTAAGTAAATCACTAATTACAGATGCGGTTATTTTTTTATTATCATCCTGACAAAAAATTTTTTAAATGCTGCTGAGTTTGTTTTAATCACATCATACAATTCAGTTTTCTTAAAACCGTCAATAAATTGATCTATTGCTGGCTTATATCGGTAAAACAGTTGTAATTATTAACAAGCTACAAACAAAGTTTTGCATTTACCTTCATAAATGCTTTTCTTTTTTTCGAAACAATTTACGTACAACGGACAACCTGCAGCTACCAGAAAATTACGTTCTTCACTTAAAATTGTGTTGAATTCCTTAATCTTCTTGCAATCTGCAATAACCTGTAATGTTTGTTTAATATCTTCGTTGCGTATTTCGTTCGATGTAACATTTTCAATTTTTTGATCAACAAACATGTTGAAAAACCGTCCAGAAAAAAACGCGGTAGTCGGACCTCCATGAATTAGTGACATCCCGATCAACATCCCTGCATAATAATATAAATTCTCTGACAAATCGTCGATTCTTAAATCAATATCGTCTCCTAAAAAAAATTTTTTTTCGACCAATACGTACTTAAAACAGTAAAATATGTTTTTCATTGCCGATTTAAGAAATGAGTAATACCTATGAATAAATAGCTTTCCTTTACCTCCTTCAACGCGAATCGGAAAAACTTTCTTCGTAAACCTCCATTATTAATCCCAGCTTCCTGCACAAATTTTATAGAAAGTTTAGCCAACGCTGAAAATGAAGGCCTTCCCGTTGCCCGACAAGCTGCCGAAAAAACATCACATCTTGATAGATTCAAGATAGTTATACGATCTGAAACTTTATTCAGAATAAAGTTGTTAAGTAAAACTTTCGGGTCGCTTAGATCGAGTACCGGAATATAAACTTTTATATAATCTTCTATCTTAAAGTCTTTTTTACTTAAATAATTTAAGGCAATTTCATCATTGCTTAAAGTAGTTGGAGTAGCAGAAGAGCCATTTAAAGTAGTTAGTAAGCTATCGTCTGCTAAATTCGATAACCATGTTGCACTGTTCAGAGAATCATCTAAATTATAATCGGCCGAATTGTCATCATTATTAGATATGACTTGTGGATTGTTGACACTTAAGTCATTATCTATTACTGTAGCTTTGTATTCTTTTATTCTCAATGATTCTCGTGTAAACTTTTTTTGCTTTCCAGACTTAAATAAAAACGTAAGCGCATTTGAGTTATCTCAAAAATCTCTTGAACAGTTAAGGTATTAATAACAGGTTGTCTCCGATAGTCTAAAAGTTCAATATTTATAAATTCACTTATAGGGCCTAAGTGGGAAGTTTCGTTAGGAAAAAATCGTTTCATTGCATGTTGCAAAAGATCATCCTTTTTCCAAGACTTTGAAACTGTTGACATTGGAGTTTCTCCGCCAGCGTTTTTTCTAAGCTGGATACCATCAACAATCCATCCAAACTCTACCCTTCTTGTGTGAAAAAGATCTCTTCGTCTTTAATATGGCTTACTGCAAATGACTCATGTTTTTCGGTATCGATATTATCCTTTTCGACGAGTTTCTGTTTTAATCTTTCCATTAAACTTGCTTTAGACTCTCCTTAATTTTTGTAAAACGCAATCGTGGCGTATGCATCTCCAAGTTTTAGTCCGAAAGACTTCAAATCTTCAACTTTTAATTTTGAAATATTTTCTGTTTGGCAAAAAATTTTTTACATGTTAACTATGTTTATATTATATCAAAATAAAGTAGGCTAATTTTAAGGATGTTTGAAAGCAGTGTTCAATGCAATTGTTCAACCTTGATGTATTCAACGTGGTCATAAATACAAGACGGTTTTGTGAACTTACAAAAAGAAGTAAAAAACTTATCAAGATATGTGGAGACTGAATATAAGCACTTTGTAAATGCGTAATGATATGATCTATTTAAGTATTTACAACTAGACACATTTAAATGATAAGGCAAAAATATTTCAAAATCCTGACTTAATCGTTTACAAATATATTATTTTAGCACGTCAAACATAATTAGGTCATTTTTGCGAATTCCTTAGATGATACAAACCAAAACAAAATAATTGTAGTTTCACATTATAATAATTGCTTAAAATACAAACATTTGCAATTAAACGATATCTTTACTTTGTGAGATTTAGTTGATTTACAAGGTACTTTAATGGACACTCCCCTGACCTTATTACACGCATTCTCTACAATAACAAATACCTCTAACTAAGGTAAGTTTTCATTAGATTGCACCACCTAAACATCGATAAATAAGCAAAATTAGCTATAATAAAATAAGATTTGATACCCAAATAAGCTTTCTTTGACTAATGTTTCATTTCTACTTACTAATACTCATACAAAGTAATACATACCTTTTCTTTTTTCATGTCGTTTATTATTTTACTTTCAACTCCATTTTCCCTTAGAACCCGTTCCATTGTGAATTCCATGCCTAATTCAAACTGACAAATAATAATGAGTATTGTATATGCAACTACAGTACTCATTAAATAATCGACCTGGAACAACTTTTTATTTTTGCTGTACTCGAGGTGATGTTTAAACAACTAAATGTCTGAATGTAACTAAGAACTGTTGAACTAAAAGCTGACAAGGCGAGATTAAACTCGACACGTCGAGTTTAATCTCGACATGTCTAGTTTAAACTCGACACGTCGAGTGTAAACTCGACATGTCGAGATTAAACTCGACACGTCGTGTTTAAACTCGACATGTCGAGTTTAAACTCGACACGTCGAGTTTAATCTCGTCATGACGAGTTTAAACAGGATGTGTTGAGTTTAATCTCGACATGTTAATATTTTTCTCCTCCTGGCCCTTGTACGCCATCTTAATATCCCCTATACTAATATGTATTAAAAATTAAATGTAATAATTATTTTATAGAAATAGAATGATACATTGTATTAATAAATGTAAAAAGCGTCGACCGAGTTCATACTAGGTGTAGAATAGGAGACAATCACTTTGTAACACAAGCACAAGTTGATACAATACTATAAGAAACATTGAACTGTTACCAAATAAACTTATTTATAATAAACACAATAAAAACAATAATAAAGAAAAGAAACAGAATAAAAAACGATTTTGCAGTTTCCCACAAGAACGATATGAGAACAGAGGTTTCATGTTAAATGTAGGAAGCTCTTCTAGTCAGTTAGTCTTCGAATCTCATAATTTTCATATTGTAAGAGTTTAAGCTATTGACAATTAATTATTAATTACTGAAGATAGTATTATTGAATTCAGTTTATTGTGTTTAAAAAATGTGTTCAATTTGTTTGTGAAAAAAAAAACAAGGTTGGGGTAGGTTGAAGTAATTGAATTATTATTGATGGTTGTATTTCTTGAATAGAGCTTTTTAAAAAGACGCTTTCAAAGACCCAAAATCTTTCTCTCCCCGCGTTTAATTTTAATGGTAATTTTTAGTATCACACATTTAGCATTGGTGTATTACATATCTCCATGTATTTGTTAATGAATAATATTCTGTATTTTTATGAAATTTGTTATTTTAGCGGTTTATGTGTGTATGCGGTTTTCGCTGCCAAACGAAATATCTCAATGTACTTTAGCTGCTACTGAAGAAAGTTTAAATTTATTTCTAAAATTCGAATGTTTGGATAATAATCACAACAAAAAATAATATTCTATAATGCTGATGTGGTTGACTGTATTTTCTTCCTGACATTCCTGATGCGTTACTCAGCGTTTATGCCGAATACGATATCCTACTTTAAGTTGAATGTACTTTTTCATTACATAACTCGTAACCGGGCTTAGATGTAACTGCGTGTAAGTGCTCTGTGTTTCACCTACGTGCTTAGGTAATACATTTAATTGCAGTGTTGGGACTTAATTGTATAGGTCTTTCAAAATCTCATGGTTTGTAAGATGCGCAATGAAGGAAGTGAGAGGTATCGTATAAAAAGAAAGAACAATACAATATAAGTAAAATCTAAAAACATTGAATTTCCGAATGCGTATTCTGAATTAACTCAACTGCTATGCTATGTGGATTGCATAACCAGTAATTTATCAACATAATATAAATTATAAATCTACAATGTGTGTACGTGGAACCTGTAACTTTTTCGGTATATTGTTTATTGTTCTTTTCGTGTGTCATGTTTACGTGCATGTGTGGATAGAAATAGACAGGCTAAATTTTTTAAAACTCTTGGCAGCCGAAATACTCTTATTATTTTTTAAGAACGCATACTTTATAGAAATTTAATCTAAAAATCATAAAATTACTACCACAATCCTTAAATTGACCCACATTAGATTTAGGAATTTTCTTGCTTGGTGATACAAATTTGCCACCCTCCGGTTTGCTCTTCGTTTCCGAAATAATTCGTTCGACTGCGTTTAGTCCAACCCCGATTGCTGTTGCTACTTGTTCTTGTAAACTATTCATAGGAATGACAGGCATTCCATTCTTTTCTTCTTTCATAAACTTATACGCACTATAAATAATTTTTCTTCCTTGACTATGAACTGTTTTCTTGCGGTTACTCATTGTAAAATTAAAAGCTCAAAAATAACAAAATAATCTGTAAAACAAAACATTATTCTTCTAATTGAATTGAAACTTCATTATACCCACAAATAAAAAACTAGACTGAGTTGCGTGGTTTTGAAAAACTGGTTAAAGTTGAATCAACGCTGAAATCTCATAAATAATAATCGAAAACAATAATAATGAACCCCTAATCTTAATACGCAAATAAATGACAGATGAATGAAAAAACGATAGCTGAGTTGTCAATGTTTTTAGGCTGCACTTTAACGTAAATAACTTAAATTGGTGTTCTGCGCAACAGCCCATGAGGTTCTGAAAGACCTCTAATTGTATACGTAAGTATTTCTTCAAAGCATATGACAAAACAGCAGTCGGACATTTAAAAAGCGGCCCAAGATTAAAATGCCTTATAGGTTTTTTGTTTGGCTAATCAATCTCTATCACGTCCTAAATTTAATGACATAAAACTAAGGCCCCTTGTATTATAAAAAAAAAGGAATTTGCTACATTGGCATCGCATCGCTGGGCCCGAATTGGGACATAAATCCGTAACTAAAGAAACAAATTTGCTACAATACGTCTTTTTAACTTTACCTTCTGAAATGTTATGAAACCACAAGAATTGATGAAATGATTTATCACCAGTAGGTGTCCTCATTTGCGTTTTTAAATTGTCTAACGGAGATGCTTCTTAATTACCAGCCGTACATGCATACGGTTAAACACTTGTATGTATACTCATATGTGCTGTTAATCTGACTTTCCGAGATGTTTTGAAATCAGAAATCATACACAAAAATGGTTTATCACCAGTATGTGTTCCTATATGCCTTCTTAGGGTGCTCATTTGAGATGCTTTTTAATTACAAACCATACATGTAAATGGTTTATCCACGGTATGTTTTCTCATATAGCTTTTTAGACTTTTTAGATTTGAGTTGCGTTATAATTACAAATCACACATCAATATGGTTTATAACCGGTCTGTGTTCTCATATGTCTTCATATACTGTTCATTTGAGACGCTTTGTAATTACAAAGTGTACATGAATATGGTTTATTACCTGTATGTGTTCTCATATGACGTTTTAGACTGCTCATATCCGATGCTTTATAATTGCAAATCATACATAAAAATGGTCTATCACCGGTGTGTTCCCATATGTATTTTCAGTTTGTCCTTTACACAGTTTGTCCTCTTGCATTTTTAAGTAGTACAAAGTTTGTTTTGCTTTTATTTAATTACGTTTTGCATGCAGCTTGTCAAATTTTGTTCCATCGCAATTGCGTATGGGAGTTTGTGAATGGTGAATTTGTACCATAATGAACAAAAGTACATTTTACGTGTAATACAGAAGTTTGAGGGTAAAAATACTTAACTAAACATGGTTTGTAAATTCTAATTTCCTATTACTACACAAGCATAATATGAGCGAAATATTACTGGTGGTTTTTTAAATTTATTCCAAAACATTAATTGAACTTGCGAGCATAAAAATTAAACAATTCTGTTTTTATCCTTTTTTACAAATCTTACACTACTCAAACTGGGGGAATACCAATTACCTACTTCACTAAATAGGAAATCCAATAAAAATTTATATAAATCCAAGGTTTATGAAAAACAACTCATTTCTATAATTACTGAGACGCTAAATAATATCCATAACGAAAGTTATAAATAGATTTGTGAGCAATTACGACTATAGTCAAAAACTCTCATAAAGATAGTTTGATCTCAATAGATGTTTGTTGTTTTTTGTTTTATGTAGCATGCATTCAAACCATTTCTGTTTTGCAATAGTGTGTTACATGGAAGTTCTGAATTTTTCCACAGCAGCACGTTGCAGATGCATTTTTCTAAAAAATACTAATATTTGATTTATTCGATTTATTCGAAACTGAATTGTAGTGTGTAATTTTGATGAAAATTCATAAAAATTATTCACACATTTGGGAAAGTTACTGGTTTTAATTAAATCGCTCTATTAGCAGCAAAAAAATTTTTTTTTCAGTGAAAAAACTTAAATGACTTTCCCATATTGACAAATATATTATAAGTAACTTTTATTAAAACCGTTTTTAATTTGGGTGCCTAATAGGAAAAAAATTTGGACCTTTAGAGGTTTCTAGATGGTCGCTACTGTAATGAGCTCTTAAGGAGTGGTTAAATCTTACAACCCAATCCGCACTATTGCCATGCCTCATGACAGAAATCTTGTTTATATTATTTTTACGAACTGTTAGGCAACCCTCAAACAAGTAAGTTGCATAAGCGAAGTGTATTTGACAGAAATCTCAAACATTCGAGCAAACACCAGACTATGAATCATCTATTTAATTTTAGGGTATATATAGGATCGGTGATGAGTGTAGATCAGTTAGTCTATATTCAAATATCGTATATAAATCATATCGTGTATACTTAGTTGGTCATTACGTTTTGAAGGTCTTATAGTAAATATAAATTTGTGTTATGTGAACGTGCATATTGTACCACCATCTTTACATAAATAGACTAAAGTGTAATAAATAAATTATAGTAGTGTTGGTGTTGTTAAGAAGACTTATGCTTAAAGATTTAGTTTAAGAAGATATTAGTGCTTGTAAATAGAATTAGTGTGATAATGCTTCATTGTTAATTGGACTGAAAACATCTATAAATAAGGCATATACTGTTAATTAGACTTGTGAACAGTGAGTAATAAAGACTCTTGTTATTACTTGTTTTAAATTCGTGAACGCGTTAATAGTAACCCGCTACATTATATTCCTAGCTAATAGTTATATAAACGGCAAGCGATTTAAACTTTAATCTGAAGTTGGAAGTTATATAATTCAAATAAAAAACTTATATTTATGATATATTATAAAAGGCTAGAAAATCGATTTTTATTAGTCGGTAATCCTATTTTTCAACATGCAATATTTTTATAGTTACATTATCGAATACTGATACTTTGAGGTATATGAGTATTGTTAATATTTATGTTATTTAAACATTGGTTGCGTGTAGCAGACTGAACAGTTTGTAAACGGTTAGCTACATTTCTACTATAAACTTATATTTCACGTAAACATGTATATGAGAAGTCGCCATGTTTTAAAGCGGGAAAATATTAGGCTCACTTACCAAACCTGTTTAAAAACATAAAGTCCAAGAAAATTTTATAAAGCAACTGATTTGCGAGTTTACACTACATGCTAATTATTTGTATTATGTAAAGAGTAATACAGTATCAATTTGTATCAAATGATCGCTTTACTAGTTTACGTTAAGGTTAGCTTACTTTTATTATATAGCTATTAGGATAATTATATTAGGGTGTGTTTTAAACACTGTTGATTTATAACGATGGATAACTTAGCTAACTGTATCCTTCCGATATAATAGCTGTGTAGATATTTGGTGATGGTGCTATTACATATATTTTTCTACCCTTTCGAATGTTAAATAGATATTTGGGAGGCGAGCTCGTCACCTGTACTGTAGTGCTAGTAAATACGTTAAGTAGACCATCGTAGATATACATGTCTGTATATGGATAAATATAATATTTTTTTGTTCGTATGTTATTTATTTCCTAATTATTCTTTTTTCTTTACTTTATTTTTGTATTTCTATACCTTGCTGTCGGACTGTTGGTTAATTGCTGTCGTTTAGATTGACACTCCCGACCCCCAATTTTCTACAAGGTTAGCGTGTCCTTCTCTCTCTTTCTGTTTTCCCTTTTGTTGCAGTAATTCGGTTAAGTCGTGCTTCACTGATTCTCGTCCTTTTCTTTCTGGCCCGCTTGTTTGACTGTAGCAATAAATTTTAAAAAATTAGTTTGTGTGAACTTCTTTAAAGGAAACGCATTTCAGATTGCACACGATCGTCATAATGACGTTCAATTATGAGTAGAAACTTGTCTAGCTCATCATCGAATCACTTAAGCACGTCTATTTGAAGTCAATATTTGTGACGTTAATTATACGTCCTTTATGGTCGTCTTTTTGTCGTCACTTTCCTGAAGAATATGAATTCCTGTATGTTTATCTATTCCTTTATAATAGATGTTTAGTATTGGCTCTATAATTTATGATTGTTTGTAATATACCTAAATCTATTAATTTTATGTCACTAGTTTTTAAATATTCCCGCTGCCAATGCTATAAGTAGATTGGCTACAGGTTTAATAACCTTAAACGTCGTAGTACGCATAATAACAACTACGGGTTACCGATTATTGAGCGTGCGCGGAAGTTAATTTGACCGCACACGAACAATTTTCTTGTAGTGACTCTCGTAGTGTATGTGCAATCACTAAGGATCTTATGTTGGCGCATTTTAGTTTTATCACAATCCGCTTAGATGGTTCTGTAATGATAATATATCGTGAAGGTCATTGCAATCGAAACTATTTATTTAGCTTCAAGTAGCCTTACATAATTCTGTAGCAACTTTGTTATTTTATTTCTACTAGTCCATGGTCTAGCCCCATTATCCTAGTTAAGAGAGAGACGATTCCTATCGGTTCTGCTTTAATTTTCGGAAGGTCAACCAAGTCACTCAAAAAGACGCATATTCTTTTCCGTACATTTCTACCACCCCTGACCGGCTCCGCGATGCTCGTTATCTTTCCTCGCTGTTCAGAAGGTACGACAATTTTCGAATTGTCCAGAGAATCGGTAGCGATAGACGTTGTGTGACGACAAAAAAGGACCACGTAAAGACCAGGAAAGATAACGTTTAACGGATCATGGCGTTGTACTAGGGACTTCGAGGGAAGTGACGGTAGCAGTAGTAGAGAAGAGAGGTTGAGTCGATTGCCTTGTGTAGAACAACTAGAGATAAGATTAGACCCGCGGAACGGGACCGAAGGACATGCCTAGCACCTGATGTATAAGCAAATTCTGGTTCTAACAAATGAGAAGTAGTGCGGGAAGGTCGAACAGTGTCTACAGAATACTTGCTAATGATAGTAGTTGGAAAATAGAAGTAAGGTCGATTAGTGCTAATGCAAACTGATAGTACGGGGCTAGATTGCTTCGCATAATCTCCAATTGTTAAATTTCCGATAAGGGAGTGAATAGGCGTAAGAATGAGCTTTGCATTGTTGCTACATATAAACCAATGGTTTTGGTAGGGCCCATAGTTTGAGCATTTATTTCGTCTAATAGGCGTTTATTATAATTCACGGCTAGGAATTCTGCGTTTAATAAAGTAACAACGTCTTTCCAACATTTGAGGGAGCGCTGATGTGCGCGGAAGAGAAGTAACGCCTTTCCAATAAGTAATTTCGAACTAAAAAAAAAGTTGCTGAGCAGAAATATACGTGAAACGCTGAGTTCCTTAATACGAATTAAGAATTCCGATAAAGAACCTTCACCTGAGAAAGAGACATTCAGTTTAGCCAGCGGGTAACCTTTAGCAGGGGTCATAGTATTGGCAGTAGTAGAAGTGTTAAATTCTTCCTCGAAATCAGAAGACATATAAGGAACTTCCCCAGTAACGATGGCAGCAATAGTAAGAGTTTGTGGGCTGGTCGAAGGTTGTTTAGTAAAATCAGCAAAACTAACACGTTTGAATTTTCTAACCGTCGTCTCAACATCAGAACGAATGGTCTGTAAAACGAATAATAATTTTTTTTTGTAAGGGTTTCCTCCTCAAAGCTAAATCTCATCAACTCACAACGTTCTTGAATGTGTACTCATCCCCAGCAAAGTCGTCAGAAGACGGTCCAAGTTCAATAAGCGTGCATTTAATAGTCTTATGATTCTCTGCAAACGTAACAGTATAAGGGCTAGGAGTTTCCACTTGAATCGCGTTGCGGACGGTTTTACGCAACTCCTCGACTTTAATGTCAGAGTCAAATCCTCGAGAAGATAATTCATATTGAAGTTCGGATTTTAATAGCCTATTCACATCCAACCCCCGCGTAACTATTTGTGACGATGGAAATACACACTGTATATCGGAGTAATGCAAAATCACCAACCTCACCCTAATCAACTAGAAAATATCAGAAGTGAATCAAAGTAAAACGATTTTCTTCAATACGAAGGTAAACAAAGGATTATATTATAGAAAGAATACTAAACGTAAAAGAATAAGGTCAATAAAATCAGAAATTTGGCGCCAGAGTTTTCAAGGGGTCTAGAATCACCAGTGAAAGCACAAGTCTGGTAATCCGAAAAAACAATAACGGCAATGGTAGAGAGTTTCGGTATAACCAAGAAACAAACAACTAAATCAAAATACTAGGGTGTACATACAAATTAATCGAGAATGGTTATGTAGCGCCGAGGAAACCCAGATTTAAAATAAACTAACAGGGCAAACATAAACAAAAATCCAAACGAGTATAGCGAACAGGGCGAATAGTTGCGTCTACAAATAAAAATTAAGAAAATCAACATCGAAAAAGAAAAGAATCTAAGCTAATAAAAAAAAAACGGGGCAAAAATCCATAAAACAAAATCGGAGCCCCCACGTCAGGGCGTCAAATTTATGCTACGTACATTGCCGTAGTCTACAAAAAAACAAAAAGTAAGTGATAACCGGGCTCAATCGGTGAGTAGAGGGGTATTTCCACTACGAAATAAAGGGAGGCCTGAAATAAAAACCATACTCACCCTCATTCATAACTCATAACAAAACATAAAAAAAAACTTATAATTAAACAATATATTTTTCAGGAGCACAGTAGTAGTAAAAAATGCATACTCAATAATTACAATGTACATCTAAAAGCAAAACCTAAAAGAAAGCATTTTTTTACAAAAACCAGATGTAGTTTTAGGTCGCTCCCCATCTTAATTACAATAAAAAACCAACAGTACAACTCTAAAAACCACAGCTCCAAGTGATCATAGTAAGCCTAGAAACAAATACCTACAAATAAATGAATACAGTGGTCCCCGTAAATACAATATGAATAATCTATATACACTCACATATGTACAATCATTTTCACTACCAGGCCATTAATTAACAAAATTTTCGATCATAGCCATACTTGTCTTAAATAAAAAATCACCACCGTGAGAATAAAGTTAATTACGTGAAATTCTCACGGTAACAAATCAGTATATATAATAAAACCCATATAGCGAATAACGGATCAACACTAGCCCATGTGTCGATACTGATGGGCCTATTAACCCTATTTAGGGTAGGAGCGGAGTAACGGGGCTTAATACCACGTAAATTGCGCCATAAAAAGGGGCGCACTCGCCTCATCATTTATGGTCAAGGTGAAAGGACGGTCCTATTCATCGGAAAACGTTACAAAACAAAAAAATTACAGGCAAAGATTAGAACCGGTACAAAAAAAGTACATTTTACTCCAATTACAAATACTTACCACACAATGGTGTGTGCGAAATTCGGAAGAACGTAAACACAAAAAAATTACAACGGTAACGACGAGGAATCGTTGTTGTCTCCGGTACAGAATTTAGTAATCAACAAAACGTTTTCAATAATAAGCTTCCATGCAAAATGTTGTGTTAGCGAACAGGTGATTAAAAACTTGAAACACGGGTTTATCCAATAGCCCGATATCTTATTTCGACGACTGCCTAGGTATTCAGGTAGTACGTATATGCTATCAGAATAGCAAGCCCGCGCACAGCTAAAACAAGGTACCGACTATCTAATTTAATATTGGGAATTTTCATTTGGTAACGTAAATAAATTGAAATGCAAATTATTAGGAAGTGTAGTATTGTAGAGCGGTAAAAGATATAGGAGGATGTTCTATAGATCTAAGCGGACTCCATTCGAATGAATGATGCATTACCAGAAAAGAATGTATTTTTACTTAACCGAAAATAAACTTAAAATCTTCTTGCATCTGAACATGTTTTTTTCAATAATGCCCATTGCCGTTGGGAAGAGCTGTAACATGTCAATTTACTGTTCCTTTGCCATGTTACATCGCGGTCCAATTTCGTTCAATATAAAAGCACCATTCGTCTTAATTTTATACTTATACCGTTTACAATCACAAGTTAGTTTTGATTTGTGTAACATTTCGCTTTAGTATTATTAAATAATACACTATATACATCGAGCTTTAGTCTTAATTTAATATTCTTTCTTTTGTATAAATAATATAAATAATTAAAATCAGATATAATTTTCCTATTGATTAACCTTTGAATAATATCCATAAATACACAACTGGTGTATATATGAATCTGGCATTCAGGATAGTTTTCATGCTTTGTCCCTTTCTCTAAAAGTGAAGTTTTCTGTAAACCAGAACAAAATTTCCGTTTGTCTTGATGTCTAACGGTCTTTTTAAGCACATACCGTTTTCCGATAAAGATGTCCTTTCTAAGGCCATGGTGTCGTACCTGGTATATAAAAGGTGTCTTTAGTTTTATTCTTTCTAACATACATAAATATCATTTTAGAATATAAGCAAAATGCTTATAAAGAAAGCCTACTTAAATAACCAGTTCAAAATATTAATGGATGATAAGCTGTTTATAGATAAATTTTTAGACTGTTCCTTGTGGCGTATTGCAATATTTCGTTTTTGTAACACGTATATTTTTTAGGGTCCTACCGTAGCACATCCTCCCGTAGCATATCTTTGGATGGCATAACATCCAGTAGCATATTCTTTTGGTGAAGTATCTAATTATCTGTGCCAGGCTATCTAAGCCTATGCATTAATTTTACTACCTGCAAATATTATCTTTTATCGTACAAGAATGATATGTTGACGTTTTACGTATCTAAAATAAATTAAATGTCCGTTGATGAAACATGGATGTGGTACAAACAAAGATTGGCTCTTACAAATTGGAAGTTTGAGGTTAACAACCAAAATAATTAACGATGATGTTCGTCTCAACAAACCGTAAGAAGATCCTATAGTTCCGAACAAGTTGTAAGCTCAACATTTAAGTATACGTTTCCTTTCATATATGTGGAATACAGGTAGGAGTTTATCTTATTTATTTTCGTGACGGAACGACGTGCATGCGTTACATTCTAAATCTCAATTATCTGAAAAATTATGCATGTAAAATATAGTCATAACTTTATTTATCGATTACCTTAACTAATTTAATATTATCTTTGCTTGCTATACAACCTTATGGTTTGTAAACAGAAAAGCTTTCATGAAACCTTTTTCTGTGCATATTGAGGTTATCTTCAATCTAAATGTTTAATTAAAATTCTCTTAACTAATGTTAAATACAACAAACCGTATTTATGATTTTGTTTAACTAGAAATTGTGTCTAAGTACCATAATAAATTTTGATTTTTTAATATCTTATATGGTCAAGTTCGAAACAAATTTTAAATTATGAGAGTGTAGATAAATGAACTACACTTTGTGATTTTATCGTATAAAAATTTGGTTTTAAGAAGGTAACGGTATATATTTAATTTTTTTATTAATGGTATTCACTAAACGTCAATATATAAGTTGTATTAAGGTATTTTCTTTTGTCACGTTGTAACGGGCATTTTTATAGATTAACCTTTTTACGCTCCCTTTCTGTTAACGTACTTAAAAATACATCGTTTCTTTGGGATCGCTGTTTGTATAAAGGAAGTACTTTCGAATAGTTTTCAGATTTGTATGCAATTTAACTCGTGTGTATTAATTAAAAGTAGATAATTTGAAGATTGATTTTCGTTAATAAATAAATTGCAAGGAGGAATTGTAAATTGGATTATTCGTAAATTACTTTCCAACTTATCGGAAAGGATAAACAGCTCGTAATTAATTAGTAGATATGATGGCTGCATTCATATAAATTTTGTTCCTTATGTGGATATACAAGTCTAGATAATTTACGATAAGGTGTTGGAATAGCAACGAGTTTTATATGAACAGTTAGAGAGAAGAGTTGTAGTTTGTGTTTTGTTCCGATATTACGTTAAAAGTACTGTTTCCTTGTTGCTTTACTAATTGTTTTTAGTTGTTTTTCTTGTGAGATAAATGTTTTAAGGAACATTTGACGGACGGTTTTATTGCTTACGCGTGTTTTACTAATTGTTTTTGTTGATCTTCTGTTGGGAAAAAAGTGATAGAACTTGTTGACTCGACCGCACGTGCTTGTTTTACGGAACATTATTTTAGTGATACGCGAGTTAAGGTTCGTGGCTTCGAGCGGTCCTTTTTAAAAAGACTTCTTTGGTCCTTAACACATTTATTTGTTTAAACAGATTTGAACATGGAATTTTACAATCTTGAATTAATTTATTCTAAGTCGAAATAGTTAATACTTAATTGTACAAGTGAGTTACTGACGGACTGCAATGTGAAAGCTGAACGTTGATGAACTGACTGAGAGTGGAGCTCCCGGTCTTTTTATAATCTCCCTACCTCTTTACAATTCTGTGGGAACTTGCGGACCTAATGTCCGCTTACCCTTGACTCTATTCATAATACTTAGTTGCTATCTTAAAAGCTATTCATAATTACAATGTTGCAGGCTTATTCTGCGTAATCTCGGTAGGTGACTTCCTACGACCGTCTGTGACCTGACATCTGCAGTGTCACTTATCCTTGTGCTACTTTGTAGCGCTTCCGTTTACATGAGAACGTTTATAACTGAAATATATTGTAACAAATTGTCTTTTAATTACATTGTTGCATTTTCCGAATATTTCCTAATATTTCTTAATATTTCCTAATATTTCCTAATAACTTTATTAGTTTCATAGGTATAACAAATGGGGGATCACATAACTCGCGTTGCTAAACAACAAATATATTGGTGGGGTTGAAATACGTGGAAAATCCAACTCGTAGAAGTGTTATTTAAAACGCTCGTTAAGATTAAACATCTGCAGAATTTTAAATGTCAAGTTCCATTTATTTTGTAGATAACAAACAAGGATTCTAAGGAGTGTACAAGCGGTCGGATGTTTTAGCATGAAACGCTAATGAGCGGTTATTTAAAGCATGTAAGTTTGGGGTCCACGTGGGTTAGATAGCAGATGGTCTGGAATATCGATTTCTACCACTCAAGCAAGGTGAGAAAGAGACGTAAAATATGCATAAGCAAGGGACAACGTTAGGATAGGAGGGATTTGTGAAACGTCAATGCACAGTCGATTGGTCGATATTGTTAGTTGGACATGAGACAGATACGAGCATAGTGTATATTAATTTTCAGAAAAGATCGGAACGACGCTCTGAATTTCGAGGAATTTACCCGAATAATTAACCCGAGAACCACGGCAATCTTATGACGGCCCAACGTTGAGGCTCAAATGTTTTTTTTTCTCTGGCGCGTAATTGACCCGAGAACCACGGCAATCTTATGGCGACCCAAAAGTGAGGCTCGAATTCCAGATAAAATTTTAGTGATTTTATTCCAGGAAACTGGCGATCTGAGAGAGAGATAGTGTCTGTTTTGTATAAATTTAAAAATATTTTTTGAGTGTGTGTGGTTGTGATTTGAAGGTATGCAGAGAAAGGAGTGGTTAAGGAGTCAAGGAGTGGAAATTGGAAGTGACGATAGTGCATTGTGTGATAAAAATACGAAAATGGAGGAAGCTGGAGGTAGTAGGGATCAGTCGAGGACGGAGTCGGGAGAAGCTGGAAATGAATTGACGATGAGAATGCTAGAGGAAATGAGACCAAGTAGGGAAGAATCTAATAGGAAGTTTGAGGAGATTAGAGAAATGAGTGCTGAATCGAATAGAAAAGTTGATCGAATGAATGAAACCTTAAGCGAGAAAATTGACAAATCAACGAAAGAATTTTCTGAATTTAAAAATAGCTTGACGGTAAAAATGAGGGAAGTTGAAAATAGGGTTGATAAAAATGAGCGTGATATTAGAGTTTTAAATTTGGAAATGGGACAATTAAGGACTGATGTAAGGATTTTCTTTGAGGACGAGATTAATGCGAAAATGACTGAGGTAACGGACTCGTGTAAGTATCAGTTAGGTCGGGTTGAGAGAGAAGTGACCGGGATTAAGCATAATGTAGCGACTTTAATGGGGGATGGTCCAAGGTTTGTAACAGGTAATGTGTCTTTAGAGCAGCAGATGAAATTTTATGGGGATAGTAGAGTTAATCCGCAAATATTTATTAATAACGTTAGAGGTTTAATAAGTAACTTATACGATGAACAGGCAAAGCTAAATGTTGTAGAAGCTTTACTAAAAGACCATGCTGAAGTTTGGTATAATTTAATAGGACAAGACATTGACACCTATACGAACTTTGAAGACAGATTTTTAAAACACTATTAAAGTGACCACAGACAAGACCAGGTACGAGACGACTTATCACGGAGAAATTTAAGGGAGAATTTTTAGGAAGTAGGGAGCAATATGCTATATGAAAGTATAGCATAGCGAAGCAACTGAACCCACCACTGACGGACCGACAGATTACAAAATATTTGTCGCGACATTTTGAGGTTAAGGTAAGACAACACGTTGCACTACAAAACATAGTGGACAGAAAGATGTTTCTGGAGTACCTGCAGAGGTACGATGATGTAAGCAGTGGACGACCTCGGGAACATAGGGAAAGACAGATAAACACGGTTAGGTTCGACAACAGACGGGATAACTACGCTAGACGGGGAATAATAATTATGCATACCAGCGACAGAATTGGGAACCTCGAAGCACCTTTTATAGAAGCAACAGTTTAGGTAGGGGACCTGCACCGAGACCGGGACCTACACGACAGAACAGTTCACCGGACATACGGGGGACTTCAAATACAAACACGGAACGAGTGGAAACGCCTAGGACATACGCTGAAGTGACAGCTAGACCAGGAGCGAGTAGGGAAAACAGACCTGGACAGGATTTTTAAAGAAGGATAAACCACTAGACATCACTGTGTACAAATATGAACATCCTAGGGAATTTTTGAAAATTGAAGAAGAAATTGAGCCAGAAATAGTAGAAAAATTTTGTTTGCCCATAATTGAAATTCAAATTTTTGAGAAAAATTTAGGAGCATTATTAGATTCAGGAGCGGAGGCGAGTTTGGTATCGGAGGAATTCGTCAATGAGGTTAAAGATAAAGTGTGTGACAGGATTTTGCCAATAAAAAGAAGTCACCTGGTTGCGCCGAATAAAAAACGATTTGCTGTTGTGAATAGCGTGGTTATTTTGCAAGTAGAGTTAGGTTCAGTAAGCTGTGATCAAGAATTTATAATTGTACCTGGGTTGAAGTTTAAAGGGATATTAGGGGTCGATTGCATGATGAAGTTAGGGGTTATAATAGATATGGAGAGGAAAATAGTTAGGATTGGGGATAGGATATTGCCCTGGAAGGCAAGTTATGATGTCACAGAAGATGACATGGGGTTATGTATTAATAGTATATAGGGAGATGATGAAGAAGGGAGAGAGATCGACTCAGGGGAATATAGTGAAGAAAAGTTAGATGAGGTACAAGTAATAGTGAAAGAAGAAGCTGAACAAGTAAAGGTAGAGTCAGGCGCAGAGTTAATAGTGGATAACGAATCAGAATTAAAAGGTTAGAAGTAAAGATAGCATTATGTGACACACAAGAGGTAAATATAGGCATAAGTGAGTTAAGGGGCAAAGATAATTTTGGCAATCCGAATTTGAAGTTGAAAGATTTTTGTGAAATGAATATTGTACATAAAAGGTCTAGAAGAGATGAAAAGTTTTGTATAGAGGGGAAAGATAAAGAGGTAAGGGTAGTATCGTTTGGTTTGACCACAGAAAAAGAAAGAATAATAAATGAAAAACAGACAAGTGTAGGCGCTGAAGAAGAAGAAATATTTAAGAGTCAGGATAGTAGGGATAAGTTTACTTTATGTGAAGTAACAGGGATGATAAGTATAGAAATAGGAGGAGAAATAGGGATGAAGAGTATTAGGATGGTGAGAAGAAAGACTTGGAGGGTCAAGAAAAGAGTCAGATTTAAATAAGAACATAAAGATTAATGACAAAAAGGATAGAGATAGGTGAATTTTAGTATAGAAGTAGAATAGTAAGAGATAGAAATAGGTATATAGGAAAGTAGAAGTAGAAATAGGATAAATATGGATAGGTGTATATAGAAAGTAGAGATAGGTGTATAATAGTGAAAAATTTAAATAAATAAAGATAGAAATAGGTGTATATAGAAGATTAGAAGTAAGTAGATACAGAAAATAAAACTAGATATAGAATAAATATGGGAGATAGTTAAATATAGGTATAGAATTAGGTAGATATAGTTCGGATAAGAAATAGATAGGGATGATAGGTGAAGTTAAAAGTTATGAAGACTAAAGATAAAGAGAAAAGTACAAAAAGATGTACGTAAAGAGTCAATCAAGGACTAAAGGGTGAAATAAAAGAAGAGAAGACAATGAAATAAGAGAGTGAAGAGTTAATAATAGATAGAAATAGTTAGGTAAAAGATAGTGATAGGTGTGAATAGTTAATTATAAATAAAGATAGGTGTAGATAGATAGAAATAAGTAGAGATAGGTGTAGAAATAGATAGAAATAGGTAGATAAGTAGTGATAGGTTGGATAAAT